>CM077151.1:5290468-5637073 GCA_039583875.1 Platanthera guangdongensis | reverse complement strand
CATGTTGAGAACTATTTCCACCGACTTATGGAAGCTTCATTTTTTATCGAAGACACGGGCACTGCTACTACAACCAGTGGGAAATGAAGCTCAAAATGGAAAAATAAAAGTGTTTTGATAACCTCCATAGTTGAATTCGATGCGGAGGAAAAGACAAAAATCTTGCTTTTGAGCTTCATCTCCCACCGAAGTGTTGAAGCTGAGATTTTTCACTGGAGTCATGGATGCTTCTCTCCCAAACGATGGATTGAAGCTCAAAATGAATAAAGAAAGTATTTGGATAATCTAAATTTTTTATATCAGGTGCCGTTCAAAATGTCAATTTTGAACTTTATTTCTCACTAAAGTGTCGAAACTCCATTTCTCACTAGAGCATCACAACTCTCCCAAATGATGGGAAATAGAGCTCAAATAATGAAAGAATTTGGATGATCTCTATTTTCAAAATCCGGTGTCATAGGAAATGCCAAATTTACATTTGAGATCCATTTCCCACAAAAAGTTTGAAAACATCATTTTGCGCTAGATCTGTAATTTTGAACTATATTTCTCACCAAAATATTGAAACTCATTTCTCACTGGAGCAGCACTACTGATGCAGCACCCAGCATCTCACCAGGCCTTCCACCCAGCCGGCGTCACACCGTCTAGGGGCCCAACATGGCATCGCACCAGGTGGGCTTTATCAGGGCGCGGCCCATGCACCCAAACCGTCTTGGGGTCCCACCACAGAAATACCGAAGTTTTTGAGGTCGGGTCAGTTCGATCCGGCGGATCAGTTGGTGATGAAAGCTCGCCTGAGAGCTTCCTATCAAGGGGGTCGCCGGATTGAACTGACCCGACCTCAAAAACCTTCGGTATTCCTGTGGTGGGACCTCGAGACGGGTTTGGGTGCATGGGTCGCGGCCCTGATAAAGCCCACATGGTGCGACGCCATGTTGGGCCCCAGACGGTGTGACGCCGGGCTGGGTGGCAGGCCTGGTGAGACGCTGGGTGCTGCATCATAAAAGTGCGGATCAGTTGGTGATGAAAGCTCGCCTGAGAGCTTCTTATCAAGGGGGTCGCCGGATCGAACTGACCCGACCTCAAAAACCTTCAGTATTCCTGTGGTGGGACCCCGAGAGGGTTTGGTGTGCATGGGTCGCGGCCCTGATAAAGCCCACATGGTGCGACGCCATGTTGGGCCCCCAGACGGTGTGACGCCGGGCTGGGTGGCAGGCCTGGTGAGACGCTGGGTGCTGCATCATAAAAGTGCACTTTTATGATGCAGCACCCAGGTCTCACCAGGCCTGCCACCCAGCCCGGCGTCACACCGTCTGGGGGCCCAACATGGCGTCACACCATGTGGCTTTATCAGGATCAGTTGGTGATGAAAGCTCGCCTGAGAGCTTCTTATCAAGGGGGTCGCCGGATCGACTTCTGACTCGACCTCAAAAACCTTCGGTATTCCTGTGGTGGGACCCCGAGACGGGTTTTTGGGTGCATGGGCCGCGGCCCTGATAAAGCCCACATGGTGCGACGCCATGTTGGGCCCCCAGACGGTATGACGCCGGGCTGGGTGGCAGGCCTGGTGAGACGCTGGGTGCTGCATCAACTACTCTCCTAAATGATGGGAAATATAGCTCAAAATAGATAAATGAAAGAATTTGGATGATCTCTATTTTCGAAATCTGATATCGTCGGAAATGCCAACTTTACATTTTGAGATCCATTTCCCACAGAAGTTTGAAAACTTTATTTCTCGCTAGATCTCGAATGTTACTGATACGTATACACGCCTCGCATACTCAGCTGACGATTTGCACCCTACACATAGCTCCCTCAAGACGCGGTCTTTAGGGATTATCTTATATTTCATAATTTATTATGTATTTGTCCTTTATGATTTTTGTCATGTAGTGGGGGACTCCATCCATATAAGAAGCCCTAGAGTTAGAGTCTTGGTATCTTGAGTGTTGGATGTTTGGCTCTCTTGGAGAGGGTGGATCTGTGCAAGGAAGGGACCCAGCCTCTGGATGCTTAGCTGGATTCATCGGGTCCTGATTGTATCTTTAAGATTGCTTGATGCAATGCGGAAGTTACGTGTGTGTCAGTCTCGATCGTGATGCAGCTAGGGGCAGCGTATCAACGGGTCTGACCTGCCACTCTCCGCCCGCTGCACTTTTGGTCGTGTGGGGGCGGGAACCAGTCGATACTTCTCCCTTGTAATGGATCTCCCTCACCCTCAGATCCCGGGGGGGAGCTCATGCGATGGACAGCATCCACGCGGCTGACATCGCCACCTCTATGCGGCTTTACGTTGCATCGTAGTCGCGTTATCACCAACACCCAGCATGGCTCTCCTTCCAGTCGTCGACCAACCGACCATTGTGGACTTTTGTCCAACATCCTTGCATGACCGCTGCTCGACTGGATAGAAACCCGGTCGACCACTTTCATGTTTGTGGCGCAGGAGTTACGTCACCAACTCCTTCAAGGGTCGTTCACTCTATTATCCACTAGTCTCTATGGGCTGCCAGCTCCACCCTCCCCACTGGCGGTCCAATCCGGCCTACTTTGAACTCCAGTGCTCCTCTAACAGCTCCTCTCTTTGCTGTAGACGACACATCCTATCTTCTTCCTGATGCGGACGAAGCAACTGCGCCTCACCCTGATGTCGCAGAGGCAGTCGCGCCTCCCCTTGTTGTCGAAGACACATCCACGCCTCTCCCTGCTAATGACGACACAGTCGTGCCTCTCTCTGCTGCCGACGAAGCATTCATGCTCACAGTGCCCCACCCTACTACAGTCGACAGGGGCCGGGCGCACATCCCCTTTATCAAGCTCTTGTGTCAGTTGTCTTCCACGCCGAAAACACTCGATCCTCTCTTCCGCTCTCCATACCTGCGCCTCCTCCGAAAATCGAGCCCCCCGCCTTCCTGTCTAGTCTGCGTGACGTTGCCTGGCAACCTATTTTTCCTCAATCCTGCTGAGCCTCGTACCTTCCCCATTTACATGTCCAACATCCTTGCATGACTGCCTCGACTGGATCGAGAACCAATCGACCGCTCTCATGTCCGTGGCGTGGGAGTTACGTCGCCAACTCCTTCAAGGGTCGTTCATTTTGTTGTCCACTGGCTTCGATGGGCTGCCGAGCTCCACCCTCCCCACTGGCGGTCCAATCCGGCCTACTTGGAACTCCAGTGCTCCTCTAACAGCTCCTCTCTCTGTTGTAGACGATGCAGCTGATCTTCTTCCTGATGCCGACGAAGTAAGTGCACCTCTCCCCGATGCCGCAGAGGAAGTCGCGCCTCCCCCTGCTGCCGAAGACACATCCACACCTCTCCCTACTACCGACGATGCAATCGTGCCTATCTTTGTTGTCGATGAAGCATCTGTGCCCCACCCTGCTACAGTCGACCGGGGCCGGGGCGCACATCCCCTTTATCAAGCTCTTGTGTCAATTGTCTTCCATGCCGAAAACACTCGATCCTTTCTTCCACTCTCCATACTTGCGCCTCCTCCGAAAATCGATCTCCTTCCTGTCTAGTCCGTGCGGACGCTGCCTAGTAGACTATTTTTCCCCAGTCCTGCTGAGCCCCATACCTTCCCCATTTCCCATTGTCCCATTCTCACTTAATATCGCCTGGGCCCCACACCTCTCTCTACACGCTTCCCCTATCCCAATTTCCCTTCTCTTTAATTTTTTTATAATGCCACCTCACCCTACAACCTTCCAATTTCCATTCTCTTTAATTTTTTTTATTTAGGCTCGTCTTCCCACATTTCCCCACCATTATTCCCTTATTTTGGCGAAACTTATTTTCTCTCGCCTTCGGTTCTCAAGGACCCTGACAAATTTAATTTGCGTCCGCAACTATCCCAGTCTTTTATTTCACGACTGTTCGATTCAACATCTTTCATTTCTTGGACAGAATCGTTACGAGCATGGCTTTAGTTTCTATCAGTCCTTCCATTGGTATGCGCCTCCAAGCTCTTGATATTTCACCAGAACCGCCCCCAGAGGAGCCGCCAAAGTCTTCGTGTCGCACTCAGGGGACCCTGACCGACTCGACCTTGAGGACAGGGTCAATTTTCCAATCGGGGGTGTGTTGATATGTATATGCCTCGCACGCTCAAATGACAATTTGCACTACACATAGCTCTCTCGGAGACGCAGCCTTTAGGGATTATCTTATATTTCCTAATTTATTATGTATTTGTCCTTTATGTGATTTTGGCATGTAGTGGGGGTTCCATCTATATAAGAAGCCCTAGGATTAGAGCCTTGGTATCTTGAGTCTTGGATGTTTGGCTCTCTTGAAGAGTGGAGTGTCAAGAAGGACCCAACCTCTGTATGCTTGGCAAGATTCATCTCATGATTGTATCTTTAAATTTGTTTAATGCAATGCAAGCTACGTGTACTCGATCGTGATACAATTACAGTGAATCAGTTACTTAAAGAGTAAGTTAAATCATTTTATAATGTTATTAAGACAAAATAGTTATTCCACAAATGTATCGCTAAAATGTGTTTGAATCAGTGCTATTCTGAACACAATGTAAAATTATTTTAGGATAATTTGGTTATCTAATGGTAGATAACATGTTTTAAAGAGCAAAAAATGAGATCCTTATTTGGTTGGATATATTGAGAAACCAATATCAATTTTAAACTCTATAGGCACCATCAAAATGCCCAAAAATATGATGACTATATTTCCGCACTGATAGAGCAGCCCGGTGCACAAAGCATCCCTGCACAACAAGGGTCGAGGAAAGGGTCCCACCGCAAGGGTGAAATGTAGGTAAACCTTACCCGACATTTTTGCAAGAGGCTGCTTCCAGGACTCAAACCCGTGACCTCAAGGTCACACGACAACGTCTTAACCGGTGTGCCAAGAGGCTCCCCTTCAATTTCGGCACTGATAATGACTAGGATTCAAGTCATTACTTTCTAAAGCATGTTTCCTATCTACAACAATAAAAGGAGTCATTCTAATAAACGATAATGATCATTATCTTTCGCCGTTAAATCATTTTTCATTTTTTAGACATTGGCATTTATAATTTGCTATACTAAACATTTAGATGCCATATAAAATAAAATTTAAACATCTTTCTGTTGGAATTGTGAGTTTATTATTATATTAGTTTATTAGAGTTTTTAGGAGTTTAGTCACACATCGTGAGTCCGGTTTAAATGTTTTGTTGTATTTCCTATATAAATCCCCCTCCGAAGATGAATAAAACACAACTTCTATTTCTCTTTTATTTCTTCCAACATAGTATCAGAGGACAAGATCTGAAACCCTAAAATTTTTCACGTGGCCGCCACATTCCCGCTCCTGTTTCAACCCCAGTCATAACCCGTTAGTCGTAGCCTCTGCTTCTTCTTCCCCCGTCAAGCCACAAGAAGGCGCTCCGGTCTCTCATTCTGCTCTCGCTCCCATCAAAGGAATCGAGGTCGGATTCCATCGACGGGAGCGGATCTTGTCCCCTCTACGATCTGCGATACCTCCTCTTCCCGTCGTCGACGGAAGACTCCGCCCTTTTTTGATTTTGTCGATCGTTATCGCTCCCTTGCGTCTGCAGCTTCATCGATCTTGTCGATGATCCGGATCATTGTTCCCATCGTCTATCCTGGAGGCTCTTCTGGCCGCCGATTCCATCATGCGTCTGATGCGCCTCTTCCTCTCCTCTGATCTCGACGCCAGTCTCTCAATGCGGCTACCATCGACTGGCCTGGCGCCGGCATGGTTGTTGTTGTCCTCAGCAACAAGCACAATCAGATTTACGATATCTCCTCTTCATGTTGATTCTTCTGCGCCTTCTCTGGCAGACTTCTCAGTCAACATCTGCTTATAGTTCTTTTGCATCTCGCTGGTACTCATTTTGATGGATTCCTCTGCTGGTTTCATGTCCGCTTCTTCAACATGAGGATAAATTCCCTCTAGATTCCTTCTCTTATGCTTTGGCCACCTCACTGCTCTAGATCCAACCATTGCCCTCATTTTTCCGATGATTCCAGCTGCTACAGTCGCTTTCAGGGTGTTGATCTATTGTTGAAGATGAAGTTTGTGTGTTTTCAGTCATTTGTCTGTGTTTTTATTTTTTTGGTATTTGCTTCATGTTGTTGGTATGCCTATATGCACATGCTTTCCACGTGAGGGGGAGTATTGGGATAAAGACGACTCGGATGATCTTTCTCGACTTTTTCGCCTTTATGTCACACGGTCTCCAAGCTTATATTGTTTTTGACTCCCCATGTTTATTTTTTGATTGGTCATGTATTGGGGCGCGGTTGTGTTGGTTGTTCTAATCTCAGTGTTTGCGTCGCGTGAGACCGTGTCGTGCGGGACCGTGCCATGAGGGACCGCCCTTTGTGCGGATTATCCCTGACAGATTATCACCGATGGATTATCCTCGGTTGCCTGCTGATGATCTGGTCCATATCTTTTGTTCTCTTTCGTATGTTGTGTGTGTAGGTGATGTTGGTTGACTGGTGTCCAACGTGTCCATGTCGTGTGTGGGTCCTGCGTCGTGTGTGGCTATGTCCCCGGCTTGATTTCCCGGTTTAGAATTTCCTCCAGTGGCTCGTCTGATGTTTTGTCCCGCATCATCTACCTCCATTGTTGTTAGTTGTTGTGTCTAAGTTGAAGGGTCCCCCCTTCAGCTTGAGGGGAATGTTGAAATTATGAGTTTATTATTATATTAATTTATTAGAGTCTTTAGGAGTTTAGTCTCACATCGTGAGTCTGGTTTAAGTGTCTTGTTGTATTTCCTATATAAAGCCTCATATGAGGATGAATAATACATCTCTTCTATTTCTTTTCTATTCTCCAACACCTTCAAAGATACGAGTGAAGAACATTGGCTATCAATTTTCATTAAATAGCATAGAAATATCCTCATAAATTACAAAGCCAAAAAAACATTTTTACGTTTCATTCAAGGTTGTAAAACAAGCTTCAGGTGGCTAGCTGACTTACCAGAGAATACTTTTTTAGGACACTGCCTGCTGGTAGAACTTTGACAAAGTAAGGATTTTTTATAGAGTTTGACTTAGTAAAACGCAGCGCACGGGCTTCAGATTTAGAACCCTTTATCTTCGTAGTTTCTTTCTTTATCTCTGTCTCTATTCTTGTCTTCCGACATGAGCGAAATTTAGAAGCATATTTGTTGATGTGGTCTATTTCAGTTTCATGGAACTTACAACTTTGATCTGAAAATATGCAACATACCAACATGCATCTATATGAATCAATGACTTTCTAACTGAACCAACCAGCTTTAAACATAATTATGATCTCATTTTTCAAACACAATAAAACCGCGTTATTATAAGATTGAAAAGTACATACCCGGCAGAGTTGTTCTCTTAGAAAGACTGGTCTCAGAAGTATAAAAACCACCCGAAGATCTTCCTTCATTTGGCGAAGGTTGTGCATCATCATGATTTTCATTATCTCCAGAATTTTGGGGGAAATATATTTGATGTGCTTGCAAAAGCTGGTTAGATGCAGATTCTTTATCATTTTTAACAAAGTAAGAAGATTCTCTCTCACAACCACTTTTATCAAAAATGAGAACAGAAAAGCAGGAATTCCCATGATATTTGAAAACCAAACGGTCACCTTCCATCACATAATGATCTTGGATAAACTCCTTCCAACCATCTTCCAAGTACAAAAGACCTCCTCTCTTTAACAATTTGACCCCACATTGTTTGCCACCGGGTCCGGTTAAGTAAATATTATTATCCAATCTATCCATTTCTTTTGAAGTACAAACAAGCTTGGGTGGGAAAGCCTGCGTACATCAATTAGAGGAGGTGAATAAGAGTAATGCCATAAATAAATCTAAACATAAAATGCTAACTTTTTTTCAGTTCTTGAATCTATTGTTTATGTTGCTCCCTTATGTCCGCGCCAGTTTTGAGCACAAGAATAAAGTGTCGGTTTATATGTAAATTTATTCAATCAAACTATCAAAGCATTATCTGGTAAATAATTATGGTAGAAAAGGCGTGACAGCTAAGCTCATAAAAAGAACAAAAGGATGAGAAAGTATATAGTTTCATGCTCTTTAAAGAAATTTGTTATCAGCACTCATCTATGATACATGGATAATAACAATGTAATGGAGCCTTGTCATAAAAGGGGGAGCTTCAAACTCTACTAAGCAACAAAGAAAATTAAAGAGGGGAGATGAGATAAATAATGCATGCCGAAATCAATTGCAATAGATTGTAAATAAGATATAATCGTGAGGTATGCCCACACTAAGCACTTGAGGGTCTAAGAGTTTTCACCAAAGAGAGATTTGTAAAATAAACTTTCATCCTTACATAGGAGAGGAGACTACTATTAATTATCACATAACCACTAATGCATCATAATAATATTACTCTTACCGATGGAGGTCATGTGAGTGTGCATATGTATTTGCATAGGTATCATTGTTCCGCTAATCAAAATCGACCTTGTCCTCAGGATCAAGTCCTGGTGGTGATCCTCGAGATCAAGGACCTCAAAGTCAACAAAGGTAATGTCGTCATCTTTTCCAATGAGCAACAAACACAGTTTTTAAGAGACATTTGTGAAGAAAGAAAAGGTTGTTTACTGCAGAAATAAATGGCTTGGCAGAAGACGTCGAGGCAATCTTGGTGGAAGAACTGGAGACGATGGTTGGAGAGGGGTACGACGGAATCTGTGGCAGGGGAACTTCGCAGGTTGCAGTATGCTTACTTGGGAGGTCCGTCGTGACAACATGACTGGGAGACCAGATGTTATAATGACTTGAGGTCTCATATGACATAGTAAATTCTGCTTCTACAAAGCGGATCATTGAATGGCCACGATGATGTGGGTAGGTTCAGATTGCGCGGGTGGACACGAAGGTGAGGTTGCAAGCCATGCATGAGGTATATGAGGTAGTAGGCCATAGAAAAGCCCGGGACATCTGTCAACTCCACCAAATCGTTGACGTAAACATCCACTAAGTCGACTTGCTGAACTACGCAGAGACGCTCAAAGGAAATCCCGTGGCAGTACATATCGTAGCAGATACTTTCTCATTAAGCACGACACATATCATGTGTGATATCGGCTGACGACTAGTCAAATCATCCACAAACCCAACCTAATCAGCATCCATATAAACTTCTATTCTCAATCATGTATTGAGTGTAAAAGGAATGCCCTTTTCGGTGATGTCTTTAGGAACATGCTCTGAAGATCTAAAACATCAGTGGTCATAATTCGTCCACGCTACACTGCACACCTTGGTAAGGTGGGGAGTAGGAATACGCCCAAGATCTAGCACAACAATCTGATCGAAATGGTGGTGAAGTCACTAAATAAACTCGAATACCCTATTTAGGTCCTTTACCCGGAAAAGATCCATATCAGCTTGAGATTGCAATGTGAGAGGATCAATGTGTTCATTCTCTTGATAAAGTTATGTAAACTTCAAGTAATAGACAGAAGGGGTAATCTCCCCGCCTCGAAATAGCTATTTTTGCTTTAATTCATAGACTTGAGCAACAGTACCTTTGCTGGAGTAAGTAGACTTTACACGTTTCTAAATATTTACTAGTGTCTAAGAACACAAAATTCCTAGCAATCATCTCTTGCATGGAATTAGTAACAAGAAAATTCTCAAAATCACATTTTTCCAAATTGTGACATCGATATAGCCAAATAACTTCAAACTTTTAAGGGTCACCGTAACAGATCTGGACAGTGTAAATATTTGGTGTCATCAATCCCAAATATATCCAACAAGAGTGGATGAATCACTTGAAGTAACAACCTCTGACATGGCTCACAACACAAAAAGGAAAAGAGAAGGTCTAGGCTTACCAAGATTCTATGATTCAAAATTGAAATCGTGTCAATCTCATGCCATTGCCTATTGTAGAGAGATTTTCCAAAAAAAAAGAGTAGGCCATATAATGTTTCCAGTGTCAACAATATAGGAAGTGCCGCTGGATGTTGGCATAGAGCTGTGAAGGAGAGGGTTATGCGTTCTACAACAACTGCGAACGCAGTCGAGGAGGTGGGATGCAGTCATTAGAGAAAACAACGAACAGTGGTTGCCTGGATCAGTGGAAAGGGGGTGGAGCAAGGTGAGAAATAAGCAATAGGAACATAAGTCAATGAGATTAGGTGGAGCGGAAATTGTCGGGATCGTTACATCATTTAGAGTCCAGGGCGTGAGTGGTGAAGAAGGCTTTGATACCATGCTAAAATGAATATAATGAATATCATTATCAATGAAGAGAAAACACCACTTATTTATAATAGGGAAGGAGAGTACATTCGAAACGTAGAAAAAAGACAAAAAATAAACCCGGAAGTAGAAATAGATTTCTACCATTGTATAACAAGGAAAATTGTGTTGGTGTAATGGGACATATAGTACTAACAAAAATATTCCTGCAACAACTTGTATATTACACTTTTTTGAATATCTCGTGCAAATGTATATATGTAAAAAAATAAAAAAAAATGCATCGCAGGAAACATGCGTCAGTTAAAGGTAATCTCGTCATCTGACATTGTAACTGAAGAATATGTTATGGGTCTTAGGATGTTGCCCGGAGGAGAGGCCAGAGGTGGAGATGACAGTGACGAAGATAATACGGAGCCTTGTCCGCGACTGCCTAAGCGGGACGTGCTCGCGAGAGAGCTTACCAGATCCCTTCTAGGATTAGGGAAATAGACTTTTTTCACTCATACCAAGACAAGACCCGTTGGGTTCTTTAAATAAGACTTACAATTGACACAAAAGAAAATACCTACAAAGGAATAAAAAAAACAATAAAGGAAATAACGATCGTGATGCAGGACGGCGCGTAGGGTTGGCGCGTCTGTCGGCTTTCTCTAGGAAACCCTAAATGCATGCAGTGATTAACTTAGTTTTGCAAAGTTTTGAGCGAAATTTACTCGAACTTAAGAAATGAAGCAATTAAATTGTTTGTAAAGCACAAATTTGCTAATTTATTTTAAAATTAAATTTTCTTAAATAAAATGGTTCAATTTTAAATCTGGGGAAGGAATTTCGCAACTTTCGTTCTGTTCCCCTTGTCGTAGCACAACGGAAATCGTGAACTACAAATACATTTCCGTTTGGAGTTTTCGACGTAACGTTTGCTGACGAAACTCGGGCGAAAACCCAGCAATGAGACTATTATCATACGAGAAATTATAGAGTCACACACAAAGGAAAAAAGAAAAAGAAAAAATTACCCATGGAAGAGGCGTCTTCCGTATTTCGAAGTTGATGGCAATCACGCGAGGAACTCCTCGTCACCTTCGATCTCCGCTCCAAGGTCGGCCGCTATCGCACACGGGCACCAAGGAATTAATTCGCTCTCTCACACGAGGTGGTTCCGCGGAATTACTCAACCAAGTAAGGAAGCCACAAACTAAACAAATCTAAAATTCACTCGTCCTTCACACTCCAGGTGGATCCACGTAATCTCTATCACTCGCGGTGGCTCCACGAAATCTCTAATCAAGAGAAATAGGAAACAAATTTCTACTATAATCTCACTGCAGCAACGGACTTTAATGTCCTAACTAACGTCACTGTCAACAACAACGAGGGAGTAATTTGACTCAAAGAAGTCACAGCTTTCACTAATTTTTCTACAGCGGCATTTAATGATCCCTGTTCATTATCTTCCTAATATCATCAGGACAGACAACTTCACTCCTGCAGGAACACCTACAAGAAATCAACTAATATCCCTAATCACGCCTAAATCAAACACCTAACTAGAGGTTTCAAACCTTGATAACAGGACTAGCAATACACGAGGCAACACTCAAAATTCATCAACCACACCTAACACTCAGAGCTGTTCACGGGATAGCCAAATCCCACAGCAATAATCAACATCACCTAGCAACAGTAACATTAAATTTCAACTGTTCATCTTCTCTAAAAAAAAATCTCACAGAAGCTTTCAACGGGAATCAACTAACCGCAACCTAAATCACTCTACATGACTCAAACAGGACACAAATCACGACATCAAATCTTCATACATTTTCATCATCAACATTCCCCCCAATACAGAGCACACTCTATCCCTTTTATAGGGCTTCAACAATACTAAAAAAACCAAATAACAAGTAACTGGCAGAGCTTCAAAGGTGCGGCCATGGCGGATGATTCGTGGTCGATGGATAGCCGCAGAAACTTTGCGTGGAGGAGATCGTGGCTAGCGGTTGGAACTTCCGAAGAGGCGGCGAAGCTTCGTGGGGCTGGATCGCAGATCGTGGATGGTGCACTGGAGCTTAACCCTACCTTGAGCTTCCGCCATTATCGGGGCAGTCTGCTTTTTCTGCAAGGCTGCTATTGAACCAGGTGGGGTTTATAATATATATTTATAAAGATATATAACCGTATGTATATATATATATATAAATATATATTTTTATAAAATTTAACTTATATATATATCTTTACCATATATAAAGAAATACTCTGGTCTGCGAATATCATGAGTTCAAATTTCCACAAGCGTCAGATCATGAGCTCATAATTTAACAACCGTCTGATCGAGTACAACAAAACCATTCCATGTCTCCACATTTTAGTAGGTCTCCTAAACTACTACTAGGGTGTCCTAAACATATGTGAAAATACGATTTTGCCCTATAACTCTTAAAAAATTGTGCGATTGGCTCTTAAAATTAAATTTTAATTAAAACACAGCTATCTGGTTTTGACCCATGACTCAAGGATAGGAGAAACAACTCAATCCAATAAGACAATGAGGCAATTATGATAGCAATTCAAATAATTTGTACTTATATTGTTATATTTCATGTATTTTTATAAAAATATATATATAAATATAGGTATAATATAATTCATTATTACATATAAATATACTATATATAATAATAATTATATATATTATTCATTACATATGTAAATTAAAAATTATAATTTTAAATTTTGTTATTTATAAAATTATATTTATATCTTTTTCTTAAATTATCGTCGTGGGCGGGCGAAATCCGTCAGGGCCGGGCCGGGTACAGTTGCGCGACGTCGTAGTGGCGGGCCGAGTACAGTCGCGCGGGGCTGTAGGGGCGGGTCGGGTACAGTTGTGCGAGGTCGTAGTGGCGGGCCGAGTACATTCGCACAGGGCCGTAGGGTGGGCCGGGTACTGTCGCGATTGGCAGTAGGGGCGGAGCCCCGTGTCGGGCACTCGTATATATAAATTTATATATATATATACATATATTTTCACAAAATACAAAACTTTTTACGAAAATTACAAAATAACACAATGCGACATTAAGGGCCAATAGCGGTCCGGATGGATGCGGCGTTGGTTACTTTTGCGTCGATCCGATGGGGACTGGTCTCCACCAGACCGACTTGGACATAAACTACGAAATAGGAATGCGACATGAAAGCAAATAAATAATAAAATAAGACCTTAATATCGACATACCAACTTATCATTGTGCGAGTGTAAATATAGTGAGAAAGAGAATGACAGCTACTAAATGTATTTTTGCACACTTCTTTATTTGTTTGATGCAAGAGTAAACTAATTTTTTTGCTTGAAGGGTTACTGTGATATTGACATTCTGAGGCCAGTAGACTGGTGTAGGTTTGCTCTCTTTTTGGGAATGGTAATGCTTTGTTTTTTAAAATGCTTTTGTAAATTATTCATCTGTTCTGTTGATATTAAGTGTTTTCTTCGAACTTGTATTATAGTTGTATGCCCAGCTGTACTTGTATAGCATTTAAAACTCACTGATGTGTATATAAGAGAAGTTTCTTATTAGTGATAATAATAATGCTAGTTTTAGATGTAAATTTGCTGTTGGGGAGAAGATTGTTGTTTGACAATGGCGAACATGAATATCTAAAATAAAATAATTGCAAGAAAAATTATCAAAAAAATTAATGTGATGTGATAAGAAGCATTGCATCAACTGAAACACAAAGAGCTTTTTCATTTGTCCGGAGTTGAAGTACATGATATAATTTAGATACCACACAATTTTATCTTGCTAACCAGAATTCCCTCTCAAACATCAATTTTGATCTTCAATTTTCGTTGACAAATTCCTTCCTCCAACCGAACAACAAAATTGTTCAATTTCAATTCTTGTTGCCCAATTCCATCTTACAACAGAACAACATAACTGAAATTCAGCCCAATTCCTATTCCTGCATAAATTGCAATTGACTAAACTTCAATTCTGTCCAACAAAACAGACCCTAAAGGTTGTTTATTATGCTAGCCACGCCAAAGTATGTCAATGAATTATCTTTATCTTGGATAACTTAGCGGTAAGTATGATAATAGCATGCAAAATAGTTGGTAAAGAACGACGTAGAGATCCATCCATGCGATTGTAGGTGGTTCCAAACACCTGGAAACTGAGCCAGGCCGAGAACCTCGCAGTTTTGAGAGTGACCAATCCGACAACCAACCAAACCAATCGGTTAGGTGCAACAGTTTGTTCGATCATCGGCAGTTTGATTGGTTTTGATTTTTCCTCCACACAACCTTGTGCTCATCCCCATGTTGGACGATTCACCTGGACCCAACAAGTTGTGTGGAACTGTATTCATACGTGTGCCACTAATGAGAAGCCAGGACAAATCCGAAAGTCTTAACAGAATTAAAAAATTCCAACACATTTTATTTCCTCACTACATTTTTTCTAAATATCAACAGCCACATTCATCTAGAACACTGAATGTTCTAAATTCAACAAAAATTTAAAAAAATAATAATAAGAGTAAGGAAGTGTACCAGAGTATCGGAGAGGTCAGCAGCCGTGAACTTAACAATGAACTGAAGGTTGGCCATTGTTGATATTTGGTTATATTTCTCAACTGTTTTCTGCTATTTTGTTATTTTGTTTCTCTCTAGTTTCTCCTGGTTCGTCTTCCTCCGCCGGATTTCAATTTCAGCTTCAATCTTCTACCCTAAAATCTCTAGACGAAGTTTATTGGCGCATTCAGAATGCTGGACAAAACAAAACTGCAAGCAAAACATAGTTAGAAAGATCGAGAAAAGAAAAAACAGCTTGTGCGCATCTCCTAAACCCTAAACCCCCATTACCCCCCAATTTCATGCTCAATGTCTTCTCGGCAATGGTGATCGAACCTCGTGATAAACATAATGGGAAAGGAGAATGAATACCTGTAGATGCTTCATTTCGGCTGCGTTTTTCAGCCAAGGGTTTGAGTGAATTAACAGAAACCTCCTCAATGGAGTCCGGTGAATTAGAACTGAACCGTCGAGAATAAACTTTTCTGGCTTTCTGCCGTCCCTGCAGGACATAATATTAAATATTTAATTCCGGATTTACCCTTGGGTCGACACTGTTTTGCAGCGGGAAAAAACGAAGTAGTTAATTAGAGCAAAGTTGAAATAAAAAAAAGTATTTTATTAATATATTTATTTTTGTTACTGGCAAATCGAAAAAAAATAAATTCAGTCATTTTTTTCATTTTTTCTGAATTTAAAAATTATTACTAACAAATAAATTTTGTTTTTTTGTAATTTTTGTATTTTTTTAATTTTGATTCTCAAATGCTTCTCATTTGAAAAAATGATCAACATGAACGTTGTAGATTTCATCTAGATCTACAACTTTTATGTTGACAGTTTTTTATTTAAAGCAGTTTAGGCCTCCAATTTGAGCCTGAAAAAAGATATGCATAGAACGAGTTGTCCTTACAGATTTTCGTTGTGATTTTGTTCGGGACTCAAATCAGAAGCCTAAACTGCTTCAAATCAAAAATTGTTCAACATTAAAGTTGTAGATCTCGTCGAAATGTAACACTTTTTAATTTGAAGCCGTTTAAGCCCCCAATTTTGCCCCCGAAGAAAGTCACGCTGATCCCGGGCGTCCGTACATATGTTCGGCGTGACTTTTTTCAGTGGCCAAATCGAGGGTATAAATTGATTCAAATAAAAAAATGTTCAACATAAAAGTTGTAGATCTCGTCGAGATCTACAACTTTTATGGTGAATACTTCTCATGCACATGTATGTTTAAGACGCAGTTCAAAAAGACGTGTATATTCTTATATACATTTAACTCGTACATACAACACACCCTTATAGGAATTAGAAATCAAATATATTTCTAAACTGGGTAATATTTTGTTTAAAGATTTGATGCAGATGATGATATTTTGTTGAAAAGAAAGTTTTGGACATTCTAAACAAAATTTTCCGTCATTTTGACTTATTTATAATGTTAACATAAGTGGTTGAATGAATACATTTGAAATCATTTGTAATGTCATTATATGTAGTGAGTTATTTTGAAAAAATGAATGTTTTAAATAAAATTTAATTTTTTAAAAAAAAAATTATGTTGGTTTGTTAGTAACAAAATGATTTTCAAATAATCATTTTGAAAAATGAGGATTTGTTAATAGTAATGGATTGCTAGAAACTAAAATGAGTTTACTAGTAACAGCACCCATAAATTAAGAAAAACAGACTGGTCGTTCACCCAAAAAAACTTTATGAAAACATCTCCAAAACCTTGTACAACAATGGTGGAAGCAGTTAATAATGAAAGACACAATTTGCATTAACATGTTTCGGCTCTTTTTGGGACTGTTGAAGCCCAAATTTGACATATGTGGAGTCCGGGGTCCCAAAAGAGGGGTGACCGCGCACCTACTACCCTCAAGCGAACGATCTTGGCACAAGACTAGGAACACGAGGGACATATCCAAGGTCTCAGAGTGGAGATCTCACCGCATACCCGAAAGATTAACGAACTATTCCCCTCCCAAGCCAAAGACTGAGCTAAGACACATTCGGAGGGCACTCTTGGCCGACCGGAACATTTAAGGAGGATCTTGTTGGGAAAAATAGCATGATCCCGACCAGGGCACCTGTAGCAGATTTACAAGCAAGAGAAATACAAGCACATCAATAATAAAGTGACAACAATTTTTAACGTGGAAACCCAATAGGGTGAAAACCACGGGACTATCAGCGTCCACCCTTGAAAGCCTCCACTATAAGGCGTGAAAATCACGCACAATAAATTACAGGGTTTTCACCACCGCCGCATACACAAGGCACAATTTCCACCACCGATCCACAACGGATCACCACCACCTGCACAAGGTACCAGTTCCACAAGTCTTCACAAGTCTTCGGTCCGTGACGTTCCTCCGAGTGTAGTAGGTGTGAGGTCACCCCTCTTTTGGGACCCCGAACTCCACGAGAGACCAAATCTTTGGTTTCAGCATTCCCAGTAACATTATCTCGAGGTCCCCACGGGGCGAGCGGTTCACGAGAATACCGCTCACCTAAGACAAAAAGATAAATGACATACATACGACAGCACATGCATTTTAATTTATAGAAATATAAATTCCATACTTCGGCACGCAGACCGGCAACATAAGCAAATTAGGCCTTCTAGGGCCGGCACAAACTCGGGCTTAAGCCCGCCACTTCCCGCTTGACACTACAACACCTGAACGTCGACGTCTCGACAAGCGGCGGCAAGCTAAACATCAGTCAACTAAAAGCGACCCAATAATATTGCATCCACCCCTTTTTCGGTGCTATGGTGCTTATTCCCTGCAAATAGATAATATACAACTTCCTCGAAGTCTTCTCCGGGAACCCCAAAACATCACCAATCCGGCTCACACGTCCGGATGAGCTTCACACAACATGCCTAAATCCGTACTCACGCTTCCGGATACTAAATGCAATTAACTGCGGGGATGTACACATCGACCCGTCGGAGAGCTCCCTTCCCCCACCCATTAGTGGAGAGGGACTTCCATGCAAATATGTTAATTGAGGGCTTCACCTGTCCAAGAAAAAACTTCGTTACTCTTGACGCGTGTTTTGGGGCATGGCTCGGTCACGAACGATCTTCGCAGCGGCTGTCCACGCACGGCTCTGAGCTCCGAAGAGGGTGTTCTTCTTCTGACATCACCGGTTGGCCTCTCTCGAAGTGTCCAAGCCCAAACCCCACCCCTCTTGGTTGGCCAAGAGGAGAGGAGGAAGGTCGGCCTTGAATCTAGCCGACGATGGCCTGGACAAAGAGAGGGGAAGGATCGGGCTTTCCCCTTACCGGAGGTGGCCGGGACAGAGCAGAGAAGCTCGGCTTCCCCTTGTCAACAACGACGGGCGGGAGAAAGAGAGTTGAGGAGAGGAGGCTCGGGCTACCACTACTGGCCGACGACGGGAGAGGAAGAGAGCAGGAGGGCCTCTCCTTGCTACGACATCTAAAGAGAAAGAGAGAGAGAGAGAGATCGGGAGGTGAGGTGGGAGCGGCTTCTTCCTCCAGATTTCGCCGATCGGGGGAGATGGAGAGCCAGCCCGGGGAGATCGGGAAAAGTGAGGGGGCGGCTGGCTTTTTCTTTTTTCCTTCTCCAAGAAACCCGATGCCTCCTCCTTTTTAGGGTTGCAGCTCTTTTTTTCTTTTTATTCTTTTTTCCTCACCTCTCTTTATTCTTCCACATATAAATATAAATATATATATATACCATATTATAAAGAAATACTGAGGTCTGCAAATAACCTGAGTTCGAAATTAGGAGAAAAAACAATGACCGTCTGATCTTTTCCATTATATCAGCAGCCGTCTGATCAAACCAACCCTCTCTCTCGACATTTTACTAGGGCTCCTAAACCTATGTGAAATTACGATTGTACCCCTATAAGGCATAAAGCTTAAAAAAACATGCAATCATGTCTGTCAGTGCGCCAGCACACGGATTCAGCCAACCAAGCCACAATTCGGCCCGCAAGCCTACCAATATATCTTATTTCAAATACTAATTGCGGAAAGATCAATATATACCTGAAATTTCTAATTGAACGGGCGGTGTGGGACTAAAAAGAAGCTTTGGCGACGGCAAACATATGGTGCGGGCGTACGGACAAGACGTTTTGGGGGTCAAGATGGTCTCAACACAAAAAGTGATCAACATAAACGTTGTAGATCTCAGTGAGACAAACAACTTTCATGTTAATCACTTTTTGATTTGGAGCCGTTTTGACTTCCTATTTGGGCCTCGAAATCGGAGGCGGCGAGAGGCTTTACTGTAGCACTCTCGCCGCCCCTAATTTCAAGGCCCAAATTGAAAGCCAAGACGGCTTCAAATCAAAATGTGATCACCATGAAAGTTGTTCGTCTCGCCGAGATCTACAACTTTTATGTTGATCTCTTTTCATTTTGAGACAATATTGACCCTCAAAAAGGCTGGGTCGAGCGGGCTGGGGCAGATTTCGAACGGGTGGGCGGGCGAAGCCCGCCGTCGCCGGCCGGGTACTGTGGCGCGTGTCCATCGGACCGGAGGCCCGTGCCTGTCGCTCGTGTGTGTATATATATATATATATATATATATATATATACCCGCCGTCGCCGGCCGGGTACTGTGACGTGTGTCCATCGGGCCGGAGGCCCGTGCATGTCGCTCGTATATATATATATATATATATATATATATATATATATATATATATATATATAATATATATACATTATGATATTACACAAATCCTTTATATTATATATATATATATAGACATAATCTAATATTGTAACACATACAAAATCTCCCCACGCGTGTACGAGCACCTGCACATCCTTCAACGGGATTGCACCAAATCGTCGCTCATAGCATATCCCTAACCCGCTATCTGGGGAGGGTCCCACTTGGCCGGGTACGAGATTGTACACAATCTCTGCTCTTTTCGATGTTGGCACAAGCTCGGAAAGAAATGTCCAACAACAAGTATCCGGCGAGTGGGAGCCGACCAAATAAAATTTTTTGAGAGAATCTGTCACAACCCGCATTTTCTCAACGATAAAATCGTATCAGAGCAAGAGAAAACACGTGCCGTGATGCCACGCCGTGCAGGGGATAACTGCACGCGCTCAGGCAAAACTCCAGATCTTAGTTTTTAAGGAAAATCGTTGATTAATTATGAAAGAAAAACAGTTATGTTGATTGGCCGTATCCCTCGGCATGGTGGATCAGCTAGTCCACAATTTAAAAGTATAAGTATACGCAGCAGAAAATAGTTTGGTTCGATTAAGTTGACACCCTAGTGAGCATAAGTGTCCCCGAGGGACAACTCATGGTATGCACAACTCTAATGTGAATATAATAGATAAAAAAAAAGGTAATCTTTTTACGCTAAAGAAATGTAGTGACTTTGTTTTATAATTATGCTATGCATGATATACATATAATAATGTTTTTAGGGTTTAAAAATATCTAACATGCAACCTAGCAAAAATCCTTCCCAGGAGCAAGTAAACAACCACTAATAGGCAAAAACAGCAGTTTAAGTTCATACCCAGCATCGCAAGAAGCCACCAGTGGGCGCCAACAACCTGACACGAACCCACTGGTGAGTATGTATGTCTATACAGAAAAGTAAAGAACTACCTCACAGAATCGGGATCAGCTGTCTCGGCTACCCAAGAGGCCACAACCAGCCCCTCCAAAAGAACTAGCCGCTGAACCGGCTACAACCTGGACCTGAGGCATTCAAGAAAAGAACACCTCAGCAAGGAAATAATCAAAAGAGTAAATAAAGCATTAGAGTTAAGAGCAAAAAGAAGGGTTTACCAACCCGATAACAAGCTGTTATAAGCAAAAGAAAGAGCATGGCAGTAAGAAAAGAGCACTGTCTAAAGCACAGCAAAGCACACCAGGTGCGAGCAATAAAAGCAACAGGCTCAAC
This sequence comes from Platanthera guangdongensis, assembly GCA_039583875.1. NCBI lineage: Eukaryota > Viridiplantae > Streptophyta > Magnoliopsida > Asparagales > Orchidaceae > Platanthera > Platanthera guangdongensis. Next base: position 5,616,348 of record CM077151.1, on the reverse strand, counting down.
AAAAGAATCTAACATTCCTAATACGTGGGTAAGTGGCAGTGGCCAAAAAAAAAACATGGATCTGAATTCATAACCAGAATCAGATCCAAAAAGGGCTAAGGGGTCGCCAGTGGCAGCTTTAGGGTCCCACACCAACCCAAACCAGGGCAAACAGGTCGTGGCCACAGCTCTCCACATCAAAATCCACCCCTCTTAGAGGCCACTAAACATGCACCACCTGCCACAACCCAAGAGTCGGCAAGCCAAAAATTTGTCGAACACCCAATACCACCCCTAAAGGAAGGGTAAAGTTACACTAACAATCCTAAGGTACACAAGAACTCAAGAAGAAGTGTCGAGCCCACTCGACGCAGCGTTGAGTAAACTCCACTCACCTGACGCCTAAAAATACTTAGCCGCAAGTCCTAAGCTAGGCGACGGCGTTGAGTGAGCTCGGCTCACTCGACGCTGTCAGCGCTTTCCACTTAGGGTAAACGTAAGTCTCGTTAAAAATCGCAGCCTAAGCTCTCTCATTGCGAGCAAGCAGAGAGTTGGAAATTTAATCCCAACCCTCCGTTCCGTCCTAACTACTCGGAGCTACCGCAACTAACCCTAAACTGCAACTAACAAAAACCTCACCCTAACTCTATCTACCCACTGGACACTAAACATCCGACAAAAGAGAGTATTGCTTAAAATTCCAGAAAAAGAATTAAAGAGTCAGTACTTGATTAAAAGCTTGATGAAATGATTCAACCTGCTGCCCTAGGGAGGAAAAACAAGGTGAACAGAGCTTTACAGAAGAAATAAAAAGATCAAGGGTTAGAAATAAATTTGGCAAGGGCAAGGGGCCACTTGCCTCTACCTCTCCGGAAAAACAAACAACAGCCGCACCACGGCTCGGCTCCGGCGGCAAGATCGGCCACCAAGAAGACCAAAGCTGAAACTTGAGGGAAGAAAGAAATCAGTAAATTAGAAATTCCTGGAATCGAACCCTAAATCAAGAAAAACTTACATGGAGGGGAAGATCTAGCCGAGAGCAAACCGAATCTGCTATCACACGAGAAAAACGGGCTCTAACCTTCCCGAAATCGCCGGCCAAAACAACCACCGCCTCCTCTCAAAACCCTTCCGCTGGAAGCTCTCCAGACTCGGGAATGATGAAAAATGAGGAGGAAAAACAGTTCACGGCAACAAAAGACGATTTCAGGAAAAAAAGTACGGAACACGCCCAAGACACGCCCGTGACACGGCCCGACACGCCCGTGTCACGGGGCGTGTACTCACACACTCGACGAACGTCGATCTCTACTCGACGAAAACACGGGACACGCCCCCCAGACACGCCCGTGACACGGCCCGACACGCCCGTGTCACGGGGCGTGTACTCACGCACCTACCCACTCGACGAAAGTCGATCTCCGCTCGATGACGCAGGGGACACGCCCTGTGACACGCCCGTGTCACAGGCCGTGTGCCAACTCGAACGCCGCCCGACGATCGTGGAGCGCCGATCGTCGAACAGAGAGACACGCCCCAATGTCACGCCCGTGTTCGACACGACACGCCCGTGACAGGGCCGTGTTCTCACTAAACACCGCCTGACGACCATCGAGCGCAGCTCGATGAATCGAAGGAGACACGCCCGTGACACGCCCGTGTCACGGCCGTGTTCCAACAAAAAAACCCTGTCGACCAAAAATTCGTCGACTGGCGAAACGGGAGCTCTACCCGAGCATGACACACCCAAACTTACACAGAAAAAAGGAACCTGCTAATACCTAGCCAACAAGAAACAAGGCACCTGCCTACAAGCTCAGCCACAACGGCCACACACTGCACAGTAAACATTACAATCATGCAGCTAACAAAACAACGCCGAAACGACGCGAAGGCAAACGATCTCGGATTTCGACCAAAACTCGCACCGTAGCTAAACAACCAAGCCACGAAAACAACGGCGAGGTCGAAAACAACATCCGACGATCGAAAACTCGGGCTAACACCTCCCGAAGCCAAAACGCAAGCATTTCCCTAAGAGGCCCAACCGAGTCACCAAAACAGACTCCGGCTAGCTGGGGAAACTTGCCAACTGGCTACAACCAGGCTACACAAGGAACCTACAGAGCTAGGACCGCGCTCTACAACGGCGAAGGGCCGGAAATGCGTCATCGTAACGCCAATCCAAAATCAAACAAAACACAGAAAAACCGGGGGCGTTACAGCCACTCCCCCTAAAAGAAAGTTTCGCCTCGAAACTTTACTCACAACACTCCCAAGAAGAAGGAGAGAGAAAGAGCCAGGAAAGGACTATATAATCATAAATAAAACAAAACATACCAGGCACAAGCTCAGGGAAACAGATGAGGGTGAGCCTCCCTCATAGCCGACTCCAACTCCCAAGTCGCGCTTTCTACATCCTGATTCCTCCATAAAACTTTAACCATCGGAATAGATTTCTTCCGCAGCGCACGAACCTGAGAATCCAGAATGCGGACAGGCACCTCCACATAAGAAAGATTCGGCTCCAACTGAGGTACAGAATCCAAAACCTGCCTGCCATTCGATACACATTTCCGCAGCTGACTGACGTGGAAGACATTATGCACGCCAGGGAAATTTGCGGGCAACGCCAGCCTATAAGCTGATATCCCAATCCGCTCAACAATCGGAAACGGCCCCACGAACCTCGGGTCCAACTTCCTGCTCTTGCCAAAACGCTTGACTCCGATCAACGGGGAGACCTTTAAGAACACTGAGTCCCCCACCAAAAATTCCAAATCCGATCTACGCCGATTGGCATTTTTCTCATATCTCTCCTGGGCTATCCGAAGCTTTTCCCGTATAAGCTTCACAGCAGTTTCCATCTCCTCGAGTGCTTCTGGACCCAACAAAGGTCTCTCGCCAACCTCAGCCCAAAACAAGGGAGTCCTGCAGCGCCTCCCATACAAAGCTTCAAAAGGAGCCATTTGCAAGCTTTCTTGATAACTGTTATTATACGCAAATTCCATAAGCCGCAAGCGCTCATCCCACGCTCCTCCGTACTCCAGAACATAGCATCGGATCATATCTTCCACAATCTGATTTACTCGCTCCGTCTGACCATTGGTCTGGGGATGATAAGCTGTGGAATATCTCAAATCTGTACCCAACCCTTCTTGAAGGCTCTTCCAAAAACGAGACGTAAACCTGGAGTCTCGATCTGATATGATACTCACGGGTACACAATGCAATCTAATAACCTCATCCAAATACAGCTCGGCTATCTTCCTCATCGGATAATCGATCTTAAATGGTACGAAGTGAGCACTCTTCGTCAATCTGTCTACGATCACCCAAACTGAATCATGCCCTTTAGGAGATCTCGGTAAGCCTGTAATGAAATCCATCGAGATACTCTCCCACTTCCACATCGGAATCTCTAAGGGAGTTAGCTTGCCACCAGGCCTTCCATGGTCGGCCTTCACACGCCTGCAAGTGAAGCACTCAGAAACAAATCTGGCTACGTCCTTCTTCATCCCATACCACCAGGCAATCTGTTTTAAATCATGGTACATTTTGGTAGACCCTGGATGGTAGGCAACACTAGATCCGTGGGCTTCCCTGCACACCACATCCCGGATATCCCCAACTGCGGGAATGCAAAACCTGCCACGAAACTTCAAGGTACCCGCATCATCTATAGAGAAATCTGGTAATTCACCTCTTTCAGCTCGAAGGTACAAATGCAAAAGATCGGGATCATCTTTCTGATGCAGTCGCGTAAGCGCAATCCACGATGGTTCTGCCACTGCCAAGCTACTCTGCGAAACGCAGCTTCCCACAGAAATGTCCATCAAAAGAAACTCTTCCACAAGACGCTCGGCGGAGAGATTGAAAATCTTTCCTGACTTCCGACTTAGGGCATCGGCCACCACATTCGCCTTACCCGGATGATACTGGATTTCAACATCATAGTCGGCCACGTACTCCAACCACCGCCGTTGGCGCAGATTCAACTCTTTTTGAGTGAAGACATACTTCAAGCTCTTATGATCCGTGAAAATCTTGCACTGCGCGCCATACAGCAAATGCCTCCACAATTTCAACGCATAGATCACGGCTGCAAACTCCAGGTCATGCGTAGGGTAATTCCTCTCATGAGTCTTTAGCTGCCTCGACCCGTACGCAATCACCTTCCCGCCCTGCATCAAAACACAGCCCAGTCCGACGTGCGACGCGTCCACGTATATATCATACTCACTATCTTCAGTAGGCAAAGACAAAACTGGAGCTGAACATAACCTTTTTTTTAATTCCTCAAAAGCCTCCTCACACTTGCTATCCCATATGAAGGCTCCATTCTTCTGCGTCAACCTGGTCAACGGCGCAGACAAAGTAGAGAATCCCTCTACGAATCTCCTATAATATCCAGCCAAGCCCAAGAAGCTTCTGATCTCTTTGGGAGTAACAGGCCTCGCCCATTCCATAACAGCAGCGATCTTTTCCGGGTCCACTGATATTCCCTCCTTATTCACCACGTGGCCGAGAAAAGAAACTTGAGGCAACCAAAATTCACACTTGTTCAGCTTGGCATATAGCTTATGGTCTCTCAGAGTCATCAAGACCAGTCGCAAATGCCGATCATGCTCCTCCGCATCTTTAGAATACACCAAAACATCGTCTATAAAGACAATCACAAACTTATCCAGGAAGTCCTTAAAAACTCTGTTCATCAGATCCATAAAAGCTGAGGGCGCATTAGTCAAACCAAATGACATAACCAGAAACTCAAAATGACCATGACGAGAGCGGAACGCCGTCCGCGGAACATCTGACTCCCGAATCCTCAACTGGTGATAGCCCGATCGAAGATCTATCTTGGAAAACACGGCACTACCACGCAGTTGGTCAAACAGATCGTCAATCCGAGGCAAAGGGTACCTGTTCTTAATAGTAACCTTGTTCAGTTCTCTATAGTCGATGCATAGCCTCATCGACCCATCCTTCTTTTTAACGAACAGCACTGGAGCACCCCATGGTGAAGAACTCGGCCTAATGAACCCTTTTGCCAACATCTCATCCAGCTGAATTCGCAACTCTTCCAGCTCTCGCGGGGCCATCCGGTACGGCGCCTTGGCAATAGGACGCGTGCCTGGCTCCAAATCTATAGCAAACTCGACATCTCGATCGGTGGAAGACCGGGAAGATCATCAGGAAACACATCGGAGAAGTCACACACCACAGGGATCTCTTGCAAACACGGCACTCTAACAACAGCCCCTATCAGAGAGACCAGACAGGCAGAACAACCAGAATCAAGCAACTTCCGAGCACGCACCGCAGAAATGACTGGAGACTCCTGGAGAGAATACCCATAAACGCTCCCTGGCTGACCGTTGTCCTTGACGAAGTCCAAGCGCTTACCCTTGCACTGGATCACAGCATCGTACCTTGACAACCAGTCCATGCCCAAGATAACATCGAAATCCTCCAGGTCAATCACCTTCAGATCTGCCTTGGCTAGAAAATTCCCCAACAAAATCGGACAATCAAGGACACCCAGGTCCGTAACCACAGAGTCACCGGAGGGGAACTTAACGCAAAAGGCACCACCAACACGATCTAGGCCCAAACTGAACCGCTCCACGAAGGATCTAGCCACAAACGAGTGGGTAGCGCCTGAATCGAAGAGAATGCGCGCCGAGCGGTTCTTTACCTTAAATCGTCCTACAAATAGCGCACGCATCTAAGGAAACAAACGCTAAAATGAAAACTACAACCACAAAGGGAGCATAGCGAAACGACTGAGGAGAAGTCAAACCTGAGATAACCTGGGTCGAAGTCCGCGCTTCGTCTGCCGAAAGCACATTCAGCTTCCCCTTTCCTCTATCCAATTGCTGAGGCGGTGGCAAAGCCTGGAGGGGTACTGGCTGCAGAATAGGCTGGGACTGTGGGCACTTTGTCTTGAGATGACCCTTCTGCCCACACTGAAAACAGACTTTATCTCTCGACCAGCAACGGGCAGCCTCATGCCCCTTCCTTCCACACAAGGCACACACCAAGTCTCCTCTGGGAGCACCCTGAATTGCGTGCACCTGTTCCTTCTTCTGCGCTCCAAACCTTTTGAAACACTTCTCAAAGGGGTGGCCTGGTCGGCCACAGAAACTACAAACCTCCTTGCTCTTCTTTCTCGAGACCGCATCGGGTTCCTGAGGGCTCTTCCCTCCACCGGACTTTCGCTTATCCTTCCACAACTACTGACCTCTATTCTTGGCATTCTCAATGGCCTCAACCCTCAAGGCAGCTTCGACCACGCTGGCATAACTGACTGCACCGTAGGCATTCGTTAACTGCTGAACGTCACTTCTCAGTCCACCCAGAAATCGCTTAACTCGGTCTGCTTCAACGCTCACCAGACCAGGAGCAAACCGGCTCAACTTACTAAACTCAATCTCATACTCACTGACCGTGAGTTTCCTCTGCTTCAAATGGAGAAAGTCATTCATCAGCCGGTCCCTTTCGACTGAAGGCAAAAACTTACTCAACAGCATCCCTTTAAATGACTCCCAAGAGCATCCTGCCACCAAGCTCTCTTTCTCCCTCAACCACCAATTCTTTGCCAAGCCCTTGAGCTGGTAGGCAGCGAGCATCACTCTCTGATCATCCGAAATCCCCGAATAAGAGAACATCTCCTCAATAGTAATCAGCCAGTCATCCAAAATCATGAAATCTGCTTGCCCATCATAAGTAGGGGGTCTCAGTCGCTGAAACTGGGATATAAACGCCATCTCCGGGGGCACCACAACCAAAGGCACGGGAGGAGCAGGAGGGGCAGGAACAGCTACCCCCTCAGCGGGGTCCGGAACTCTCGGGGCCTGTCCCGCCACCACTGCTACTAGGGACTGAATCTGAGCCTGCATAGCCACCACCTGCCTCGATAAGGTCTCATTACTCTGCCGCAGGTTTTCTACCAACGCCTCGCTCTGCGCTCCTGACGTCTCACCCTCGGATTGGGGGGTCGACCTCGTTGCAGGACGTCTCGCCATCCTATAATCGCACAAGCTTTAGACAAAACTTAGCCCAACAGCTAGAACAAAACTACCCGGTACAGACAAACACACTTAAATATGAACTTCAACTGCACAACTTGCTCTGGGAGTTGTTTTATCATGATGATGTTATGCTTAACCTAAGATGGTTCACCACCATCATACTAACTCATGTGCCTAAACCATGAATGCATGTATTTGTATTCTTTTTGACTCAAAACCATATGTGTACATATGTCATCCTACAAATCTTTAGCTTAACACGTTGTGCTTATGAATGTTATGCTATGCATGATGTGCTATGCATTCTAAAAAAAAGGCCTTAATGTATGCCATGGGCGGCGTACACATGAAAATGTTATGCATCTCATACTACATAACATTCTCATGCAACGAAAAAAAGAAAACGTGCTAGCCGCATTCATGTGGTGAGGTTATGCATCTCATACTACATAACCCTCACATGTTGCCTCCTATGGTGGATCCATATACAAACACATATTATGCATCCCATACTACATAATATGCCCCGTATACTTCTTTATGCTTATGAGTGTAGTGTTCGTGCTTTAGCCAAGACGTGCTGATGACATATCGGTGTGTGTAGGGTATGAAGCTAACCACTAATGCCAACAAGGGGAAAGGTTGCCCGACCATTTGTCAAGCAACCTCCCTCTGATACCAACTGTCACAACCCGCATTTTCTCAACGATAAAATCGTATCAGAGCAAGAGAAAACACGTGCCGTGATGCCACGCCGTGCAGGGGATAACTGCACGCGCTCAGGCAAAACTCCAGATCTTAGTTTTTAAGGAAAATCGTTGATTAATTATGAAAGAAAAACAGTTATGTTGATTGGCCGTATCCCTCGGCATGGTGGATCAGCTAGTTCACAATTAAAAGTATAAGTATACGCAGCAGAAAATAGTTTGGTTCGATTAAGTTGACACCCTAGTGAGCATAAGTGTCCCCGAGGGACAACTCATGGTATGCACAACTCTAATGTGAATATAATAGATAAAAAAAAAGGTAATCTTTTTACGCTAAAGAAATGTAGTGACTTTGTTTTATAATTATGCTATGCATGATATACGTATAATAATGTTTTTAGGGTTTAAAATATCTAACATGCAACCTAGCAAAAATCCTTCCCAGGAGCAAGTAAACAACCACTAATAGGCAAAAACAGCAGTTTAAGTTCATACCCAGCATCGCAAGAAGCCACCAGTGGGCGCCAACAACCTGACACGAACCCACTGGTGAGTATGTATGTCTATACAGAAAAGTAAAGAACTACCTCACAGAATCGGGATCAGCTGTCTCGGCTACCCAAGAGGCCACAAACCAGCCCCTCCAAAAGAACTAGCCGCTGAACCGGCTACAACCTGGACCTGAGGCATTCAAGAAAAGAACACCTCAGCAAGGAAATAATCAAAAGAGTAAATAAAGCATTAGAGTTAAGAGCAAAAAGAAGGGTTTACCAACCCGACAACAAGCTGCTATAAGCAAAAAGAAAGAGCATGGCAGTAAGAAAAGAGCACTGTCTAAAGCACAGCAAAGCACACCAGGTGCGAGCAATAAAAGCAACAGGCTCAACAAAAGAATCTAACATTCCTAATACGTGGGTAAGTGGCAGTGGCCAAAAAAAAACATGGATCTGAATTCATAACCAGAATCAGATCCAAAAAGGGCTAAGGGGTCGCCAGTGGCAGCTTTAGGGTCCCACACCAACCCAAACCAGGGCAAACAGGTCGTGGCCACAGCTCTCCACATCAAAATCCACCCCTCTTAGAGGCCACTAAACATGCACCACCTGCCACAACCCAAGAGTCGGCAAGCCCAAAAATTTGTCGAACACCCAATACCACCCCCTAAAGGAAGGGTAAAGTTACACTAACAATCCTAAGGTACACAAGAACTCAAGAAGAAGTGTCGAGCCCACTCGACGCAGCGTTGAGTAAACTCCACTCACCTGACGCCTAAAAATACTTAGCCGCAAGTCCTAAGCTAGGCGACGGCGTTGAGTGAGCTCGGCTCACTCGACGCTGTCAGCGCTTTCCACTTAGGGTAAACGTAAGTCTCGTTAAAAATCGCAGCCTAAGCTCTCTCATTGCGAGCAAGCAGAGAGTTGGAAATTTAATCCCAACCCTCCGTTCCGTCCTAACTACTCGGAGCTACCGCAACTAACCCTAAACTGCAACTAACAAAAACCTCACCCTAACTCTATCTACCCACTGGACACTAAACATCCGACAAAAGAGAGTATTGCTTAAATTCCAGAAAAAGAATTAAAGAGTCAGTACTTGATTAAAAGCTTGATGAAATGATTCAACCTGCTGCCCTAGGGAGGAAAAACAAGGTGAACAGAGCTTTACAGAAGAAATAAAAAGATCAAGGGTTAGAAATAAATTTGGCAAGGGCAAGGGCCACTTGCCTCTACCTCTCCGGAAAAACAAACAACAGCCGCACCACGGCTCGGCTCCGGCGGCAAGATCGGCCACCAAGAAGACCAAAGCTGAAACTTGAGGGAAGAAAGAAATCAGTAAATTAGAAATTCCTGGAATCGAACCCTAAATCAAGAAAAACTTACATGGAGGGGAAGATCTAGCCGAGAGCAAACCGAATCTGCTATCACACGAGAAAAACGGGCTCTAACCTTCCCGAAATCGCCGGCCAAAACAACCACCGCCTCCTCTCAAAACCCTTCCGCTGGAAGCTCTCCAGACTCGGGAATGATGAAAAATGAGGAGGAAAAACAGTTCACGGCAACAAAAGACGATTTCAGGAAAAAAGTACGGAACACGCCCAAGACACGCCCGTGACACGGCCCGACACGCCCGTGTCACGGGGCGTGTACTCACACACTCGACGAACGTCGATCTCTACTCGACGAAAACACGGGACACGCCCCCCAGACACGCCCGTGACACGGCCCGACACGCCCGTGTCACGGGGCGTGTACTCACGCACCTACCCACTCGACGAAAGTCGATCTCCGCTCGACGACGCAGGGGACACGCCCTGTGACACGCCCGTGTCACAGGCCGTGTGCCAACTCGAACGCCGCCCGACGATCGTGGAGCGCCGATCGTCGAACAGAGAGACACGCCCCAATGTCACGCCCGTGTTCGACACGACACGCCCGTGACAGGGCCGTGTTCTCACTAAACACCGCCTGACGACCATCGAGCGCAGCTCGATGAATCGAAGGAGGACACGCCCGTGACACGCCCGTGTCACGGCCGTGTTCCAACAAAAAAACCCTGTCGACCAAAAATTCGTCGACTGGCGAAACGGGAGCTCTACCCGAGCATGACACACCCAACTTACACAGAAAAAAGGAACCTGCTAATACCTAGCCAACAAGAAACAAGGCACCTGCCTACAAGCTCAGCCACAACGGCCACACACTGCACAGTAAACATTACAATCATGCAGCTAACAAAACAACGCCGAAACGACGCGAAGGCAAACGATCTCGGATTTCGACCAAAACTCGCACCGTAGCTAAACAACCAAGCCACGAAAACAACGGCGAGGTCGAAAACAACATCCGACGATCGAAAACTCGGGCTAACACCTCCCGAAGCCAAAACGCAAGCATTTCCCTAAGAGGCCCAACCGAGTCACCAAAACAGACTCCGGCTAGCTGGGGAAACTTGCCAACTGGCTACAACCAGGCTACACAAGGAACCTACAGAGCTAGGACCGCGCTCTACAACGGCGAAGGGCCGGAAATGCGTCATCGTAACGCCAATCCAAAATCAAACAAAACACAGAAAAACCGGGGGCGTTACAGAATCCCCCACTTGGAGATAGAGAGAGCTCCACACCAGAGATTAAATTAGAATTAACTCACTGTCATGAATATGTTGTCAAATCCAATCTATTCATTAAAAATCAAACCAAATATCGATTGATGTGGAAATCGATGACAGTACAGTGTTGAAATGCAAGAGGCTACTATTTCAGATGGGCGTGTTTTGTATAAACACAATTACTTTGTTACCTCCCAAACATTTTATATATTAGCAAAATCAACCCTGAAAGAAACAAGATCTGCAAAAGATTGATCACTGTTCGTTCATAATTTTATAAATGATGTGGAGACAATAGGTGATGATGAGGAGGAATAGGCAATATCTTTACCAAAGATAATAATAGGTGAATCTAGCACTGCTGAAAATCTAGAAATTGAGATGTTTAAAACATTATTCCCGAATTCAGATATACGAGCTTATAAGAACCCTCAAGTAGCAGCGGGAATAGAAACATCATATGTAGTTATAATCGGTAGGTTTTTCGAAGATTGCTCGTATATGATAAGACGTTTAAAATCATTAGCTAGCACTATTAAGATAAATAAAACCAAAACTGGTCTGATAGACTTAACCAGTACATTTTATGGTAGCTATCTGTTATCGTCGTGTAGTCTGAGTCGTATATCGTATTATATCGAGAATTACTTTTGGTCGAGTCATATTTTTTGCCTAGTATACATATTTATATTTCAATACATGAGAAACCTCCATCTGTTATAAATATACATTTATTCCAAACCCTTTTCAAGACCATTTCCAAGTCCAAGTCCAAGTCCTTTCCCCCCAGGTGTGCCTACCGCCCTGCCCAGCTAATGAGAACCTGAGCAGCGAGTCTACCCAGGGCCGAGCAGCACTCGAGATCCCTTACCCCCACAGGCGAGCCTATGGACCTGCCAGCTAGTGAGAGTCTGCGTAGCGGGTCTACTTGGGGCCGAGCCAGGTTCGGGGTAGTGCAAAAGTCTCCAAACCGAAGTATCACCAAGAACCAATCCTTACCCCTACAGGCGAGCCTTCAGACCTACCAGCTAATGACAGTCTGCACAACGGGTCTACTTGGGGCCGAGCAGCGCTCGGGGTCCCTTACCCCCACAGGCGCGCCTTCGGACCTGCCAGCTAATGAGAGCCTGCGCAGCTGGTCTGCCTGGGGTCGAGACAGGCTCGGGGTAGTGCAAAAGTCTCCAAGAACCAAAAACCAAGTCTCCAAGAACCAATCCTTTCCCCACAGGCGAGTCTTCGGACCTGCCAGCTAATGAGAGCCTGTGCAGCGAGTCTACCTGGGGCCGAGCAACGCTCGGGGTCCCTTACCCCCACAGGGGAGCCTTCGGAGCTGCCAGCTAATGAGAGCCTGCGCAGCGGGTCTACCTGGGGCCGAGCCAGGCTCGGGGTAGTGCAAAAGTCTCCAAGAACCAAGTCTCCAAGAACCAATCCTTTCCGCCACAGGCAAGCCTTCGGACCTGCCAGCTAATGAGAGCCTGCGCAGCGGGTCTACCTGGGGACGAGCAACGCTCAGGGTCCCCTACCCCCACATGCGAGCCTTCAGACCTGCCAGCTAATGAGAGCCTGTGCCGCGGGTCTACCTGGGGCCGAGCCAGGCTCGGGGTAGTGCAAAAGTCTCCAAGAACCAAGAACCATGTCTTCAAGAACCAATCCTTTCCCCCACAGGCGTGCCTTCGGACCTGCCAGCTAATGAGAGCCTGCACAACGGGTCTACCTAGGGCCGAGCAGCGCTCGGGGTCCCTTACCCCCACAGGAGAGCCTTCAGACCTGCCAGCTAATGAGAGCCTGCGCAGCGGGTCTACCTGGGGCCGAGGCAGGCTCAAGGTAGTGCAAAAGTCTCCAAGAACCAAGAACCAAGTCTCCAAGAACCAATCCTTTCCCCCACAGGAGAGCCTTCAGACCCGCCAGCTAATGAGAGCCTGCGCAGCGGGTCTACCTGGGGCCGAGCAGCGCTCGGGGTCCCTTACCCCCACAGGCGAGCCTTCAGACCTGCCAGCTAATGATAGCCTGCGTAGCGGGTCCACCTGGGGCCGAGCCAGGCTCGGGGTAGTGCAAGAGTCTCCGAACTGATAATTTGTCCCACTTCCCCAACTATAGACTTCAGCTGCAACTGAATCAAGATTATTGCAAACAACTTGAGAAACAGGCCCAGAGAGAAGGCCAACGGGTGTACGCCACTTAGAGTCCTCTGCAGTTAGGGATGCACCAGCTTGAATAAGAAGACCTGCAGCAGAAAAATGACCAAAATGGAGTGCCCGATGCAAGCTACTCCACCCCGACTCTCCATCCTAAAAATAAAAGAGATGGAAAAATACATATATATATACCCATGGTAATAACAATAATGCAGTGACAATATAGAGAAAGACATTAAACTTGCAATCATATTCCTCCAACTCTGGCTATAGCAAGGGGGGGGGGGCAAGAAATAGTAAGTTTATACACTTACTGAGTTCACAAAGATGGCAAACACAGTAGAAGCTTTAAAATTCATGAGGGGTCAAAGTTTACTACCAGTCTCCAAGTATGCCGAAGTGGACCAATGCAAGAATCAACAACACATTGACCTCAAAAAAAAGAAAACAGAAAAAGGAGTAGTCCCTAAATCCAAAATAAAAAAAATACAATATTGTATGTGAGATGGTCAGGTCACCTGAATATTTTTTGGGGTTTATTAGATTTTAGGGAGGCAAACAGTCACTCTTATAAAATGGTCCTGTCCATTAAGAGTAAACTTTTTGTTTCTCTTTAAGGTAAGAAAATGATTATACTTACGTTATGACAATGCGAACATATTATCAGTTTGATTGCACTCTTAATTTTTTGTATCAACATTTTAAGTTGAAATCAACTGAACGGTTCTAGTCATTAAAACTCAGGCAAATGAGGCACAAACAAAGGGAAAATCATTTATTTAGATGAAAGAGTCCGAAGAGTGCAATATGATTGGTTTCTATAGACATAATCAAATCGTGTACTTGGTGTACGATGGGATTGTGGAAAGAGAGGGATGCACCCACAGAGTCAGTGATCCACGTTCTGTCCATGAGATCCTCAGCTACACTGAAAACTCAGCTGCTTAAAAAAAGGTGATCAGTAAATCAAATCAACAGCTTTCTCATGGAATTTAAGTCGATTGATATCTGATTCCTGGTTCAAATATCTGCTAAGAGACAAGAATCAATGCTTTAACTATAATTCACGAGGGTCAAATCAAGAGGTTTTAACCAAACAAATGAAATAAAAACATAAAACACACACAAAAGATAACATTACGAAGATCCATCGCTCACAAGAATTTAAAAGTAGAATGCTAAACATATCCTATCATGATACTAAATTATGCTACAAAGAAGAAAATAAAAAAAGAGAAAATTTGACGAGAATCACCAAAACAATGCAATAACTAACAGACACTTGCATTAGGATCAGCTCCTTGATAACTTCACAAAATGAAGTTATCTTGTGCGTCAATCTGCCGCATTTTGACTAATTTATCCTCAAATTACTGATCAAAAGTGTGCGTAAACGAGTAAATTCTCATTTGTGCGAAAATTCATGTATCAATAATATTTATATTTATTTTTTTTGATAGGAAAATATGAGGAAAATAACTTGTGCGGCTAATGATAAGGGTGAAGAGCATTCAGGAAGAGTGCAGGAAATTACAGGAATTTTTGGAGCAGATTTTTGCTGAATTCTGGGCAGCACAGAATTTGTTGCAACAAATTAAAATTTGTTGCAACAAAACTGCGAATGTGAAATTTCAAATTCTGAAAATAATTCAAAATTGGCAGTTTTAGGAATGAAAGGAGGCTTCCTTTCATAAAGGCTGGAGATCCTTTGAGGCCCTGGGGATATAAAAAGGAATTTTTGAGATCTCTTTCATAGCTTTTGTCATTTTGGAGAGAAGGAGGCCAAGTTTAGGTTTTCTTGACGGTGGAGAAGCGGAATCCGGCCACGAGAAAGGGTAGATCTGAACTTTTGAAGCTATGAACTGTAAGATCGTTATAGTTTTGTGTGTTCCTTTTCTCGCCATGAACTAAACTCTTCAAGTCTTGTATGAGGAGAGTACTATGTGTTTTTTTATGGTGTATGTTCTTAGTTGTTGAGATTTGTTGAAGGTTTTATTATCTAGTGAACTTTTGAATTAATTTATGAGATTTTTGGCTTTGATCTTCATCTTGTGATGCGTTGCGAGAATCGAGAGATGAGTGGCGTAATATAAGGTTGAAGGTTATTTTTATTGCACCGCAAGAATCGAGAGACGAGCGGTGTAAAACGTTTAACCAAAGATCTCCTCTTTTGCGTTGTACTTCGAGAGTCGAGAGAGGAGAAGTGCATTCGCTTATTAGTTCACCGTAGTTTAGAGGGGTGGAGGAGACTCCCTCCTTTTGCTAGCAGTCCGATTTTTATGATAATCAATATCCTTCATTCCTCCTAAGTTAGAAATAACTAGGAGAATTTAGGACGTTGAGATTTCCGAGATTCGAGAGAGGATGATTTCTTCTATAAAAATCGTTGTATGATAATTTCTTCAACACTCTTAACTAACATTATTTATTACACACCATTCAGACGCACATAGGAAATCTGAAATACAAGGCTAATTTCTCCAAGTGGTTCAAGAATTTCGAAGGATTTTCGTAGTTAAAAATTAGATTCAATCTTTAGTAAAAAAATATTTTCATTACTTCCAAAAAAATCATTTTACTCATCTTGTTTGGATTTAAAGAACGGCTCAGCTAGTACTTGCAAGCTTTAGGTTAATCACTTCTCCGAGGGAACGATCTCACTCACACTTTATTACTTGTTACGACATGTGCACTTGCGTATTATATACATCTATTTCGGGCGTATCAAGTTTTTGGCGCCGTTGCCGGGGAGGTGTTGTTAATCTATTGTTTATTTTCTTGCAATATTAGTAAACCCTAGTATTTGGAGGTCAAACTTTAATTTTGTTGAATTTTTAAGTTGTTTATAGTTTTTTCTTTTATTTTATGCTCTGTAGTGCATGTCCAGATTTCGATCCATTGAGTTATTGCCATTAAACTTAGAGATTGAAAGGACGTGTAGGAGAAATCGTAAGACTTTTCGTTTAGAACAAACTCAATCTTCAACTATGAATCCATACGATAATCATCAGGAAGGTCAGGATTTAGGAGGTCAGGTAGAACATAATGGGCACCCTGTTGAGCAAAGGAGAACGTGTCGTGATTACAACATGCCTCTACAGGGAGGTTTGAAATTTAGTATAGCTAGGCCTGCAATAGAGGTCAATAATTTTAAAATTGACTCTATGGTCATGCAACTCGTTCAAAATAGTAAATTTGGTGGCCTTAATCATGAAGACCCTAACTCTCATTTGAGAACGTTCATAGAAATCTGTGATACGTTCAAGATTAATGGAGTTTCAGAAGAGGCCATTAAATTACGTCTATTTCCTTTCTCGCTAGAGGGGAGGGCTAAGGATTGGCTAAATTCTCTACCCAATGGATCTATTACCACTTGGGCATTCTTGATGGAAAAATTTTTAGCCAAATACTTCCCCCCATCTAAAACGGCTAAGTTGAAGCGAGACATATCAACGTTTATGCAAGGAAATGGAGAGACCCTCTATGACGCATGGGAACGTTTTAAAGAGCTACTGCGTAAGTGTCCCCACCATGGCTTAGCCATCCACCAACAAGTTTGGACCTTCTACAATGGTCTCCAAACGGCTACCATGATTCAAGTTGATGGAGCCGCGGGAGGATCACTTATGAATAAATACCCAGAAGATGCCTATGCAATATTAGAGGATTTATCCTCTAATAATTACCAACTTGTAGACCGACAAGGGCCATCTTCTTCTACTGCTGGGTTATACCAAGTGGACCAATTAACCTCGTTTGCGGCTGAAATGACTTCCCAATTTAATTCAATAAATAAAAGGTTAGACGCCTTGACGTTAAACCAAAGTCAATTTCACCCACAGGTTAATAGTATTGTTACTCCTCCTTCCACCGTTAGTCCTACTCTAACCATTGACCAACTAATAGGACATAACGAAGACGCTAACTATATAGGAGGGCAGTACAAACAAGGTCATAATACCTACTCGAATAATTATAATCCAGAGTGGAGAAACCATCCCAATTTATCGTGGAAGAATAATTCAGGGTCTACTCCGTCGCACTTATTCAACAACAATTCTAATCACCCTCACCAATATCACAATCCTAATCAAACGGGACCTTCGCGGAAATTGTCCGATGAAGTCATCTTAGAGTCCATGAAGAATAATGAAGCCCGTTTTTCTAGTCTAGAAGGATCCATGCGCTTAATTGAAACACAATTGGGGCAAATTGCATCCGCACTAAATACTAGACCTCTAGGAACATTACCCACGGATACCACGCCTAATCCAAAAGGTGACAACCAACACTGTAAGGCTGTCACATTGCGGAGTGGCAAGGAATTGGTGAATGACTATAATAATAATCCACTGGCAACTGATAAGGTGCAAAATGAAGTAAAGAGTGACAAAGTTCATGTACCCACTAAGAGTGTGGAAGAAGAGTTAGAAGAAGTGGAAGAGAATAAAGAAGAGAAGAATGTAGAGGTGCCCGCAAGGGATAAAAAAATAATTACCTATCCACCACCACCATTTCCTCAAAGACTTAGGAAGAGTAAACTGGATCACCAATTCCAGAAATTCATAGAAATATTTAAGAAACTTCAAATTAATATCCCATTTGCTGAAGCGTTAGAGCAAATGCCCAGTTACGTCAAATTCATGAAAGATATTTTAAATAAAAAGAGAAAGTTTGGCACGAATGAAACTGTGGCGCTGACCCATGAATGTAGTGCAATCCTGCAAAAGAAACTTCCACCCAAACTGAAAGATCCGGGAAGTTTCACGATTCCATGCTCTATCGGATATCAATTTGAAGGAAAAGCTTTGTGTGATCTTGGAGCAAGTATAAATTTGATGCCACTTTCAATCTACCGGAAGCTGGGCATGGGGGACATTTCTAAAACTTCGTTAACGTTACAGCTAGCCGATAAATCACTCACTTTTCCTAAGGGTATAGTGGAGGATGTTTTTGTCAAGGTTGACAAGTTTATCTTTCCGGCGGATTTTGTAGTTTTGGATATGGAAGAAGACAAGGAGATCCCTCTAATTGTAGGCAGACCCTTTTTAGCAACCGGAAAAACTTTAATAGATGTCCACAAAGGGGAGTTGACTATGAGAGTCAACGATGAACAAATAACTTTTAACGTTCTTAAGGCCATGAAATTCCCTAGTGAGAAGGAAGATGAGATGGAGGTGGTAAACAATATTTCACTCTATGACTATGAGCAAAATAGTGAGGGGAATGATTCGAGTATAGAAGAGGAGATAGGAATTTTGATGGACGAGGTAGAAGTTGAGGAAGTGCAATCTGATGAGGTTAGTCATGAAGAAGTAGAATCTACTAAAGGAGAAGGTGAAGAGTGCTTTCAAGTGTGTGAGAATCGCTCGGTGTCATTTCATAGGGCGGAACCCCTAGATATGACTGAACGGTCTTTAGCGGACAAACCTTCTACGGTTTGCCCGCCCATCTTAGAGTTAAAACCGTTGCCCGAGCATTTGTCCTATGCATATCTAGGAGAAAATGATACACTTCCGGTAATAGTGAATGCTAGACTACTACCAGAGCAGCATGACAGACTATTGGACATTTTGAAAAGATATAAGTTAGTCATAGGGTGAACAATAGCCGATATTCGAGGCATTAGCCCTTCCTTGTGTATGCACAAATTCCTTCTTAGAGGAATCTTGTAAGGGGTCCATCGAGCCTCAGCGTCGTCTTAGCCCTCCTATGAAGGAGGTGGTGAGAAAAGAAATCATTAAGTGGTTGGATGCAGGAATCATTTACCATATATCTGATAGTTCATGGGTATCCCCCATCCACTGTGTACCTAAGAAAGGAGGGACGACCGTAATTATGAATGACAAGAACGAATTAGTCCCCACAAGAACAATCACAAGATGGCGTATCTGTATCGACTACCGCAGACTAAACAAAGCGACTAGGAAGGATCACTACCCGTTACCATTCATAGATCATATTCTTGATAGATTAGCCGGAAATGAGTTCTACTGTTTCCTAGATGGATATTCCGGCTACAATCAGATAACGGTTGATCCAGACGATCAGGAAAAGACAGCGTTCACGTGTCCCTTTGGTATATTCGCATTTAGGAGGATGTCATTCGGGCTATGCAATGCGTCGGCCACGTTCCAACGTTGCATAATTGCAATAATGGCGGATCTTATAGAACAAGACATGGATCCTATTGACTATGGTATAGAGGTCTTCATGGATGATTTTTCCATCTTTGGAAAAACATTCAATGCTTGCTTGGTATGTTTGGAGAGAGTGCTTGCTCGTTGTGTGGAGACCAACCTAGTGCTGAATTGGGAAAAATGCCATTTTATGGTACAGGAAGGCATCGTCCTTGGACACCGTGTATCTAGAGACGGGTTGGAAGTGGATAGGGCCAAGGTTGAGGTGATTGAAAAATTATCTCCTCCTAAAAATGTAAAAGCATTAAGAAGCTTCTTAGGCCATGCGGGATTCTACCGAAGGTTCGTCAAAGAATTTGCCAAAATCTCCAAGCTTTTAAGTGAGTTATTAGGAAATGATGTGAAATTTGACTTTAATGACGAGTGTTTAGATGCATTCACTCAATTAAAGACACGATTGATTACGACACCGATTATAGTGGCCCCCGATTGGGAAAAACCCTTTGTATTGATGTGTGATGCAAGCGACTACGCCGTTGGGGCTGTTTTGGGGCAAATGCGGGAGAAGGTCTTTCAAACTATAGCATACGCTAGTAAAACTTTAATAGAGGCACAAATAAATTATACCACAACTGAAAAGAACTACTAGCTATCGTGTTTGCCTTTGAGAAGTTTAGGTCTTATCTTCTTTGCACCAAAGTGATAGCATTCACCGACCATGCAGCTATTCGCTATCTTATGGAGAAGAAGAATGCTAAGCCTCGATTGATTCGATGGGTATTGTTGCTGCAAGAGTTTGATTTAGAAATTAAGGATCGGAAGGGGGTAGATAATCCGGTGGCGGATCATCTTTCTAGGATTGAATGTTCTAATCCACTATTGCGATCAGAGATTAATGAAAGATTCCCTGATGAGTGGGTGTTGGCCATGACCGAACAATGCATACCTTGGTATGCAGACTACGTGAATTATATTGTTAGTAGAGTCTTCCCACCTGATTTATCATATCAGCAAAAGAAGAGGTTTTTGCATCAGGTACGCTCGTATTTATGGGACGAGCCATTTTTGTTCAGAATTGGAGCAGATGGGGTTGTTAGACGTTGCATCCCGGAGGAGGAAATGCGAGCCGTGTTGGACAAATGTCACAACTCACCTTATGGAGGCCACTTTAAGGGGGACAGAACAGCGATGAAGGTTTTAGGAGCGGGGTTTTATTGGCCGACTCTATTCCGAGATGCTAAAGGATTTGTAAGTCAATGTGACCGGTGCCAAAGAAACGAAAATATTAAGAAAAACGAGTCGATGCCATTGAACACAATCTTAGAAGTTGAACTTTTTGATGTTTGGGGATTAGACTTCATGAGACCTTTCGTGAACTCAAACGGTAATATGTTTATCCTTCTTGCCGTAGACTACGTTTCTAAATGGGTCGAAGCCATAGCCACCGCTAAGAATGACGCCAAAGTGGTTTTACACTTTCTAAAGAATTATATATTCAATCGTTTTGGCACACCTAGGGCTATCATTAGTGATGGAGGTAGTCACTTCTGTAACCATTCATTCGCTACGTTATTAAGGAAATATGGCGTCACTCACAAAGTAGCATTAGCGTATCATCCTAAAACAAATGGTCTAGCGGAAGTGTCTAACCGGGAGATAAAAATAATTCTTGCAAAGACGGTTAGCTTTAATTGTAAGGATTGGTCTCAAAAGCTTAATGATGCCTTATGGGCTTACCGGACTGCATATAAGACTCCGATTGGTCTAACCCCTTATAGGCTAGTATATGGGAAAGCCTGTCACCTACCCCTTGAACTAGAACATCGAGCGTTTTGGGCTATTAAGAAGTTAAATTATGATTTTCAAAATGCAGGTGAAAAACGACTCCTCCAACTCAATGAGTTAGAAGAATTAAGAATGAATGCGTATGAGAGTGCTAGAATTTATAAGGAACAGGACAAAGAAATGGCATGACCAACGTTTGAGCGGAAAACAATTCGAACCCGGGCAATTGGTATTACTATTCAACTCCCGTCTAAAAATTTTTCCCGGAAAACTTAAGAGTCGTTGGTCGGGGCCATTCCGAGTAAAGGAAGTTCATCCGTACGGCGCGGTCACCATCGCGAATGAAAAAGATAATTCTGAATTTAAAGTTAGTGGAGAACGATTGAAAATCTTTCGATGTAGCGATAATGAAACGACTGGTGTCGTTCATTCATCTGAAATGACGCAAATCATTTAGTCGGCAAAGTCCTGCCGGGACTTGAAATCAGGCGCTGCTTGGGAGGCAACCCAATTTTAGTCGTATTTCAATTAGCCTTCGTGTTCTTATTCAAGAGCTTTAAGAGATGTTCAGTCGCATTTTTATTATTATTATTATTATTATTGAGTTTTGAAAAAAAAATTCTGTTCAAAATATATATATATATATATATGTAAAATATCTACAAATTAGTTAAGATAAAAAAAGAAAAAAAAAAATTCTCCAGCATTTTCGCCAGTTCCGCGTGTTGTTGGGCAGGAAAAATATTGTTGCAACACATCGAAATGATGTTGCAACATAATTTTTTCTGCCCCTGTCTTCACTTCACGCATAATCCCCGGTTCAACTGAACCAGCGCCGGTTCCGCTTTTATAATTTAGGATTAAAAGCCGGTCCGCCTTCTGCCCGTCATTCTCAAATACCGATTCCTCCTCCTAAACCCTAATCAGCGTGTGTCTGGAGCGGCGCGTGGCATGCGCGATTCGGGGCTGGCGTGTTGCGAGCGCTGCTTCGGGTGAGGCGCGACGCATCGCAAGCTCGCCGACAACTCCTCTGCACATCGGCGGTGCCTGGGAACTCTTCCTTCACGCTCTTCCTGCACGATAGGGCAAGATCAGTCTTGTCCTTCACCAATTCTTCCTGAGCACGGTAAGTGGTTGATTTCTCCTTGCTTTTACTTCCTCCTTGTTTGTTTAGGATTTCGTTTAGCATAGATGCTACTGTTTTAGGCTATGGCTCCGAAGAGGAAAGGGAAGTCGGTGGCCACTAAGGATGTCTGATTTGTTAATGATCAAGCCTTGGAGCGCTATGAGACTCTTAGGTCACTGCCTTCCATTCTAGAGCGAGGTTTCCAAATAGAAATTCGGGGATGGAGCCTAACCTACATCGAACAACTCCGAACTCAAGGATGGGAAACCTTCTGCCATCCGAGGTGTGAAGCCATCCTAACCTGGGTCCATGAGTTTTACGCTAATGCTCCATTCCAGAACAATGACAAGGTGTTGGTGAGGGGCAAGGAGGTCGACTGCTCCGCTGAAGCCATTAATAGATACTTTGATCTTCCACACTTGGAGGAAGATAGATTTGAAATTCTGAAGAAAACAGTCTCTCCACTTGATGTTGCCTCAGCCTTGACCATCCCCCACACATTGACTGGGCTAATAAGGCTAATACTGTCCTGTGAGCTAACGACTTCAAAAGGGAAGCCAAGGTTTGGTTATTGTTCGTCAATGCCAGCATCATGCCAACGAAGAATCTCAATTTGGTATCCTTCCATCGTGCACTCCTAATTTATTGCATTTTGCGGGGAATTAAGATAAGTGTTGGTCGACTGATTGCGGATCAAATACGTGAAAAGGGGAAGGGAAATGTCGGCCGACAGTTGTGGTTTTCGACTCTTATAACAGCCCTTTGTCGAAATGCCGGTGTGAGCGAGAAGGACACCACCATTACACCAGTGCGACATCACATTACTCACACTGTCATTTCCACAAATATCAAAATATCTTCAGAGCGCAATTTGGGCAAAGAAGCATCTGGACTGCAGCCTTCTACCTCTACAACTAAACCAAAACGATCTACACAACATTCAGTTGATGCTCAGCCAGACACAACGAAGATTATGGAGTGTTTGACACATCTCACGGAGTATCAACGATGTCATCATAACGTCGTTACTGCTCAATTGGCCGTGCTGAAGAGAAATCAATGTCAGCTAATGATGCATGCACAGCTTCCGCTCTCAGATCAAAATTTACCCTTTCTCGACCCCTTTGATGATGATGGCTACTTGCGGAGCGCACGCACCAAGCATGGAAACCCGACATTTACAAACCCAGCCAAGCAACTGGGGGATGATGAGGATGTTAGTGGGGATGATTACTGGGGCCAGCAATCCTTAGTCGACGAAGAAGCAAGTGATGAAGACGATAGTGATGAGGAAGAGGACGATGATGCTGCCGAGTGAGGAACTCCAACCGCATGGATGCTATGACTTCATATTTTGCGTTGCCATTTTGCCTTCGTAGATCTGCCAGTACTTTATTATGATTTTGGACAATTATTGCCATTGGTTTAACTTATGCTTAAGTTGCTCATCTTTTGCTGCTACTTTACTTATGGGTGGCCTGATATGCGAACAATCTGCTACTGTTAGTTTAATTTAATACACCATGCGCGTTGTTTGGATATTTAGTTTTCTGCTTTATAGCTAGGCTTATGATTAGCCACGCTTTAGTCTAAACATGTTAATTAATTTGCTATGACTATATGTTTTGATGTTTGGACATGCTAGACTTATGAACTGTATGATTACTTGAGGACTAGATGCATTGAGACACTGTATGTTTGTTTTATGCTCATTACATATATGGCTAATGACCTGTGTGCTTTTGGAGGTGATGGTTGTATATTTTGGAGATTACTTAGTGCATTAACTAGTTGCTCTGCTGATTATTGTTTGGTTATGATTTGATTTAATTGCATGATCTAAACTATGCAACTAGTTGCTTTTGGAGTGGTGATGTGTTATGCATATCACTTTTGGGATTCATCGCCGCAATGAGCTTTTCAACCGTTCCCTGCCGTCATATAAATCGTTGACAAGGCTCATGTGGGTTCGATCCATCGGTTGACATATTTCAGGGGAGTACTGTATTTCTTGATATTTAATTTCATATATTTGCATCACTCGTGGTCTTATCTATTCACCTTGTACATTGCATTTTAATTTTACATGCCACTCCTTTGCTAGGGGCTAGCAAACGTTCAGGTGTGAGGGTGAATCTGTGCCTCAACTCTCACCAATGAGTGGCGAATAACTTAGAAAATTTTAACTGCAAAACAATACTTGCTCTTAATTCAAACAATGCAATTTTATATGATTGGTAGATTTATCAAAACCTAAAAATTTTTACCTTGCTTGTGAAGTTAATAAGATATATTAGAGCTCCACTTTCGATTTCCCCTATGCACTGTATTCCTTAAAATATTTGTGTCCTACAAAAGAACTTTATTAACTTCCAAACATAGTAGGGGAGGGATGAACAATAACTGAGCCGATGTTGTATGCTAACGCATTGAGTCTACGTAGTTACTTTATGTCCTAATTCATAGTCCTTAGTTACTTCTTAATGATTCTTCCTTCTTTGGGTGTTTTAAAAAAAATGATTGAGTAAAGATGTCATAGTGATATGTGGCCCGAGTATGTGTATACCTACTTGGAATGATCTCAACTGTGACCATAAGAGAAAAAAAAATTTGGTTAAAAAAATTGCCATAGTGACATGCGGCCTAGATATGCATACATATCTGGAATGATCCCAACTATGTGCATACTCAAAAAACAAAATGTGTATGTATTAAGGTCATAGTGACATGCGGCCTAAGTGTGTGTACACCTACTCGGAATGATCCCAACTATGGGCATAGAAAACTATATTGGTGCTTGAAAGGTACACCCATGGTAGGGAGAAGAATTAAGAATGGTTACTAGGGAGGTGTCTCTCTACCATTGAAGTTAAAGATTTCTTTGTCAAGGCATTGCATGCCCTTATGATCTTCCCTCCATTACTAAACTCTTGTGGAAGTTGACGCAAGGCTTGGTCTCTTTTCCATCATCCCCTATCTATGTAAAGGCTTAATAAATTAAGTTGTTTGTGAATAGATAACTTTAAGGAATATCACACACAACACTAGGAAATTGTCATGGAGCTTTATTCTTTATCGAATTAATGAATCTCTACAAGTTTGAAATTTTAGATGATTGATATTTTCACCAATCTAAAAAGGGTTTGTTCAAGAGTAAGGTCATTTGGAACTTGATTGTGGTAGATATTCGCTCACTCAATGTCATGTAACGTTTCATCTTTACTAGGGACTAACAAATGTTTAGGTGTGAGGGTGTGATAACTTCACAAAATGAAGTTATCTTATGCATCAATCTGCCGCATTTTGACTAATCTATCCTCAAATTACTGATCAAAAGTGTGTGTGTACGAGTAAATTCTCATTTGTGCAAAAATTCATGTATCAATAATATTTATATTTATTTTTATGATAGGAAAATATGAGGAAAGTAACTTGTGCGGCTGATGATAAGGGTGAAGAGCATTCAGGAAAAGTTGCAGGAAATTACAGGAATTTTTGGAGCAGATTTTTGCTGAATTCTGGACAGCACAGAATTTGTTGCAACAAATTAAAATTTGTTGCAACAAAACTGCGAATTTGAATTTTCAAATTCCGAAAATAATTCAAAAATGGCAGTTTTAGAAATGAAAGGAGGCTTCCTTTCATAAAGGCTGGAGATCCTTTGAGGCCCTTGGAATATAAAAAGGAATTTTGGGAGATCTTTTTGATATCTTTGTCATTTTGGAGAGAAGGAGGCCAAATTTTAGGGTTCTTGACGGTGGAGAAGCGGAATCCGGCCGCGAGAAAGGGTAGATCTGAACTTTTGAAGCTATGAACTGTAAGATCGTTATAGTTTTGTGTGTTCCTTTTCTCGCCATGAACTAAACTCTCCAAGTCTTGTATGAGGAGAGTACTATGTGTTTTTTTATGGTGTATGTTCTTAGTTGTTGAGATTTGTTGAAGGATTTATTATCTAGTGAACTTTTGAATTTATTTATGAGATTTTTGGCTTTGATCTTCATCTTGTGATGCGTTGCGAGAATCGAGAGATGAGTGGCGTAATATAAGGTTGAAGGTTATTTTATTGCACCGCAAGAATCGAGAGACGAGCGGTGTAAAACATTTAACCAAAAATCTCCTATTTTGCGTTGTACTTCGAGAGTCGAGAGAGGAGAAGTGCATTCGCTCATTAGTTCACCGTAGTTTAGAGGGATGGAGGAGACTCCCTCCTTTTGCTAGCAGTCTGATTTTTATGATAATCAATATCCTTCATTCCTCCTAAGTTAGAAATAACTAGCAGAATTTAGGACGTTGAGATTTCCGAGATTCGAGAGAGGAGGATTTCTTCTATAAAAATCGTTGTATGATAATTTCTTCAACACTCTTAACTAACATTATTTATTACACACCATTCAGATGCACATAGGAAATCCGAAATACAAGGCTAATTTCTCCAAGTGGTTTAAGAATTTCTAAGAATTTTCGTAGTTAAGTTAGATTAAATTTTTATAAAAATTTTCATTACTTCCAAAATCATTTTACTCATCTTGTTTGGATTTAAAGAACGGCTTAACTAGTACTTGCAAGCTTTAGGTTAATCACTTCTCCGAGGGAACGATCTCACTCACACTTTATTACTTGTTACGGCACGTGCACTTGCGAGAGTACGCATAACCTATTTCGGGCGTATCAAATACTGGTCCAAATTCTCAGTCCGTTTAGTTGTTTGCTTTAGTTTGTTATACCTGTTATTTCTTGCATACTTTAAACATGAAACAAACTTGATCAAATACATAATAGAATCAATTATTCTCAAACTAAAGAGATGCAAAACGAATGTTCCAACAAAATCATCCATACGTAGACTACTAGTCGACGCAAAATAAGGATATTTCGACGTACATTGAGATAAATTTGACTTATGTTATTTTTTATTAAAACAAATTGGCTAACTGTTATTTGTGTTCAAGAGAGCAATTTCTAGAATGCCTCTTTGCTCTAAAATAATTAACTTTGTTATTGTATGATTTGCTTGTTTGTTATTTCTCTTACGCGGGGCTTTCCTTCTAACATTTTTGATGCAGAAGGAATGTTAACTAGTGGATTTGCTGTTTTTTTTTCTTTTTTCACTTATGAATTTAACTGGATTTTTCCAGACTGGTATCCCATGAGAATCAAATATTTGGGGAGAGTCAGCACCAAGACCAAGGTTTCTAAACCTAACTGAGAGATTTACATAAATCGTCTTGATGGGGGAGAAGTAGAAGAGAAAAGGATGAGCGAGTGAGAAAGAGAGTTTCTCAATTTCTTTCAGTCATATTATGTATGAAAACCATTAATCTCTAGCTTGATAGAAAAAGTATGTATAAATGTAGATCATGGCATCATGCCTCTATTATTTTTGTGCATGATGTATTTTGAATGAAATCAAGATCATCCTTAATTAGCTCATCAATGGCTATAATCACGATTGAATCATTGTCTTAATCTGCTAAATTATCTGTCAAAATTAATCTATAAAGAGGTCAACATATATATTCTTGAACATTGACAAAAAATCAATGTATATTGAGAGAAGACATAAAGCAAAGTATCTCAATGAACATGCAGATGTTAGCTTATAATCACGCACACGCACACATTGAACATGCAGATGTGTGCGGGTGTATACACACACGCACATATTGAACATGCAGATGTTAGCTTATAATCATAAGATAGAGAAAAATTACGCATAATACATCGAGATTGCCCTTGCATACTTCTCGATGTACGTCAACTTCTTCTTTGTATATATTTCGACTAACATAGACATCTTTATTACTCATTTAGATTTCTTAAGTTGTTAGTAACACATTGACTACTTCTTAAATGCAGCATTATAATATACATTCATAACTACAAAGCCCTTCTTTATCCATATGATAATACAAAGCATAAATTATTTATAGTAACTTGATATACCAAATCAAGAGACCTAAACCTCCAAAGCTCTTATTTTGCGTGTGTCCCAGGTCATGCGTAACCTTAAAGGCTTTAAATGACCTCCAAAGCATACGCAATCAACCTCAAACCTCCATGTGACTTCCCTAAGGCTATTAGGCTTCTCATGAGCTCTTTTAATTCAGGGTGTCAAGGAGTTACAACTCTCCTCCCTTTAAATGAATTTCATCACGAAATTGTAGAATAGAAAAACTCTAAAATAATTCATCCATGAGAACAACTCAGGGCACTCCTCGATCATAGTTTGCTCTCACTCCTAACAGATCGCCTCTCATCCACAATTATGCCAACGAACTTTGATCATCATTATTTCTTTGTTGCATAACTGCTAAACTTCAGTGTTTTCGATGCAAATGAGCTTGACTTTATTCGACAACCCACCATCACTCAACACCATGTTGACTGCAATAATCTGAGTAGGCTCTTACATTGACGTCCTCAATATTGATGTATAGAATACATCATGTTGACCACTCAACTCTATAGATTGAGAATGCCTATAAGCAACATCATCGATGTGCTCTGTGATCTCAAACGGTCCAAAGTACCTCAGATTTAGCTTTTTTAAGCGTCAGATCCTCGATACTCTTTTGAACAGTTTGATCTTCAGATAAACCCAGTCATTAATGGCAAAATTTATATTCTGGTGCTTGACATTATAGTATTTTGCATGTCTATCTTTGACAATTAGTAGTCTCTCACGTATCACACGAATCATCGTATTCGCCTATTTGACGTCTTTTATCTTTAATAACTTTGTGCCACTCGTTTTCACCTAAGCCAAGGACGTACCACACTTCCTACCATGTAGGGCCTCAAAGGGCTCAATCTGAATGCTAGCTTGACAACTATTATTATTAGTGAACTCAAACATATTGAGGTGTTCTTCTCATCTCTTTTCTGAAATCTAAGACGCACATCCAGATCATATCATACATAGAACAATTAGTCCTCTCAGTTTGTACATCCATTTGCAGATGAGAATTCATGCAAAACTTTAGCTTGGTACCCAATATGTGGTGAATAAGACTCTAATCATTCGATGTGAAATGTACATCTCAGTCACTTACAATGCTCTGTGGAATACCGCTTAATCATTCGGTCGCTTACGGTTTGGAATGAAGTGTGATACCTTTGTTAAAAGATCTACAATCAACTAGATGACATCGTTTCCCTCATATGACCTCAACAATCTATGTATGAAATCCATTGATATGTCGTCAAACTTCTACACTGGAATCAACAAAGACTTCATAAACTCATTGGGCGATTGACACTCGGTCTTCACCAATGAACAAGTATGAAACTTTGCGATGTATATGGCGTTGTCCTTCTTCAAGCCTGACCACCAAAATAGTTTGTATGCCCATATACATTTTGTGCTCCCCAAATGAATTGAGTATTTAATGAAATGTGCTTCACAATGCAATTCATCTCTAAGTTTTCTAAAACTAGGGAGGCACATTCTACTATCCTTCCAAAGAAGCAAATTTTCAAAGAACAACTCAGCAATTGACCCTTCCATGTTCTATGCCACATAGTGCTTCATTCTCTCATCAAGCTCTAAAGCATGTCAGACTCGGTCCCCAATGTCGTATTTGACCTCTATCAAGTTCAAGCATGTTGTCGCTATCGTAGTTCTATCAACACATACAATATATGGTGGCTCTAAGTCCTAGATTAGTCACTTACCATGCGTTGAAATCTAACTCACTTACGCCGGAGCCCGTCAGCTCAATGTGTCTATAACTTAATTTCCCTCACCGGGAGAATAATGGAAATCAAAAGTACATACACAAAGGAACTCCATCCACCTCCTTTGTCAAATATTTAGCTCTTTCTGATTTAACACATACTTCAAGCTGTTATGATCCGTGATGATATCAATCTTTGTACAATAAAAATAATGATGCCACAATTGCAGAGCAAAAATCACGGTTGTAAACTATAGGTCGTGGACCAGATAATTCTTCCCAAATTTGCTCAAAACACAGCCCAAGTGACTCCCTGAAGCATTACTATAAACTTAAGAGCTTTTTACTCCGTGCTGTAACGACCTCCCGAGCATACAACTCGAAAGGATGACCACTGACACCCCAACATCCAACTCGAAAGGATTCGGCCTCAACTGGTCTGCTGACAGTACATCCCAAACCTCTCTACGCTTGTTTCTCAGCCGTGACGGGTTGTTGAGACCGAAGATCGAACCTCGGACCTCCTTGATAAGAAGCCTTCAAATCACTCATCATCACCAATTGAGCTGCAACTCAATTGGTGATGAGGAGTGGTTTGAAGGCTCCTTATCAAGGATGTCTTGGGTTCGATCCTCGGTCTCAAGAACTTGTCGTAGCTGAGAAACAAGTGTGGAGAGGGGTTGGGGTGTACGGTCTACAGACCTGGTGAGGTGGAACCCTTTCAAGCTGGATGTTGGGGGTGTCGGTGGCCGTCCTTTCGATCTGTATGCTGGGGAGGCCGTCACACGTGCACACTCTGACATCCAAATAAACCTCTATTCCTTACTATTTAATATGGTGTTAGGAAGTGAGATCCTCGAGAAGTTCTCCACGAATCCCCTGTAGTAGTAGACAAGTCCCAAAAATCTTCGAACTTCCGCCATATTTTTTAGCACAGGCCACTCTCAGATAGATTCTCTTTGATGGATCAAATGCAATATCATCTCCACTAACCACATGAACTAGGAACGCCACAGACAATGACCAAACACCAGAGTTTGAGAACTTGGTGTACAGTTGATGCTTCATCAGGATTTTCAATATTGCGTGCAGGTGATTTGCGTGCTCTTCCCTTAACTGGGAGTAAACAAAAATACTGTTCATGAAGATGATGACGAATCAGCCCAAATACTCTCAAAAAGTTCTCTTCATCCAATCCATGATTACAGACGATGCATCAGAGAGGTCAAATGACATCATGGTAAACTCGTAGTTCTCGTAGTGGATACTGATAGATATCATCTGAATATCACATTCTCAAATCTTTAATTGATAAAAATTAACCAAACTTCAAGTTTAGTTTTGAATATATAGTCAACCAACTAGTCAATCAAATAAGTCTTTGATGCATGGGGTCTAACACTTATTCTTATCTGTCAGCTTATCAAATACACGGTAATCAATGCATAGACACAATCTTCCGTCCTTTTTTTAATAAATAGGACTTATGCGTATTAAAGTGAAGAATTCATGCATATATAGTCTTGCGCTAGCAACTCTTGCAGCTAAATTTTTAGTCATATCACTTCCTTTGGCGCTATAAGATACGTTGAGCGCCACTTAGGCTTGGCACCCAACACTAGCTCATTACAAAAATCAATCTCACGCTAAGGTGGAGCCCTATGGAGCTCATTAGGAAACACGTCTGTGAACTCTACTACTAAAAATCACCCAAACTAGTCTTGTGCATTGAAGGCTTCATCAAAGTGAAGAATAACTTCTTGCCTTTTCAATCTGCCTTGACTACTCGTAGAGCAGACATTATCATCTTGATCACTCATTAAAAACCAGAGAACATGGCCTCTTCTTTAGTATACCATCCTAGAGTGACCTTCTTTAGTTTGCTATCTACACACACACACACACACACACACACACACACACACACACACACACACACACACAGGTTTAAGAATCAAATCATGCCAAAGATGTACCCATGATGTACCCATTTAGCAGTAGTACTACCTTCATTCTATTCTTTTTCAATGCAAATGACACACCGATATGCACTATAAAGTTCTTAGGCAAAATGGAGTGTGATGCTCTGGTATCGGAGAGAGCTCTCACCGGATAGCTAATATTATGATAAACCATAATTATAGCACCTACTGAATGGCCTCCTACTAGACAAAAGAGTAAACTCTTTGTTGGGTCGAAGGATATTGAGAAGCGGAAGACTCTGTTACGTTCCATTTCTTTGCATGGCTTAGACTCGCAACACAAGTGTCTCCAAAGCTCGACTCTCCATCATTGGAGGGCTACTTCAACACACTCGGGCCATGTTACCCACGTTCCAACAGGTATAAAAGGTTATCAGGCCCCAGATAGTTGAAGCCCCAAAACAACAGAGGGATCCATCTCCGTGAACTTTAGTTTCTTTTTATGGCATCCTATACTTGGACCTTGCCTGAGATGTTGGCACCTTGAACTCTGACTTCCTGGAATTTAAACCTTTCTTGCGTTGTACCCTCTACATGTCCATTTATAGAGATTTATTAGTAATCACTGGGACGTGGAATCCAAATTTCATCAAAATCGCAAGTAGCTACCTTAAGTTGTCTCGTAGACCTTTGTAAAACTTGTTGGTCTTGGTCTCATCATCTTCTAACACAGTGCCTTCATAGCGGCCTAGTCGGGTGAATTTATGTAGATATTCATCTACCATGTTGACAAAATAAAGGGCACAATGGAGACAAAGGATCCATATAGCTGACTATAGTGGGATAATGACTTGAGTGTTGTTGTATTCATCTATCGTGTGTTCTCCCTGAGTTAGATGCAAGAATTGGTTCTGTAGTGCAATGCGCTGGGCGAGGTGTATTTATCTTTGTAGGAATGGCTCTGAGAAGTTTCCCAATGATATTAAAGTTCTTGCCCACAAAATTTGTGCACCACTTATTTATCCTACCAAAGGCTTGCCTCTCAGATAAGTAGGAAGGCTGCAAAAGTTTCCTTCTAAACTTCTTCTGTATCTTTTGCCATCAACATTCACTTGATTCTTGACAACCAATCCTCGATTTCCATTGAGGATTCAGTCCCTATGAAAGATGGGGCATAAAAGCTTAGAAATTATTTCAGTTGCTATAAATGTGCTCATGGCTACACTAATGGCTCAACTATAATAGCCTACATCAGGTACATATAAGGGGTAGGAGGTTGTCCAAGCCTTCCTGATTGTGCATTAAGCATGAAAAACACCGCTTTTGTCACAAGTCTAATCATTTCAGTAGATGGAGGGGTCGCAAGAGCATCAATAAACACACTACTTCCATTACTGTTACGAGATTGAGAATGCCCCGCTTCACTCCCAGTTACTTATAATTACGAAAAACACAATTTAGTGACTGAAGACAAGCAAAACATTAATCAAAGAATGCTCAGATTCTACAAACAATCATGTTTTAATTTGTAAGTGGATATTTATCTCAAAATCTAGTCGTTTAGGATGACACACGATATGTCCACTCCACTCCTTAAAAGGGTTCGTCTTGGAACCTAAAGACTACAAATCAACACCACAAAGTACGATACCAAATTATAACATCTTGCCTATATACATAATATAACATGGTTTTGGGCGGGGGCCCATGACATACCATGCACACAAGCTTGACATTGTATAAAGCATATAAGTAAACTAATCAAAGTATAGTAAGCATAAGCATAAGCTTAATATCAAAATATGGATGTCCATAATTACTAAAGGAATGCCTCAACATAGTTTGAGCCTTCTGACCATACATCATAACAAATGTCAAAGCAATGATCAAAACATCAGCTCATCTGCTGGCTAACAAATGAAAGCAATAAAAGGATGCAACTTTCTTTGATTATTTCAGCTTTGGGTTTTAAGCCGCTATTTCACGTTAAGCTCTGAGTCACTTGCACCAAACACAAATAAAATTTAAACAAGGGTCGGCTTTGAGCTGATCACAAATCACGTAACAATATCTTCCCCCGACCATCCTTGCGAACTTTGGGGTAGGATATCGTTCACCTTCAAGTGTACCACATCACGCAATATGTTGTAAAACAAAGAAAGTGTGACTAAACTACACAAGGTGAATTTTCAAGCACAATCAATCTTCTAGGTTGATCATATAAAATGGGGGACCTAGGTGTACATTCCATAATCGTTTAGGTGGGCCTAGACCCAATGATAAGCCCCCGTACCTTTGAATAATGGTCACTAGAGCTGTCATGGTTTCAGTTCTACTTAAACCATGAACCGAATCACTAAGGTAACAGTTCTTCATATTAGAACCAAAACTTTATTTGGTTTGACCAGTTCTGGTTCTGGTTTCGGTTCCAGCTTAATTTTTGGAACCGTCGTGTCAACGGTTCCGGTTACGGTTCAACAAGAACCAAAACAAACCGGCCACTATCGGTTCGGTCCGGTTCCATGCGGTTCGGTCCGGTTCCAATCGGTTGTAACTAAAACAAAAATCAAACTTGGCAACATTCGTCGTGGCATGGAACCGGCCGGTTCCAATCGGTTGTAACATAATAAAAATCCAATCGGTTGCGGGTTCGAGACCCCGTGGCAACAATGCACTGTGCTGATAAACATACCGGAGATGCTTTGGGGTGTACGACCTGCAGGCCTTGTAGATTTCGGCTGTACCACCGTGGTGCCATGGGTCCTCCACGGGCTGCTGGTGGGCCGGGCGGCGTTGTGCTCCTAGTGGGCCAGGTCGTTACATTCGTCACCAAAGCCAACCTTGCAAAATTTAGGGATGGGATGTTTGAGTCCATTAAAGATCTTCTAGTACCTACTGCCAAGCTCGTAGCAACCTCTCCTTTCGCCATCACCGTGCCAGTAGGTGTCGGGCAATCACGACGACCTGAAAAAGAGTTCACAACTTCACCTGATGAGGAGCAAATATTGTTTGACAAAAGTCATTGTATAACACTGTGAACTCTTCGCTTCCGTGAGGATGATGGAGCTCTCCAGAGGACAACTTGCCAAGGTAGGACAACAAGCCCATTTTGTGATGTGATTGTGATCGCTCTAGTAATCAAGGGTTTTTGCAAGCCAGTGCTCAACTATTACCCGGGGAATGATGTCCCCATCTAGCGCCTACAATGGTTTGAAGACATCATCTCGATTTGGGTGAAGATGGGTGTGTTCAATTGCAAACTATTCACAATCACTTTCAAAGGGAAGGCCAAGGACCGGTTCCACCAGTTGCCTATAGGTTCCATTTACTGATTCGAGGACCAACGTTGAGACCTAATTTTGTGGTTTGTAACATCAAAGAAGAGGAAGAAGGGGTCGATTGCCATTTTCCTCCTAAAGCAAGGGCTCTATGAGTCGGTGGGGAATTACATTAATCGATTCCAGGAGGAGATCTTGCAGATCAATGAGATGGATCGTTTTTCCCTTTAGCTGGCACTTACTTTTGACATGCAGGAGGGGTTCTTCAGGATGGTGCTAGAATGAGATCCTCCCATCTCATTGGAGGACATGATTGACCACGTGGTGCGATTCATCCAAGCAGAGGGCAACATAAAAAATTTCTTGTCTCTCTCTCTCTCTCTCTCTCTCTCTCGAGGCTTTTGAAATAAGAAGAGTCAAGGAGTTTGGGAGGAGTCTGGAAGACAAAAGTATCCCACAAGCAGGGCAGGGATTTCAAAGGGCTGGGGGTTATTCTAGAGCAGAGGAGACCTGAGAGAAGGTTCCAAGCCCTCTAAAATATGCCTCATTATAGGCCAACAGGAGGAGGGACTCATCTTTTTGGGCTCAGATCACAACATTCTCTCGAGTGTCAAGTTTATTTCAACGCACTAGAGAGGCGACAGGAGTTTCAGAGGCCCTTTAGGTCTCCATATCGGGAGGTGATGAAGATTAATCACCGTGCCCGTAACCGGGAAAGAAGAAATCTCAATTAGGAGTGGCAAGGAAGGAAGGAGGTCACATAATGTGACTTCCACTAGGTGGAAGGCAACACCCCTTCATCTTGCCAGAGTTTCTGGAAATTCTGAACATGACGGAAGAAGCTAGAAGAGCCCCAAAGATGGGGGCACATAGTCCAGTAAGAAGAAACAATGGTCATGATTGTGCTAACTCCCACCCCCCGCTATAGAAAGGTGCAAGGAGCAAGTCAATGTTGGGACTCGAGGGATAAACTCCATCCATGGAGGAGTGGGAGTGGGGGTGTAACGCCCCCGTTTGGGCCTCCGTTTCGAACTCGTGTTTTCTTATTCAAAAATATATAAATATGATTATTTTAATATTATAGTACTATTCAAAAATGTCTTTTACTATTCATTCATATAGTTTGATCAAAATGGTATATTTGCAAAAGATTTATTTTTCCTGCAATATTTACTCGAGTGGGTTCTATATATATTACTCGAGTGATTTCTATATTTACTCGAGTGGGTTTTATATATTACTCGAGTGACTTTTATATACTCGAGTGATTTTTATATATACTCGAGTGATTTTTTCCTGATCTACTCGAGTGACTTTCTCTCCTACTCGAGTGACTTTCTGGACCTACTCGAGTGATTAGTCTGCTACTCGAGTGATATTTTTAGTACTCGAGTGAATTTTCTTACCTCTCAAGTACTGCTTTCATATCTCTTGAGTAACATGTTTTCTACCTCTCGAGTACCTGTAACTTGTTCTCGAGTACTCTGTTGCCTTTTTTGCGTTCGTGAGCCTTTTTTAGGGTCAAAACAATATTGTATGGAAAAATAGTTAATATCAAATTTGTTCGTCTCGACGAGATCTACAACTTTCGTGTTGGGTACTTTTCAATTTGAAGCAATTTCAAATATTTATTTTCATTTTCCGCGCACCCGCTCGTAAATAATCAGTTTTTTTTTTGACAAAACTTTTTATAATTATATATATATATATACTCTTATTAGAGAAAAAACTTCATCTTCTCCAACATTCTGAACCGATCCAGAGAAAATTAAGCGTGAGAGTGGAAGCTGTTTATGAATCTTCCGGTGGCCGCCGACGGTGCTCCGGTGCTCGAAATCTTCAACAGAGTATAGATCTGGAAAGCTCTCGTCGAGGGCTACGCCATCGTGGTAAAACTTTTCACATTCCTTGAGTTTTCGCGTTAGGGTTTTTCGGCCATAACCTCTATTTCGGCCATTTTTGTCTAGATTTCAACTTCGCTCATCCTCTTTTGCCCCGATCTGCGACGTGGACTGCTTCAGAGAACTTTTTCGGTAAAACCAAGAAAAGTGGTGGTTTCCCCTCATTTCTCCTTGTCCGATTTGATGGTAATATCTAAGTTTTTATTTTCTTTAAAATTTTCTACACTTTGTCTTCCAATTTATTGTTATGATTAACCTCTTGATGACCACTTGATGTTGTAAAATTTTGTCATGGTGAACTCGATCTTGTCAGGATATGTTTAATCGTTCTTGAAGTGTCTTATTGATCCATTTAAACGCCTTATCTATCGTTATTGAACATATTATAGTTTATCTATGATTGTTAATTGTTCCTTAAGGTTGATCAACCATGTCTTCAATCTAGAAATGTCAAGTAGAATCTGACGTGCCAAATCTCGAGATATATGTAGTGGTTTTCTTGTGGGTTTTTTCTTGATTGCGGGAGATGGTGGACGAAATCACCCCCGCAATGTTTGTTTTCTTTATCAGTACTCTGTGGAAGTCTATCAGGTTTTTGTACGTCTGCCGTGTATGGTGGAGAGTATGAGACTCCCTCGCAGTTAGACGGATATTATATTCGTGATAGTGTGTCCAGTTGAGTGACCACCTCACCCGTGTTTTTGGGTAGAGTCGATCACAGGTGCATAATAAAGGTTTTGTACTTTTTCCTTATGATTTATTCATGTCGTCACCTTATAGCCTCGTGCGTCTGGTGTACTCTTGTTGTACGTGACAAATCACATAAAAGTTATTTTCCTGTTGATGCCTTATTTCTTTTTGTACTTTACTTCAGTGCTTTTGGTCTTAGGTTGGTACCCTTTTGACCTTTGTTTATTTTGGTCTATTTTTCTGCCATCATTTGTACTTTCTTGCTGAGGTGTTCTGTCTTTGGAATGTCTCAGGTTCAGAGCAGTAACAGATAGCAAAGCTGGTGTTGGAGTTTCTGGGCGGCAGTGTTGGTCGTGGTTGTTACCTCGTCTTAGCGAGGTAGATTGTTATTTTTTTTTGCTTTACTGGCTCAGACATACTATTTTGTACTGTTGGATCTTGTAGCCAACCTTAGAGGGGAGGGTGAATAAGGTTCGACGCGTTTCTTGAAATTTAAGCGTTAATTTGTCCACAGAACCAGAGCATAGGAAACTACTGCAGAGCGTTGGGTAACCAATGTTCTGCGGTACGTTATTCACTCTTTTCCTGTACAAATTAGCTTGTGCGCACACACGTGAAACTAGACTTATCATTCACAAGTAAACATAAGAGGCAATGATATGAAGACAATATCTCATATGAATCATTTAGTCACACACAATGTTACACTTGTAATTAGGATTGATTTAAAACATGTTTACACACAATACATACAACATGGATCTCCATGACGCCGGAGGTCAGAGGCGGTGAATAAAACTCTTGGGTTTTCTATACCGACCCAAAACCCGGACCGGTTGGCTCTTCACTTTCTCCCCGAAAGGTCTTAGAGCCTCTCTTCACCTCAACACCCGGAAGGGTCTTAGAGCTGCTCTTCACTTTCTCCCCGAAAGGTCTTAGAGCCGCTCTTCACCTCCACAACCGGAAGGGTCTTAGAGCACCGCTAGATCCCCGATCTAGACGCCCCAAATCCCGGGACGATTTTCCACGGAATCCAACCCGGATCCCGACGACCTTCCCCGGTCGATTTCCCTTACCACTTACAACAATAGAAGAAGAAAAAGATACAAAAAGAGATTACAAAATATATTCGTTAAAGTTTAGGTTCTCCCTCTTGAGAAGTTCTCCGGATAGATCTACGGCCGGTGCTTGTGATCTTCGATGGAAAGCACCCGGTCGCTAGACGTAGACGATGCGAAGCCTTGATCTCCGGAGTTCTTCGATCTCGAACGGGAGGAAGAAACCTTGCTTTTTCTTTGACGAAGACGAGTAGAACGGACGTAGGAAGATGGCCGAACTTAGTATTCCTGGAGCACTTCGTCAATGATCTCTGGAGACTTAGGTCTTGAGGAAACGGCGCTGCCTTTTATACGTCTTGGAGAAAATAGACTACCGCCTGCGATAACTCTATCGCCGGGCGGTAGGTTCACGCATAACGCCTGCCAGCTGTCTCCACACGTCTCCCAAAACGGCAACTATAACTGCTCATTAAGGAAACTGCCGTTTCAAGAGAGCTATCGCCGGGCGGTAAAGGTTACCGCGCCCAGTCAGAGCGATAGCGCCATTTCGCCAAATAATTCTACCGCCTGCGATAAGACTATCGCCTGAGCGGTAGGTACCATCGTCGACGATCGTCCCCTCGATGCACGTCGACCGGATACCGCCGGCGGTAGCGTCCTGTCGCCGGGCGGTAGCTTTTGATTGTCGACGATCCTTCCTTAGCTGATAAATGGGTTGTCGACCATCGAACCGATATGCGTCGATCGAGATGGTTACCGCGCTGCGATAAGGTTGTCGCCGGGCGGTAGTAACCTTTTGAAGCTCTTCTCCTTTCCTTTCACCTATCAGCCTGCACAATCTATCACACAACCAATCTCATCAAATACAAGCAGGGAGTTGATATTCTCAAACCTAAGGAGTGTGAAACCATGTTCCAACAAACTCCCCCTTTTGATAATATCAATCCCGTTCATGATAAACCAAAATCAAGTAGATAGAGTGCCAGAATAGATGTATGTAGCAACGTAGAACAGTATAAAGTAGAGTATCAGAGTAAAATGAACGTAGAACAGTATAAAGTAGAGTATCAGAGTAAAATGATATTGAACAAATAAGTAATACACACCTATATCGATCCCGTTCAATCCTGTTCTATCCTACTACATACTCCCCCTATCGGTGGGACGCTCCCCCTATCTATGAGCACACACACACCTCAATACGCGCCTAATACACACCTATATCGATCCCGTTCAATCCTGTTCTATCCTACTACATACTCCCCCTATCGGTGGGACGCTCCCCCTATCTATGAGCACACACACACCTCAATACGCTCCCCCTATCATGAACACTACCTCCAATACCTTCTCCCCCTTTGATAATATCAAAAGAATGGGCGAGGCCAACCGACCAAGGAGGATGAAAATTGTAGGCGAGAGATAACGTAATATAGACCTACAAAGCACTTGAAATCAGAGAATTGTAAAACAGGGTCAAAATCAGGAGCAAACGCTAATCAGAGTGAGGAAAATGGACTATATGCACGAGACATAGCACACATCAAGTATGACATGAATGTTTGCAGGGTTTAGATAAATAGAGAGAAAAATAGGCAAACACAAATATCGTCATGAGAGAAAAAAAATGTGCCAGTACGTATTGTGCGAAAAGCATCGAATGTAGTTGAGGTCCAATTCTTATGCGCGGAAGATTTAAATAAGATAATGACATGTGCACGTGTAGCACCAAGAGACAAAACATTCAATAGAGATATCAGGCAGACATGTTTTATATCAAGCAAACTAACGATGCTAACACCAAAGAGATATAGTGAAAAATCACGTCACATGACATAGTGCGGCATAAAGAAATTAAATCAAGGGCACAAATCATAAAGTGTAGTCCATGCACAAGATCGAAACGACTTTTTAATCCAAGGTGCTCACCCTCACAACGCTTATGAAGACTTATCAGGAGGGATGAGTAGTGCTTGGGGGGTCTGTAAGCGGGATTTGATGGCCATCATTTTATTTTGGAGTTAGGCCATCAACTTTATACATAATCAAAGCAGAACAAGACCCCAAGTCAATCGAAATCTACCCACATAGGTAGATCCACTTTAACTTGTTTACATTGGACATATGCCTTTCTAGTTTTGGCCCAAAAATTTAATTAGCATAGACACGCGCAATTTGATTTCATGACATTGATTGTTCAAGATATATCAGAGATGTTAAAGTTAGTGTCACGATTTATAGCATGTCAGCTTATTATCTCAGGTTGAGTGTATGATCAAGTAGTGTGTGAGAGGTGTAATCATTATCGTAAATAAATCCTCACACATACTTAGAGGCATAGACAACGTACACCCACATTAATTTTCGCACTCAATAGCTAGACAAACATTTAACTTCGCTCATCATGACAGGATACCAATGTGCCGTACAAATTGACAAAAAGATTAGCAAATATTGTATATACTTGAAAATATACCACGACTCGGTCATATGAGCCCCCATGAGATAAAAAAAACGCACTTTGGCCCTAAAATGACCACCATTTGTCTACTATATGGACACCTTAAGATATTCCCTAGCCTTGTCAAAGCAGGTTGGATAAGCATGATTTTTGTGTGTACTTATATGCGAGTCAGAGTACTATCGCCTGTCGGTAGTACTACCGCGCCGCGGTAACTCCGGAATAAATATGCTGTAGGTTATTTCAGATCCGCCCACACTCATTCTCACCTTGCATCCCCTTTTGGAAAGAAGCTTCTCCAGCCCTACAGATCTCCTTTGATTCCAGGTAATGCTCTATCCTTTCTCATTTTTGCTTGATTTCTTGTTTTTAGGATCCATATGAGATGTCTTTGTGGAGTAGATGCGTTCTCTCATGGCATTTTTATATCCACTTCTTCACGGATCTCCTCTCACATATCCCCCTTTTTGAAACATATTGCCATTGTTTTAGTCTATTTCGGATCTACGCTTTAAGAGGTGAAAAATATTGCCATTGTTTGTAAAGGATCCGAAATGCGGAGGAGTAAAAAGAGATACTTTCACATGTTTCATTTTTAGATGTTTATTGTCGGATCTCATCTCCTCTTTCAATATCTACGAAGTTCATATATAGATCTATGAAAAACATGGAGATTGGAGTGGTTTTTACAAAAGAAATCGATTTTTAGCTCAAAACGGCGGAAAGAGGTGAAGTGCAGTCCGTCGAGCTACCGCCGGTGATAGCTAATTATCGCCTGCGATAGCTCCCAGATTTCACTCAATTTTTGTGAATTTTCAGTTTTGGATCCCAGTTCCTGATTTGAGTTTTTGAATGTTGTTTCATGCAGGAAATGGCCTCCTCGAGCGCACACTCTGGACGTCGAAGTATTTCAAAACGAAACCGTGGAGAGACTACGTACCCTGCTATAGACAACGCCACTGTGAGCATTCCTATGCTCATAGAAATTGATGATCGGTATACTCATATCTATGAGTATCTCGAAGAATCGGGCGTGTTGGCGGTGATATCAGATGGGTGTTCCTTTTCCTCCGCTCTCGTTCGAGAGTTCTACAACAACTTGAGGGATCCATCTCTGATGCGTCTGGGAGGAGGAGTTCAGTCTTGCATCGGGGATGAGATAGTTACTATCACCCATGCCGACCTGGAGACGAAGTACGTGTGGCCATCCAACCTTCCATACTTGGATGTTGTAGAATCCTTCAGGACAGCACGGGATTGGAGAGTGATGAACGAGGTTCTCCATGGAGCGGAGGGGCGTCCTGACTTTTTCACTTCGGTGGACACACTCACACCAGTTGCTCGGATAATTCAGGATATCCTCCGCCATTCGCTGATGTTCAAGGCAGGAGATACTCGAAAGATCACGGCTCAGCTATCCATGGTGACCTATCACATTATAGCGCAAAAGCCATTCAGCGTTTCAGATCTCATCCTGTCGATCATGAGGTATACTTTTCGCCTCAAGTCCCCCGATCGTCAGCGGGTAAATACACTCCCTTTGGGAGGAGTCATCCAGACCATCCTGAAGATCAAGTACCCGACCATCGACTGGACCTCCTATCCCATTGACCTCTTTCCGCAGGTCTATCATGTAGGAGAGATACCGGCTGCTTCACGGGTGCGACCACGGGTGCCACCTCCGGAGCCATCGGTACCCCGGTCGGGATCTCTTCGCGAGGCAAGTCGTGGAATTCATAGCCTCATGGAGGAGCAGGGAAAGGAGATCAAAGGCATGAAGAAGATGCTTAAGAAGATCATGAGGAAGCTCAGCATTTCTTCAACATCCTCTGATGAACAGGTGTGATCCCATTTTTTCTTTGTACCCTTTCGAGTTTTTAGATTTATGAACAATTAAAAATTGATGTAATAATACAGGTACCGGCCCGAACATTTTTCTTGAATGTTTTTGGTTTCATTTTATGTGGGCAATTTAATCTCTATTTTGTTATCACTTGATTATGCATGAAAAGTGGATTTTGATCAGTATTAATTTGCTCCTAAGCTCTTTGAGTCCCGCACAACTAAATCAGACGTACGATGTGAAGTAGGAGATAGTCATGACGTGATCAAGTGTGTCATTCTACTTCACTAACGGGACATACTTAGGAGTTGAGAGGTTTGGGTATCCAGAAGGAGCCGAAAATGACTTTCCTTTTGGGAACCCAACGATGTTGTGATACAGTTGAACCCGGTGAAGGAGGGTTCGCCCGGTCCGTCGGACTGGGCGTGCTACGTCGCGTGACTGGTCTCCATTCATACCTTGGTTTGATGTTTTTCTTATGTTGCAGATTCTCTTTTGGATGTCTAGGAGTCCTTACGTGAGAGATTGTGGTTGGGCACAATTGTCTTTGTGAATTAATCATGTTGAGATTACTTTCTGACATGAAATACTTCTTGTTACCATACTGACTCATAGCATAAAGACTTTTTGAAGGATATCTGCGTTCAATTAGTTTTGTAAATGGAGTAGTTGGTTTTCGCCAGTGGATATGATTTTCATATTTGAGGTCTTCACTCGCGTTGGCTTGAAGTTTACTGCTCCCTTTGATTTTCCTAACTGACGTGAGTGAGCTTGTGTTCAACGTGCGTTTGGAATTTTCTTGATATTGCACGTTTATGTGTTGAGAATTTTTCTTTAAAATTTCCTTAAGCACGTTGATTTTCGTTTCCAAATCTTCATTTCTCTGTTTGAGATTTGTTCTCGCTTTGGTGTAGGCAGTTGTGCTATTCTTGAGTATTGCGACTATTGAGTTAATGTGGGCTTCATACTTATTTCTATATTCTTCGAAGACCTCACTCATCTCAGTGATTTCAACTCTATAGTCCACACACTTAGCACACTCCCCCTTTGACGCTAAGTTTTCTAGAAACAGTTTCTCATTTTGTTCTCTTAGAGAAATGCACTCTTTCTCTTCCTCCTCACATTTCTCTTTTAGCTTCTCACAATTTATACAAAGTGTAGAGTTGTCCTCTAAAGAGTATACATGAGAACTAGACACGACAGTGGAAGATTCTACACTAACATTTGCTTTTAAAAGGTTATTTTCCAAGCGTAGTTTTGAATTAATATTTTTCAGTTTCTTAAGTCTACGCCTATTCATATTCAGCATATTCAGTGTATAAACAGACTTGTATACACGGAGAGAGTTTGAGTTTCTTACAGCGCTCTTGGACGAGGCAAGATTTGAACACAAGGTTCCTTTATCATCTTCCCCTTGGCTCTTCTCGTCCAGTGACAGATGTTCATCTCCCCTCTTGCTTGACGTGTCTGTCTTGACTTCCTCCAAGAGTGCATCTCCATTTGACTCGTCACTTGGATCTATAAGAAACTGCTCGAAGTCATTATCTGCAAGATGAGAACTATAAGTAGACTCAAGATATTCCCATATCTCATATGCAGTGGAACACATGTGAATGCGTTTAAAAATTTCTTGACTAAGCCCACAAAACAAACTGTT
This sequence comes from Platanthera guangdongensis, assembly GCA_039583875.1. NCBI lineage: Eukaryota > Viridiplantae > Streptophyta > Magnoliopsida > Asparagales > Orchidaceae > Platanthera > Platanthera guangdongensis. The sequence goes on along the minus strand of CM077151.1, from coordinate 5,571,848 downwards.
CATAGCCTTGGCATTTAAATAACACTCGTGCTTATTTAGGCTATAAGGGGGCTTGGTACAAGTAATGTTCCAAACTTCTACATCCGTTAGCATAAGGAATTTTCTCATTAGAGTTCTCCATTCGTTATAGTTCACTCCTATAAAGAGAGGTGGTGCAAACACATTTTCGGTGTACAATTTTTCATCCCCACTCATCAGTCCATGATGGAGGTTGGCCATTATTCCCGGTAGTGAAACCGTTTTGAAATAACCTCGCCTCTGATAGCACTTGTTGGAACTTGTAGCCAACCTTAGAGGGGGGGGGGTGAATAAGGTTCGACGCGTTTCTTGAAATTTAAGCGTTAATTTGTCCACAGAACCAGAGCATAGGAAACTACTGCAGAGCGTTGGGTAACCAATGTTCTGCGGTACGTTATTCACTCTTTTCCTGTACAAATTAGCTTGTGCGCACACACGTGAAACTAGACTTATCATTCACAAGTAAACATAAGAGGCAATGATATGAAGACAATATCTCATATGAATCATTTAGTCACACACAATGTTACACTTGTAATTAGGATTGATTTAAAACATGTTTACACACAATACATACAACATGGATCTCCATGACGCCGGAGGTCAGAGGCGGTGAATAAAACTCTTGGGTTTTCTATACCGACCCAAAACCCGGACCGGTTGGCTCTTCACTTTCTCCCCGAAAGGTCTTAGAGCCGCTCTTCACCTCCACACCCGGAAGGGTCTTAGAGCCGCTCTTCACTTTCTCCCCGAAAGGTCTTAGAGCCGCTCTTCACCTCCACAACCGGAAGGGTCTTAGAGCACCGCTAGATCCCCGATCTAGACGCCCCAAATCCCGGGACGATTTTCCACGGAATCCAACCCGGATCCCGACGACCTTCCCCGGTCGATTTCCCTTACCACTTACAACAATAGAAGAAGAAAAAGATACAAAAAGAGATTACAAAATATATTCGTTAAAGTTTAGGTTCTCCCTCTTGAGAAGTTCTCCGGATAGATCTACGGCCGGTGCTTGTGATCTTCGATGGAAAGCACCCGGTCGCTAGACGTAGACGATGCGAAGCCTTGATCTCCGGAGTTCTTCGATCTCGAACGGGAGGAAGAAACCTTGCTTTTTCTTTGACGAAGACGAGTAGAACGGACGTAGGAAGACGGCCGAACTTAGTATTCCTGGAGCACTTCGTCAATGATCTCTGGAGACTTAGGTCTTGAGGAAACGGCGCTGCCTTTTATACGTCTTGGAGAAAATAGACTACCGCCTGCGATAACTCTATCGCCGGGCGGTAGGTTCGCGCATAACGCCTGCCAGCTGTCTCCACACGTCTCCCAAAACGGCAACTATAACTGCTCATTAAGGAAACTGCCGTTTCAAGAGAGCTATCGCCGGGCGGTAAAGGTTACCGCGCCCAGTCAGAGCGATAGCGCCATTTCGCCAAATAATTTTACCGCCTGCGATAAGACTATCGCCTGAGCGGTAGGTACCATCGTCGACGATCGTCCCCTCGATGCACGTCGACCGGATACCGCCGGCGGTAGCGTCCTGTCGCCGGGCGGTAGCTTTTGATTGTCGACGATCCTTCCTTAGCTGATAAATGGGCTGTCGACCATCGAACCGATATGCGTTGATCGAGATGGTTACCGCGCTGCGATAAGGTTGTCGCCGGGCGGTAGTAACCTTTTGAAGCTCTTCTCCTTTCCTTTCACCTATCAGCCTGCACACTCTATCACACAACCAATCTCATCAAATACAAGCAGGGAGTTGATATTCTCAAACCTAAGGAGTGTGAAACCATGTTCCAACATGTACGTGTGTTCGTGTCAGTTTGTTGACGCACACAAAATTGTTATTTTTAGATACTTGCTAGCTGCTTAGTTTTCTATATGTGGATGTGGATTACTTGCTCTCTGAGACGATTTATGCTAGGAATGCATGTTAGGTATTTTCAAGTATACAATCTACTACTATTACTTCATGCATTGCATAATTTAAAACTCTAACTTGTTATATTTAGCGACCGTAAAAGCTATCTTTACTACTATTATAAATTTAGGGTCTTGCATAGCATGAGTTATTTTTTGAGAACGTTTATACTCATATAGGTTGTTGGAGTCAATCTAAACAAGTATCTTCCGCAGCGTATAATTATATTTTGATTCGTGAACTAGATGAGCCATTAAGTTGAAGGATACGACTAACTACTGCACTTAAACTAATTTTTACCTTAAAATAACTTAAAGAATCTTTTTTCATGATTAAGTGAGTGTTTGTCTGAGCGTCAACAGTTATCCCCTGCTGACGTGACATCATGACGCGCATTTTCCCTTACTCTAATAAGTTATTATATGCGGTGAAAATGCGGGTTGTGACAGTTGGTATCAAAGCCAGGTTGCTTGACAATTGGTCGGACAACCTTCCCTTGTTAGTGTTAGTTGTTTAGTGACATTTCATACACACACCGATGTGTCATCAGTACTTCTTATTCGAAGCATAGTCACTACACTCATAGCATGATAAGAAGTATACAAGGCATATTATGTAGTATGAGATGCATAATATGCATTTGTATATGGATCCACCATAGGTGACAACATGTGACGGTTATGTAGTATGAGATGCATAACCATCATCACATGGGTGCCCATTAGCACATTTTCTTTTCTCGTTGCATGTGATGTTATGCAGTATGAGATGCATAACATTTCATGTGTACGCCACTCATTGATGCATTAAGGCCTTTTTTGAATGAATAACACTGCATACATTGCATATCATTGCATAAGCATGCATGCTAAGTTAAGGTTTACATGATGACACATGTACACACATGATTTTAAATAAGAATAAAGAATACTTGCATTCATGTCATAGGCACAAGAGTCAATATGATGAGAGGATATCATCCTAAGTAGGACATAACATCATTATAAAATCTCAGATCAAGTTGCAGCGTAAGCAAGTGTTTATTAAGTATGGTCTGAACTAGTCATGTGGCTTTGTTGTAAGCTAGAATTTTGATGAGTTGTCTGTTTGATTTTAGAAATACCGCCTAAGCGTCCTGTGACGAGGTCAACTCCCCAGTCGGAGGGTGAGTCATCAGGTGCGCAAAGTGATGTGATTATCAAGAGACTGCGTTAGAGCAATGAGGCTCTATCGAGGTAATTAGTTGCGATGCAATCGCAAATTTAGTCTTTGTTGTCTGCCGCTCCCGCGGAACAACCTTTAGTGCAAGAGCCTGCCTTGGGCCAAGCCGTGCCTGATACCCCTGCTCCTCTGGTGCCCCCGATGGCGATACCACCAGAAATGAATTTCATATCACACTTTCAATGGTTGGGACCTCCCACCTACGACGGGAGTGCCGACTTTATGATTTTAGATGATTGAATCATCTCCATCGAGGAGATGTTACCGTATTCTGAAATTCTAGAAGCCCAGAAGGTGATGATTGCAGCCTATTAGTTAAAAGGTCTGACAAAGAGTTGGTGGATTCAGGAAAGGGAGAGTCTGAAGGAAGGATTTTCTTGGGAATCTTTTAAGAAGATACTGCATAAGAAGTTTCTACTCTCGGTTGAGCAAGACCGCCTGATGAATAACTTCTTGCATCTGAAGCAGAGACAGCTCACCGTGAGCGCGTACAAGATTGAGTTTAGCAAACTGAGTAGGTTTGCTCCTGATTTGGTAGCTTCTGAGGAGGGTAGAGTGAAGCATTTCCTGGGAGGACTAAGAAGTGATGTCCAGTAATGGACATGCGCTTATCAAGCTGAAAGCTATGCTGAAGCAGTGGAAGCCGCTTTGAAGGTCGAGGCGATCGAGAATGCTAAGAACCGCGATGCTGCGGCGAGGAAAGAGAAAAGGAAAGGTGTTGAGGATGGTAGCTCCAGGGCATCTGGCCCTTCTTCGAAGAAGAAAAGTAAGGAAGTGTGTAGCTTATATTGTCATCCTGACCACTCTTACGAAAGGTGTTTCAAGAGGACTGCCACCCTGAAGCAGCAGCAGGTGTACGCCATCCAAGGTATACCAAGGGAGAGCTAGTGTGCCGTACTGTGCAAGGAAAGGTCATGATGTGAGTCAATGCTGGATGAAAGAAAGGACTTGCTTCTAGTGCGGGCAGAAGGGACACCAAAAATCTTTGTGTCCCCAGGCTCAGTCCCCACTGTAGCCGACCCCGCTTCGAGCTCTACCGCCGCCACCAAACCTGTATAAAGGAAAAGGAAAGCTGAATGTGATGAACGATGAGGAAGCTTAAACCTCTACGCAAGTGATATCAGGTTAGCCCCGGTTTAATTTATATTTATTATTTATCATTGTTGCCCTAGTTATCGTTCGTTTAGTTATGTATGCTACGGTTTTAGGAGAGTTTAAGGTGCGGAATAGGTGGGTGCACGTTCTTTTCAATTCGGGTGCCACCCATTCCTTTCTGGCCCAGAGGTTTTTTGATAAACATCGCTTGAATGTGGATCAATTAGGAGACTCCTTCAATGTCAAGCTTCCCTTCGGTGATTCGGTGATATCTAATCAAGGAGTTATGAGATGCCCTATTTATCTTGGCAATTTTCTAGCCTTTGTGGATCTGATGATTTTGGATTTGGCTGATTTTGATGTGATTTTGGGCATGTACTGGCTGTCCAAGTATGATGCGATCATCCAGTGCAAGGCTAAGCGACTGGATTTTAGGATTGACGACGGACAACCTATGAGCGTCTATGGATTTCAGGACAGGGTTTCCCGTGTCATTTCTGTAGTACGTGCTTGTTGTGCTATAGAGTCTGGTTGTGAGGCATTTTTAGTTTCTATTTCTGCTCTGGAAATAACTTTTGTTATGCCACGTCTTGAGGATGTCTCGGTGGTGCGAGAGTTTCCAGATATCTTTCCTGATAGTCTTCCAGGACTTCCTCTTGAAAGGGAGATAGAGTTTGTGATAGACCTCGAGCCAGGTACCCATCCTTTTGCCAAAGCACCGTACTGTATGACTCCGCGTGAGTTGGATGAGTTGCGTACTCAGCTCGATGAGTTGCTGAGGTGTGGTTTTATTAGACCAAATTCTTCTCAGTGGGGTGCTCATGTTTTGTTCGTCAAGAAGAAAGATGGATCGATGGGACTTTGCATTGATTGTAAGGAATTGAACAAGGTAACCATTAAGAATAGATATCCCCTGCCAAGGATTGATAATCTGTTCAATCAGTTGTATGGTAGCTCGGTATTGTCAAAGATCGATCTTCACTCAGGCTACCACCAATTGAGAATTCGTGAGGAAGATATTCCCCGAACCGCTTTCCGTTCGCGACATGGACATTATGAGTTTTTGATGATGTCTTTCGGTTTAACCAATGCACCCTCTGCGTTCATAGATTTGATGAATAAGGTGTTTAAGGATTTCTTAGACCGATTTGTTATTGTGTTTATAGATGATGTCTTAGTGTATTCCCGCAATGTTGAGGAGCATACTCAGCATTTGCGTTTGGTTTTGTCGACCCTGAGGGAGCATAAGTTATATGCAAAGTTGAGCAAGTGTGAGTTCTGGATACCTCAGGTGTCCTTTCTGGGTCATGTTGTAAGCAAGGACGGTATTTCTGTAGACCCGACCAAGATTTCTGCTGTGATGGAATGGGAAAGACCTTCTACACTTAAGGAGATTGAGAGCTTCTTAGGCCTGGCTGGCTATTATAGAAGATTCGTGGAAGGGTTTTCAGTGTTGTCTGCTCCTCTAACTAGACTTACTCAGAAGAATACTGCATTCATTTCGAGTGATAAGTGTGAAGAGGCTTTCTAAGAGTTGAAGAAGAGATTATGTACTGCTCCAATTTTAACCTTACCTACTGAAGGAGTTGAGTATGCGGTGTATGTTGATGCATCACGCATCGGACTTGGTTGTGTTTTAATGCAAGATGGTAAGGTGATCGCGTATGGATCGAGACAACTAAAGATTCACGAGAGAAACTATCCTACGCACGATTTGGAGTTTACTGCCGTAATTTATGCACTGAAGCTGTGGCGACACTTATTGTATGGTGTATTGTGCAAGATCTATACGAACCATAAGAGTTTGAAGTACGTCTTCACTCAGAAGGAACTAAACCTGCGCCAGCGTCGGTGGTTAGAATATGTGGCTGATTATGAAGTGGAAATCTTTATCATCCAGGAAAGACCAATGTAGTAGCTGATGCTTTGAGTAGAAAGACCCCCAAAATTTTTAATCTGGCGGTACAGTCCTTTGTATAAGAATTCTTGCTGATGGATATTGAGGTTAGGAGTCATACTGTGCCTGCTAGTTTGGAAGCGGAAGAACCCTCTTGGATTTCCCTTACTCGAGCACATCAGAAGGATGATCCTGATTTGTTGCACCTCCGGAATAGAACTGTGAAGGGAGAGCTACCAGATTTCTCCTTAGATGAGTTAGATACCTTGAAGTATCGTGGTAGATTTTGCGTCCCCACCTTTGGCGATATTCGGGCTAAGATCTGTGCTGAAGCTCATGGTTCCAGTGTAGCCTACCACCCTGGTTCCACTAAGATGTATAAAGATCTAAAGCAAATTATTTGGTGATCGGGGATGAAGAATGATATCGTGAAGTTTGTATCAGAATGTTATACGTATCAGCGTGTTAAGGCTGATCATAGAAGGCCTGGTGGTAAATTGACACCGCTTGATATTCCAAGTTGGAAATGGGAGAGTATTTCAATGGATTTCATCACTGGTCTACAAAAATCTCCCCATGGGTACGACTCTATTTGGGTGATAGTCGATAGATTGACAAAGTGTGCTCACTTTGTTCCGTTTAAGATTGGGTATTGGATGAAGAAGATAGCTGAGCTATATCTTGAAGAGGTCATCAGATTACATGGAGTGCCTGTTAGCATTGTATCAAATCGAGACTCCAGATTTACGTCTCGCATTTGTAAGAGTTTAAAGGAGTGGTTGGGTACCGATTTAAGGTATTCCACCGTCTATCATCCACAGACGAATGGTCAGACGAAAAGAGTAAATCAGATCGTAGAAGATATGATCAGGTGTTATATTTTGGATCATGGTGGTGCTTGGGACGAGCGTCTCAGACTCATGGAGTTTGCATACAATAATAGTTATCAAGAAATTCTGCAGATGGCCCCGTTTGAGGCCTTATATGGGAGGCGTTGTAGAACCCCTTTGTTTTGGGCTGAAGTCGGTGAGAGACCGTTGCTAGGTCCGAAAGGCCTTGAGAAGATGAATTGTGTTGTGACTCATATTCGAGAAAAGCTCTGTGTGGCTCAAGAGCGCTATGAGAAGTATGTTAATCAACGAAGGGTTGATCTGGAGTTTTCCGTTGGAGACTTGGTTTTTCTGAAGGTTTCTCCGATGTCGGGCGTTAAAAGGTTTGGAAGGAACCACAAGTTAGACCCCCGGTACGTGGGACCTTTCCAAATTCTAGAGCGCATCGGAGTGTCAGCCTATAGACTGGATTTGCTTGCGACCTTCCCTGGTGTCCATGATGTGTTCCATGTGAGCTAGTTGCGGAAGTGTGTTCGTAATGATCGTCAAGTCCTCGACTCCATGCCCCAGATTCAACCCAATCTTATGTATGTGGAAGAACCTATTCGTATTCTGGATTCTCAAGAGCGTGTGTTGTAAAGAAAGACCATCCCCATGGTCAAGATTCTTTGGAGAAATCAAGACGTCGAGAGCGCGATGTGGGAATTAGAATCGACAATGAGGGAATCTCACCCTCACTACTTCTCTTAGTTTCGGGTATGTCTTTATGTTTTTAGTCATGTTTGATTTTATCGTTTTGGTTTGGTTTTGGAGTTGTGTTAAGTTTCGAGACGAAACTACTTTTTAGGTGGAGTGACTGTAATGCCCCCGATTTTTAGATGATTTTATTTGAATGAGCATCGTCATATTTATGATATCGTGACGTTATTTTTAACATCGAGTTGACAGCGCAATGTCGTTAATGCATTTTCGCGTCCGTGCGGTCGAGTCGGCCGAATTCTTGTTGTAATGGGAAAATTTTGCATTTGGAATTTAAGTTAAGTAATTTTGGATTTGCTCGTCAGGTTTCGTCGCGATCTGAGCGATACTCGGGCCTCAGCGTTTTTCCGAAGTTTTGGGGAATTTATGTTCGTCGTGATTTATATCTCGAGATTTTGGCTTTGACTTCGCCGTTGTGTTCGTAGCGTCAGTGTTCACCTACGGTGTGAATTTCGTTCAATTCGGCGCGCGTTTGAGCCTCCGTTTCGAACTCGTGTTTTCTTATTCAAAAATATATAAATATGATTATTTTAATATTATAATACTATTCAAAAATATCTTTTACTATTCATTCATATAGTTTGATCAAAAGACTATATTTGCAAAAGATTTGTTTTCCTACAATATTTACTGAGTGAGTTTTATATATATTACTAGAGTGATTTCTATATTTACTCGAGTGACTTTTATATATTTGAGTGATTTTTATTTATACTCGAGTGATTTTTATATATACTCAAGTGATTTTTTCCTGATCTACTCGAGTGACTTTCTCTCCTACTCGAGTGACTTACAGTCTGCTACTCGAGTGATTTTTTAGTACTCGAGTGAATTTTCTTACCTCTCGAGTACTGCTTTCATATCTCTCAAGTAGCATGTTTTCTACCTCTCGAGTAGTCTATTGCTTTTTTTGCGTTCGGGAGCCTTTTTGTGGATCAAAACGATATTGTATGGAAAAATGGTTAATATAAAATTTTTTCGTCTCGACGAGATCTATAACTTTTGTTTTGGGCACTTTTCGATTTGAAACCATCTCAAACCTTTATTTTTGTCTTCCGCGCACCCGCTCGTAAATAGTCTGTTTTTTGACAAAACTATTTATAATTATATATATATATGTATATATATATATATATATATATATATATATATATATATATATATATGTGTATATATATATGTATATATGTATATATATGTATATATATACTTATTAGAGAAACAACTTCATCTTCTCCGACATTCTGAATCGACCCAGAGAAAATTAGGCGTGAGAGAGGAAGCTGTTCGTGAATCTTCCGGTGGCCGCTGACGGTGCTCCTGTGCTTGAAATCTCCAACCGAGTATAGATTTGGAAGGCTCTCGTTGAGGGCTACGCCATCGTGGTAAAACTTTCCCCATTCCTTGAGTTTTCTCATTAGGATTTTTAGGCTCTAACCTCTATTTTGGCGATTCTTGTCTAGATTTCAACTTCCCCCATCCTCTTTTGCCCTGATCTGCGATGTGGACTGATTCGGAGAACTTTTCTGGTAAAACCAAGACAAGTGGTGGTTTATCCTCGTTTCTCTTTGTCTGATTTGATGGTAACAACTAAGTTTTTATTTTCTTTAAAATTTTCTGCACTTTGTCTTCCAATTTATTGCTACGATTAACCTTCTTGATGATCACCAGATGTTGTAAAATTTTGTCATGGTGAACTCGATCTTGTCAGGATATGTTTAATCATTCTTGAAGTGTCTTATTGATGCCTTTAAACGCCTTATCTATCGTTATTGAACGTATTAGAGTTTTTCTAGGATTGTGAATTGTTCCTTAAGGTTGATCAACCATGTCTTGAATCTCGAAATATCAAGTAGAATCTGACGTGCCAAATCTCGAGATATATGTTGTGGTTTTCTTGTGGGTTTTTTCTTGATTGCGGGAGATGGTGGACGAAACCACCTCCGCAATGTTTGTTTCATTTATTAGTACTCTATGGAAGTCTACCATGTTTTTGGGCGTCTGCGGTGTATGGTGGAGAGTATGAGACTCCCTCGCAGTTAGACGGATATTATATTCGTGAGGGTGTGTCCAGTTGAGTGACCACCTCGCCCGTGTTTTTGGGTAGAGTCGACCACATGTGCCTAATAAAGGTTTTGTACTTTTTCCTTATGATTTATTCATGTCATCACCTTATATCCTCGTGTGTCTGGTGTACTCTTGTTGTACGTGACGAATCACATAAGAGTTCTTTTCCTGTTGATGCCTTGTTTCTTTCTGTACTTTACTTCAGTGCTTTTGGTCTTGGGTTGGTACCCCTTTGACCTTTGTTTATTTTGGCCTATTTTTCTGCCACTATTTGTACTTTCTTGCTGAGGTGTTATGTCTTTGGAATGCCTCAGGTTCAGAGCAGTAGTAGATAACAGAACTGGGGTTGGATTTTCTGGGCGGCAATGTTGTCCGTGGTTGTTATCTCGTCTTAGCGAGGTAAATTGTTGTTTTTTTTGCTTTACTGGTTCAGACATACTATTTTGTGCGTGGGTTCGTGTCAGTTTGTTGACGCCCCACAAAATTGTTATTTTTATATACTTGCTAGCTGCTTAGTTTTCTATATGTGGATGTGGATTACTTGCTCTCTGAGACGATTTATGCAATGAATGCATAATAGATATTTTCAAGTATAAAATCTACTACTATTAATTCATGTATTGCATATTTTAAAACTCTAACTTGTTATATTTAGCGACCGTAAAAGCTATCTTTACTACTATTATAAATTTAGGGTCTTGCATAACATGAGTTGTTCTTTGTGGATGTTTATACTCATGTAGGTTGTTGGAGTCAATCTAAACAAGTATCTTCCGCAGCGTATAATTATATTTTGATTCGTGGACTAGATGAGCCACTAAGATGAGGGATACAACTAACTACTCCACTTAAACTAATTTTTACCTTAAAATAACTTAAAGAATCTTTCTTCATGATTAAGTGGGTGTTTGTCTGAGCGTCCGCAGTTATCCCCTGCTGACGTGGCATCATGACGCGCATTTTCCCTTACTCTGATAAGTTATTATATGCGGTGAAAATGCGGGTTGTGATAGGGGGCCTCTCATAAGGGTATCCTTTACAACTTCTTTAAGAGGAGCATTGCGTTGATTTCTTAGAACCCATCTCCAGTCTGTGAAGCACGTTCTCGATAGAGGTTATATTGGGAAATGATGATCCTTTCCATAATGCTCTCATCATCCAAACAATGATCGAGAACTTTACAGTACTCGAATCCTGGTGGATAATGATAGCTCGGTCAATATTATTTTCAAAAAGGCATTTGACGGTATGGCGGCGGAGACTAGAAGGGTAAAAAACCTTGGGCGGCCCACTATTCGGCTTCACAGGAGAGCCGAAAGAGGTCAAAGGAGGGGTATATTGGTTGTGACCCTTGGAGGTGCCTCAAAGAACTGTCGATTTGTCATTATGAACGGTTCGAGCAGTTACAATGCTGTTTTTGGGAGGTCACTCATTAGCGCATTCCAATCTGTACCCTTCTATTTCCACTAATGCTTGAAGTACAAATAGGGAGGTGTGTAGATTCAAATCAGGAGTGATCCAAAGGTGGCTTGAGAGTACTATCTTCTCTCCGTCAACATCATCGGCTAGAAGGAAGATGTGGAGTGATCCAAAGGTGGATAGAGTGTTGGAGGGGATAACACACCTGGAGGATACTATGGAAGTGTAGGAGCTGGAATTGACTGCACTAAATAGGAGACCCGAAATAGGACATTAGCCTCACTCAATGCTTTTTGTAAAGGTCAGTAAGAAGTTGTTGAAGGAGGACCAATGAAGGATCATGATGTGCTTGCAGGCCAATGTTGACATCTTTGCTTGGAGCTCTGCAGACATGCCTGGAATTGATGCCGAGGTAGCATGTCATTGCCTCCATCTGAACCTCGAGGTCTGCCCGATTCACCAAAATAAGAGGCTGCTCCATTTTTGGTCGATCCAATCCGCGAGGAAGTTCAAAAGCTATCGAGGGAAGGTTTTGTATCAGAGATCCAATACCTAGATTGGGTCTCAAATGCTATAATATTTAAGAAAGCCGGAGCAATGACATATTTGTGTAGATTTCTCTTTGTTGAATAAAGTATGCCCAAAGGATTGTTTCCCCTGCTTTGAACCGATGCGTTGGTTGATTCCACCATCAGTTTTTCCGTGATGAGTTCCCTTGATGCATTTTCAGGTTATCATCAAATTTGGATGGATCCCCTGACGTAAAAGTTGCCTCCTTCAACACAAATGAAGGATGTTACTTGTATAAAATGATTCCCTTTGGCCTAAGGAACATAAGAACAACTTACAAAAGAATGATGGATTGGGTATTCCAAGACCAGAAAGGGCTCCATCTGGAGGTGTATGTCGACGACCTCCTAATTAAAAGTGAAGGTATTCAGGAACATGTGGAGGACCTGGAGGAGACTTTTGTGACATTACGAAAGTACAAAATGAGGCTCAACCCTGCCAAATACGTCTTTATAGCTAACAGGGGAAAGTTCCTGAGGCATCTCCCACTCCCACATGAGTTGATCCAAATCCCAGCAAAGTGACGGTCATCATTAAGATGTCCTCCATCAGAGACACCAATGAGGGGAAACAGATGACTAGGAGGCTTATTGGGCTAAGTCAGTACTTGTCCAAGGCGGGAGAGAAATGCTCCCTTTTTTTGAACTCTCTGCAAAAATAAGAAGTTCGAGTGGGTTGTCGAATGCGAATCAGAATTCCAAGCCATGAAGCAGCAATTGGTGCAAGACCCTCTGCTTCGCGAAGGAGAAAACCTCTTCCTATATCTCAGAGTAGGAGTTGTGGCTGTCAGCTTGATTCTAGTCTGGGAAGACTAGAAGCGACAGTTGTCAATCTACTATATCAGTAGAGTTCTCAGAAAGGCGGAGTTATGCTATCCAATCTTGTATAAGCTGGCCTTCACGCTCATCACCTCGACAAGAAAGTTGAGGTTGTACTTTCAAGCTCACACCATAAAGGTGGTGACAAACCATCCACAAAAGAAAGTCCTCAAAAAAGTGAAACATTCTGATCGCTCACTAAGTTGTCCATCGACGAGTTTGATATCATCTACTTACCACGAATGGCTATCAAGGCGCGAGAGGTAGATTACTTCTTGGCAGACTTCTCTGAAAGTGGACAACGAGAGGGGGTGGGGAATTCATACCCTAACAATTGTACGTGGATGGAGCATTAGGAAGGGACTCCCTCAGAGTAGGGATCATCTTAGTGAGGCTGTATGGGATGAAGATTGAGTAGACGGTGGAAATTCTCTTTCCCATCACCAACAACCAAGAAAAGTACGAGGTTGTAATCACATGCCTCCTACTGACTAGGGATCTAAGGATCCACAATATCTAAATTCACACGGATTTTATGGAGATTGCAACACAAATTCGTGGGGAGTTTGAGGGGAGGGAACCAATCCACCCTCAATACCTCCTAATGGTAAAAAGCATGATTGACACATTTAGGTCATTCTTCATCCTTCATGTCCCAATGGAGGAAAACAATGCGGCCGATTGGCTGGCCAAGTATGGTCACGGGGTTGGAAGCACCCTGACCGAACTATTCAGGTCATCCATCAAATATGGAAACTTGATGGAAATCGAGAAGCATATGTCTTGGATAGATCCTTTTGTCACCTAACTAACCATCGGGGAGCTTACGTTAGCCTGGAGGACAAGAGATGCTTCCGACACAAGTCGGCCTATTACTTACTACATAATGAAGTTCTCTATTGGAAGCCCATCATTGGTCCTCTGACTCGATGCATCTCGGAGGCTGAATTCTCGTGAGTCATGGAGGAGATTCATTTTGGCGAATGCTGCAGCCACTTGGGGAGTCGTACGCTGGAGAAGAGAACAATGCGACAAGAATGCTTCTGGCAAACTATTCAATGGGACAGAGAGGGTTTCTCTCAGAGCTATTCTAAATATCAACTATATGCTCCATTGCAGCTCTTGTCGTCCCAACAACTAAGGGCCATCACATCCCCTTAGGCTTTCGTCATCTGCGAAATGGACCTATTAGGGCCCTTTCCCTCCGCCAGCGGGTAGCGTCGTTTCATCTTGGTGTCGATCGACTATTTCACGAAGTGAGAAAATTTGAAGAATGTTTGTGAAGTTTAATTCAATATTGATGTACAATGACACCCAATAAAATAGTAGCTAAGAATTATATTTATTCACTTTTTTTTTATTTAATCAGTTATTACCACATTTGTTGAATGCAGATAACTACATCTATATGACAATAAATAATTATAAATGTAGAATATTACTCTTAGAATTTAAAAAAAATGGATATAAACATTGGCATAAAAATGATATTATTGGAGATATGGTCATATGTATATCCCTCACATAAAATATATAGCTAACTTTGTCCTAAGATAAATTTCGTTATCATGATGATAATTGAGCTGGAGGTGGGCCCACTTCTTCAGAAAATAAGTGTTGAGGTTATTGGGGCAATAATTCATGGTGGAGCCTTTTTTCACTAGCAATTGATTTAACTTGTGTTTTGGCCAACTAGACACATAGCATGCATAATATGGGAGGATGAGCAAAAAAATAAATTAACTTATTTTACTACATTTTAAAGTGTTTTTAATTGATTATCATATGAAGTAGATGGCTTTGAGAATGCTTAGGTGGATGTGTGGACACACGAGACTGGATAAAATTCGGAATGAATGTATCAGGGATAAGACAAGTGTAGCACCAATTGCACAGAAGATGTGAGAAGCTCGACTAAGATGGTTTGGGCACATACAAAGGATATGATTAGAGGCACATGTTAGGCATTGTGAGAGTCTAGTCACTAGACATGTTAAATGGGGGGGGGGGGTGGTGGACCAATAAAGACATGGAATGAAACTATAAGGAAAGACATGATGTACTTAGGCATTAGTGAGATTATGACAAAAGATAGGGCACAATGGCGACAAAGGATCAATGTAGCCGACCCCACTATAGTGAGATAAAGGCATGAGTGTTGTTTTTATTATGAAGTAGAAGGCTATAGGGAAGGTTTTGAGACCTTAGCTCAATAGTTTGGGTTTCAACCTCAACTTTATTCGGGTTTGAGTTCAACTAAGGTGATTAGGTTTCAACCTCGTCATACTTCTCGATTTAAATATCACTAAGGCATTATGTTTCAATCCCTCAACCTTGATTTGATTTTTTATTCTTCTAATGCACCATTGAGAACAATTCAGTTTCATCCTAGCCTTATATGAATAAACCTAGGTTTAAGTGTCACTAATGGTACTTGGATTTCAACCTTAATTATAATATAGATTTAAGTGTCAGTAAAATAGCTTAGGTTTTTTACATTCACCTTAAGTCTAATCTAGATGGGTGGGGGTGGTGGTGGGGTGGTGGGGGGTAGCATGCCTTTCCATTATCCTATGTGGTCCTATTTATAGGCAATCTAGATGTGGGGGGGGGGGGATGTTATGGTCGGAGAATATCCACCCGGAAAAATATTGGTTGTGTCTTGCTAATGGCTTAGTCGTGGTGACTGGGGTTGTCTGCAATGACCTCGCGATCTCGGTGATGATAGTGCAAACTTTTCATTGAACTACCTGAGGTCTCAATCATTTCACTGATGAGGACTCACCTATTGGAGATCTGTCGAGATACCTCGCCAATGAGATACCTCAAGAGGGGCCTCACATATGGGCGATCTGGTGAGTGATCCCACCTATGGGCGATCTTGCAAGAGCTTTATTAAGGGACCTCACTTGTGGGTGGTTGTGGAAGGGTGGTCATGGTGGTGAGTGGAGCCGAGGAGGAAGACAAGTGTGAAGATCAGACCTATGTAGGCACATGGGGAAGAATCAGAGTGATCCATGGGGGGGATCAAGGCGACCCATAAAGGGAGCCTCCACACTATGTTTCATCGAAATGTTTCTTCGACCTCACAGACCCAGCCCCGAAGGAAAAGATTACCTTCTCGTCAAAGGACATGCCGGATCACGAGGAACCGTCATGCCACGCATCGGTAATCCAGGAGGCCATTGAGAGTTTTACGGTCTCATGGATCTTGGTTGACAACGAGAGCTTGGTGAGCGTAATCTTCAAGAAAGCTTTTGATGCGATGAAGGTAGAGACCAGGAGGGTGTTAGCTTCAGATGAGCCGTTGTTCAGGTTCTCAGGAGAAAGGAAAGAGGTGGATGGGGGAGTAGGGTTTCATGTGACCCTGGGTGGACGGTCTAGGAACTGTCGTTTCGTCATCGTTGACGCTCCGAGCAGTTATAACACCATTTTTAGAAGACCCCTCATCAATGCATTTTGGTGCGTCCCCTACTCTTTCCACCAGTGTTTGAAGTTTAATGATGGAGGGGTTCAGGTCAGAGTCCGGGGAGGCCCCAGGGTGGCCAGACAGTGTTATGTCACGCCCGTCGACACTATATCTTGGAAGGAAGATATGAAGTAAGTAGAAAAGGTGATGGAGAGCATGAGCAGGCTGGAGGTGGTAGGGGAGAAGAAGATAACGACCATTAGAATCAAGTGTTCTGAAGGAGCCTTATCTCGGTGAGTACTCTTTTGTAATGAACTTTGTCCCTGACATATTAGGTCAGGGCGTATAATATTAAAAAGTTTCCCACTAGGTAGATGATAGAAGTTATAAATGTTGATTTAAAGCCTCGAGAAGGTTTCGCTGACCGGGTTCTCACTAGATAATGGGCCAGGATGTTCTCTCGGAGAGGCAGGTTGAAATATTGATTGCAAGCCCTGAGAAGGTTCCGCTAACCGGACTCTCACTAGTTGGCAGGACAGGTTAACCTCTCAGAGAGGTAGGTTGAAATATTGATTGAAAGCCTCGAGAAGGTTCCATTGACCAGGCTCTTACTAGCCGGTAGGGCAGGTTGACCACTCAAAGAGGTTGGTCGAAATGTTGATTGAAAGCCCCGAAAAGGTTCCGCTGACTGGGATCTCACTAGCCGACAGGGCGGGTTGACCTCTCGAAGAGGCGTGTTAAAATGTTGATTGAAAGCCCCAAGAAGGTTCCGTTGATCAAGATCTCACTATCCGGCAGGGCAAGTTGATCTCTCGAAAAGGCAGGTTGAAATGTTGATTGAAACCTCGAGAAGGTTCCGCCGACCGGGATCTCACTAGTAGGTAGGGCAGGTTGACCTCTCAAAGAGGCAGGTTGAAATGTTGATTGCAAGCCCCGAGAAGGTTTCGCTGACTGTGCTCTAACTAGCCAACAGAGCAGGTTAATCTCTCGGAGAGGCGGGTTGAAATGTTGAATGAAAGCCCTGAGAAGGTTTCGCTGACCAGGCTCTCACTAGCCGGCAAGACAGGCTGACCTCTCTGATAGACATGTTGAAATGTTGATTAAAACCCCAAGAGGGCTCCGCTGACCGGGCTCTCACTATATGACAAGGCAGTCTGACCTCTCGGAGAGGCAGGTTGAAATTTTGATTGAAATCCCCCAAAAGGTTCCACTGACCGAGCTCTCACTATCCGGCAGAGTAGGTTGACCTCTCAGAGAGGTGAGTTAAAATGTTGTTTGAAAGTCCCAAGAAGGTTTCATTGACTGGCCTCTCACTAGCCGGTAGAGCAGGCCAATCACGTGGGTGGTAGGTTGAAAAGAAAGTTGCTTTGGAAAGAAGTTTAGCTCCTGGGAGGTGTCAAGCTTTTTTCTACTCTCCACCTCCAGTTGAACTCGTCGCCTGGGAGGTGTCGAGTTTTTTCCACTCCACCTCCAGTTGAGCTCTGCTCTTGGGAGGTGTCGAGCTTTTTTCACTCTCCATCTCCAGTTGTGCTCCGCTCCTGGGAGGTGCCGACCTCTTCTCCACCGCTTTCAGTTGAGCTCATTCGTTTAATGGATGGCTTGAGAGAGATGACCTTTATTCCTCCGGTTGAGCACCACACTTGGAGGGACTTGGAGTGGCATGTCATCTTGGGAGGGCCCCTACTTGATCTTGGAGGCTTTGAAGGCGGGGAGCATCATCTCCCAAACTTTGAGGGAGAAATCCTTAGGAACACCTGGGGCGGCGACGATCTCAAGCATTTTTACCCTTGATGATACGGTAATTTACACCATTCTATTCTTATCGCTATTTTAAAAACTTATCTTCCTACCACTGTCATGACGCGACACTTATTTGTTGAATGTTCAAGTAAATGAAATGTGCTAGTATCCTTAGGGAGAGTTGTTGTTGTCCGGTCTCTCACATGTCGACTGCTTTGTTGAAATTTTTGAAGGGAAAGTGGCAGCCTGGGTGATCTGTCTATGCGGTCTGTGCGGACAGGTATGGCGGCTAGACAAGTCAGCAAAGGAGTGGCAAGTAGTTTGTTCATTGTAGGTAACCAGGTGGATAGGATGTTTATCCGCACAGTCTGCCGATTTTGTGCGATCTGGTCTTTGTATCCGTTGGTGTTGTGTTCGCACCAGGGATGGTTAGTGGTGTGGACTTGGTCTGGTTTAGTACCAAGTTCAGTTGTGCTCAGTCCGGGAGGTTGCGTGGTTAGAGCAGACTGCTTTCTTTGTCCGCCGAGTTCTGCAACTATCAGCCTTGTGCCTTGGTTGCAGGCTTGGAGTGTGTGGAATGGAGTAGTGTCTGCAGGTGCGTGTAGACTGGAGCTGTGTCTGCTATTATGTGGTCTGGTGGTGCTTTCGTAGGGTCTGCAGATGTAGCGAACTGGCTATCTTGCTAGTCGTGGGGACTAGATAGACTAGCGTTGTGTCCACGGTTTGGCGGATACTCTTTGTGCTCGCCGAGGGATAGGGCAATGATCCTATCGGCTAGGACAGTGATCACACTCCTCTCCGCACCTATAAATAGGACCCCCCTGTCACATCAACTTTACATCTGAATGAACAGTAAGTGAGCTCGGGTAGTTATTGCAGACAGGATTTTCTATTCGCGCAATTTGGAGAGTTGACCGATTTGTGATGTGCAGATTGTGCGGATAGCATTGGAAAGACAAGAACTTGGTTCTGAGTTCGGTAAGAGATAATGCGGACTCTGCGGCTAGCAACCAGGGGTTAGCAGCAGGTCGTGGCTCACGACCAGGCAGTCTTCTCTTCTGCAACTCTTTCCCAGTTCAATAAGTTGTCCGCTTCTGGCGGCTTGTTCAGTTCCGTAGCAGTGTTTGAGGTAGTCTGACGGCTAGGAGACCTCGCGGTCAGGCGGCTTGCAAATTATTGGACAGAGTTTTTCTTCAGCATTGGAATAACGGGTTGTCCGCGCGGCTCAGTTTCGGTTTGGCGACTTGGATGCTTAAGCGGACTCCATAGGCAGCTCGACAGAGTCGGCGACTTCTCATTGAAACCGCGCGACTAGCTTTGTATCTCTTATTTTTTTCTTCCTTCAGGTACATCGACAAATCATGTCTCGTCATGTATACCTCGTCTTGTAAAGATTGTTGATAGTACAAAGTTCTCTTGCTCTTCTTGTGCATCTGGTTTATTTGGCTTCAGATAGGTTGATTGTTCCTGCGCCTGGTTTCCCAGTTTCCGCGATTCACAAATTTTTACATGGTATCAAAGGGAACATTAGCTTGAGCAGCGATCAACCGACAGTTTGTTTTATTGCTTCTGGAAGTCTAAGTGTACCAGGGTTTGTGCAATAGAAGGTGGACTGACAAAAGGTCTTGGAATTGAGCTTCTTACATCGACTAACTTCAAGAAGTGGAAGTCATGTTTGGAAAGCTATCTTCTAGGCGAGGACCTGTGGGAGGTCGTCTGTGGAGACAACAAGCAAGAAATTACTGCTGCTACTGGAAATGTTGAAGATGTGAGAGCTTGCGGGAAGATAAATGCAAAAGCAGAGTTTACTCTCAAGCGGACTATCTTATCGGAACTCTTTGACCATATCATCGGATGTCGGTCAGCTGTAGGAATTTGGACTTCCCTCAATGGGTTGTTCAATGTGAAGAATGTAGCTCAGATTCAATTCCTAGATAATAAGTTAGTGAGAGCCACTCAAGAAGATCTGCTCATCTCAACGTTCTTCCTGAAGATGAAGAACTTGTGCGCTGAGATTTCAGTGTTGGACCCTGATGAGCCTATTTCGGAAGCAAAGCTGAAGAGGCATATATTCCGCGGTTTGCATAAGGAGTATGTGGCCTTTGTCACTTCTATTCAAGGCTGGGCCACTCAGCCATCTTTGCTGGAGCTGGAGAACCTGCTGGCTTCGCAGGATAGCTTAGCTAGACAGATGGCTGGAGTCATTATCTCTGAAGGAGGTAGTGAGGTGCTCTTCTCAGGGAAGAAGAAGAGATGGGAGAAGAAGAAGAAGCCTACTGCTGGTGATGGCCCTTCAACTTCATATCAGCAAGAGAGGAGTTATACTCCTAAGCGTGATTGGAAGAGGAATGAAGGGGTTTTAGATGTTTCAGATCAGGTGTTTCAACTTCATATCAGGTGTTCAACTTCATATCAGGTGTTTCATCCTAAGAGAGGAGTTCAACTTCATATCAGGTGTTTCAGATATGATCAGCTGGGTCACTTCAAGAAGGACTGCAAGGTCAAGCTGCAGCTGGGGCATGTTGCAGATAAAGAGGAAGCGGGTTCTAGTGTTGAGGAAGCCGGATGGGGAATGCTTTCATGACAAGCATGCGTGTCTGTGCCTTCTCCACCATCGACTATAAAGATGACTGGATAGTGAACTCGGGGTGCGGTCACCATCTCACTGGGGACAAGACAAAGTTCTTCTCTCTGCACACGTTCTCAGGTAATGAGGCTATCATAATTGCTGATGATATAGTTCATATAGTCGAGAAGGAGGGTGTCATTTATTTAGGTAGTGATAATGGTCCACTCACCTTGAGGAGTATCTATCATGTACCAGACATGAAGAAGAACCTCTTCTCAGTGACCAACGTGGTGGGCGCGAGCTATCACGTTCTGTTCGGTCCGACAGAAGTGAAGTTTCTCTGCAACGTGTCAGCGGTAAAGGATGACGTTACTCATGTAGGGATAAGGGTAAGGGACTTGTTTGTACTATCAACAAGTTCCTATGTTGATTGGATGAAGGCCAATGATAGTGCAACTATCTGGCATGAGCGGCTGGGACACGTTGGGATGGACAAGTTTAAAGCTATGACAGTGAAGAGCCTTGTGAAAGACTTGCCTAAGTTGTCATCCTTCAATGATGGACATGTTTGTGTGGGGTGTCAATATGGGAAGGCTCATCACCTTCCATTTGACAAGTCACTGACCAGGAGTAATGCACTATTGGAGTGTATCCATGGTGATCTGATGGGGCCGACCGTCACTGCCAGCCTTGGAGGCAGCAGGCACGTGTTGGTGTTTATTGATGACTACTCGAGGTACACTTGGGTGTATTTCATGAAGGAGAAGTCATACACGTTCCGTTTGTTTGTGGAGTTCAAGGAGCTGGTAGAGGGCCGGCTTGGCCTGCGAATCAAGAAGTTGAGAACGGACAACGAAGGTGAGTTCGTTTGCAACTGAGTTCTCTAACTTCAATAGGAAGCACGGTATTCGGAGAGAGATCACTTGTGCTCATACTCCACAACAAAATGGAGTAGCAGAACGGAAGATCCATCATCTGACGGAGACCTGCAAGTGTTAGCTTCATTCCAAAGGCATTCTAAGGTCCTTTTGGGTGGAATGGATGGCTTGTGCATCTTATGTCATCAATCAGATGCCTCTGAGTCTGATTAACATGATGTATCCTCATGAGATGATGTTTAAGGAGAAGCCTGGAGTTGGACACCTTCGGATGTTCAGGTCGACCTGCTACGTACATGTCCCGGATGCTCTCAGGAAAAAGTTGTATGCAAAAGTGAGGAAGCTTGTCTTTGTGGGCTATGATGAGCGAAAGAAGGGATGGAAGTGTATGGATCCAGTGACGAAGAAGTTCGTCGTCTCTAGATACATGGTCTTCGACAAATTGTCGTCATATGGAGGTGGCTCTTCGGTGAAGCTGCAGGAAAGCAGGTCGGACGACAGGCAGGAGGAGGCTGCTAAGGATCTTCTGGTGGAGTTGTCTATGTCACCAGGAGCTCCAGGTATTTCTAGCTTCGGGGCGAAGGCTTCTGGTTCAGGAAGCAGGGGGAGTGATGCTCCAAGTTTGCCCGGGAACAGAGCTAGTTCAGAAGAAGCAGCGGAGGTGGTCAGCAATGGTCAAACTCTTCGGAGATTGAAGAGGAGTGAGAGTGTTGAAGTTGGAGACCGGGCGGTCTGTCTTGGCGGGTTGGAGACCGCGCGGTCTGGCGGTTTGACTCGGCGACTTGTAAACCGGGCGGTCTAGCAATCTTCACAGGCGACCTCTCTGCTTCTCTTATTGTAAGCCGTGCGGTTAGTCCTTCTGTCTAACTGCGCGGCCTGTGCGGTTTACTTTGTACAGTCCGCTTAGCTTGTAAATTTTAGTCCCACATCTCTTATTTGTATTCTCTCTTCTCTCCTCCATTCTATATAAGGGAGGGCATACCTTTGTAATAGTTATCTTTTTTGGATAATAAAATTTCGATTATTCAAAAGTTTATTCGGCTTGTTCTCTTCTTTTCGCTTCTTTTCTCTACTTTCTAACATGGTATCAGAGGGCACGGTCTTTTCCTCCTGATTCTGTGCGCTCTCTGTTGTTCGCGGCTTGCCTTCTCATCTGTCCGCGCGGCTTGTTTCTATCCGCGCGGCTTGTTTCTGTCCGCTGCCTGTTCGCGCGGCCTGCTTCTTCTTGTTTCTCTTCTCCGACTGCTCTTTGTCGCAGCGACCTGTTTCCGTGTCGCCGCGCTCCTTGTTCTTTCCTGCCGCTCCGACTTCCTAGTCGCTGCGGTCTGTCTCTGTCCGCGTGTGTTGTCTCTGCACTCGCGGTTTGCTGCTGTGATCTGCCTGACCGTGCGAGTTGTTCCTTTCTTACCCGCATCTTGGTCGCGGTCACTTGCTCTTCTCCTCTCTTCTGTTCGCTTGGCCTTTTTAGGCCGCGCGACCTCTTCCCCGCTGTGCCCTTGACCGCATTCTCGCAACTGCTGTGATCTGCCTGACCGTGCGGGTTGTCCCTTTCTTACCCGCATCTTGGTCGCGGTCACCTGCTCTTCTCCTCTCTTCTGTTCGCTCGGCCTTTTTGCAGTCCGCGCGACTTCTTCCCCGCTGTGCCTTGATCTGAATCCTAGCCGCTCGTGTTCATGCGGCTTCTTCCCTTTTGTTCCCGTCGTGGTTTCACGCGGATTCTTCCTTGTTTGAGCGGCCTCTCTGCCCTTCCGCTCTTAGCCGCTTCTCTTGTTAGTCGCCGCGACCTCCTGGTTTAGTCGCGCGGCTTGTGCTCTGCACCTTGGTCGTGGCCCTTCGTGCCGCTGGTGTGCTGTCACCGAGACCGCTGCAGTTTCTTCTTCCTCCCTTCATGGCTTTCGCCTCGGTTGTCACGTCTTCTGGTCGTGCACACGTTGTTACTCAGGGCAAATGGCTGATCGACACTGGTGCTACGAATCATATGACCGGTCATCTCCCGTGTTTCTCTCTCCTATAAAAACATGCTCGCTTGCCCCCAGTTACTCTCGCTGACGGCTCTTCATCATCAGTTCATGGCACAGGGATAGTTCATGTCACCCCGTCTCTTCACTTGGCGGATACTCTATACGTGCCCCAGTTCCCGTGCAACTTATTATCTATTACATCTCTTTGCAAGCAATTACAGTGTTCCGTCACATTTACTTCTACTTCTTGCTCTTTTCAGGATCCGGACTCCCAACGGACGATTGCTACTGGGACTGAGAGTGACGGCTTATACTTCCTCGACAACATTTCTGCTTTTTCCACCTTCTCCTCCACCTCCACAGATCTTCTCCAATGGCATCTCCGCCTTGGTCATGCTCCTCCCCGTCTTCTTCGTCAACTTCTGCCCCACCTTCCTCCTCAAAGTCCTCCGCTCAACTGTGAGGCCTGTCAGCTTGGCAAGCATCACCGCTCCTCCTTCCCTCCAAAGCACGTTCGTAGCTCTACCCGTCCGTTTGATCTTATCCACTCCGATATCTGGGGTCCTTCTCCTACTCTTACCATTGGTCGGGGTAGTTCCTATTTTGTCACGTTCATTGATGATTTCTCTCGCTGTACGTGGGTGTATCTGTTAAAAGATCGCTCCGAATTATTCTCTGTATGGACATCCTTCTATCTCATGATCAAAACTCAGTTTGGTGTTTCTATCAAAGTTTTTCGGTCTGATAATGCCCCAGAATATCTCAGTCGTGACTTCTCTACATTCTGCATGCAAAATGGGATTCTTCATCAAACTAGTTGTGTTTATACTTCACAACAAAATGGTGTGGCCGAACGCAAAAACCGACACCTGCTCGATGTCGCTCGCACCTTGATGACCCAGATGCATGTTCCTCGCTCCTATTGGGGCTATGCTGTTCTCCTTGCCTGCTTCCTCATCAATCGCATTCCCTCCACGGCTCTCCATGGCCAAACCCCGTTCTCCATTTTGTATCCAGGAAATGAGCCGTTTCCTCTCCCTCTCCAAATCTTTGGATGCACTGCCTTTGTGCATACCCCTTCTGCCACCCGTGATAAGCTCTCCCCTCGCTCCACCAAATGTGTCTTTCTGGGGTATTCCACCACTCAGAAAGGCTACTGTTGCTTTGATCCCGTCCTTCATAAGCAGTTCGTCTCTGCTGACGTCACCTTCTTCGAGAATACCTCCTACTTCTCGGATGCCTCTTCTCCTCTTCTCTCAGCCTCTGAGTCTCCTGTCGTTCCCTTCGTTCCCTCGCCTCCTCCTACACTCTCCACCACTACACCATCTCCACCCCCTCCTCTTCCTCCACCTCTCTCTCTCCCTTCCCCACCACCCTCTCCCTCCTCTCCGCTGCCGTCGCTCTCTTCTCCCGGGCCAGCTTTCTCTACCACGGATGCTCCGGATGCCGCGGGCCCGGCTGACCTGGATCTTCCTATAGCTCTTCGCAAAGGGGTGCGGACGTGCACCTTACACCCCCTTGTTGCTGTTGTTTCCTATGATCGTCTTACTCCTTCTCGCAGGGCATTTGCACTGGCTATCTCTGCCACTGCCACACCCCGCTCCTATCAGGAGGCCCTTGCTATTCCTCACTGGAAGATGGCCATGGATGAGGAAATGGCGACCCTCACTGAGCGGGGTACCTGGACTCTTGTTCCTCCTCCCTTTGGTACTGATGTTGTTGGCTGTCGCTGGGTCTTTGTGGTCAAATTTAGCCCGGACGGCAATGTGGATCGGTATAAGGCTCGCCTTGTGGCTAAGGGCTTTACTCAGACCTATGGGGTTGATTACTTTGACACCTTCTCCCCTGTGGCTCGTCTCAGCACAATCCGGGTTCTTCTCTCAGTGGCCGTCAATCGGGATTGGCCAATTTCTCAGCTGGACGTCAAGAATACCTTCCTTTATGGTGATCTTCACGAGGCCGTTTACATGGAGCAACCTCCTGGGTATGTTGCTCAGGGGGAGACACGAGTATGCCGGCTGCAGAAGGCAATTTATGGCCTCAAGCAGAGTCCTCGAGCTTGGTTTGACAAGTTCAGCGGTATTGTGGCGGCTGTTGGTTTTGTTCGAAGCTCTGCTGATCACTCTCTCTTTATTCGCAAAACTCCCTCTGGGCTGGTTGTTCTTGCTGTGTACGTCGATGATATTCTTCTCACTGGCGATGACCAGGAAGGGGTAGCCCTGACAAAGCGACATCTTCGCCAACATCTGATCACTAAAGATATGGGCTCTCCAAAGTACTTTCTGGGGATCGAACTCTCTCGGAAGCCCGACTCCTTAGTTCTCTCTCAGCGTAAGTATGCCCTTGATCTTTTAAAAGAGGCAGGATTGACTGGAGCTAAACCTGCCCGATGTCCCATGGCTATTGGGGAGGACAAAACCTGGACAGATGATTCGCCTCTTCTTTCAGATAGTTCGCGGTACAGGCGTCTGGTTGGTAAGCTCATATATCTCACAGTGACCAGACCCGACATTTCTTATGCTGTGGGCAAGGTGAGTCAATTCATGCAAGCGCCCAGGGAATGTCATCTACAGTCCGCCTTGCGGATCTTGGAATATGTCAAAGCAGCGCCTGAGAAAGGATTACTGTTTCAGAAGAATGGTCATCTGAGGATTGAAGCCTACTCAGATGCAAGTTATGCTGATGACAAAGGGGATCACAAGTCTACCTCAGGTTTTTGCACCTTTGTTGGGGGAAATCTGGTGAGCTGGAAGAGTAAAAAGCAGTCTGTTGTCTCCAGGTCCAGTGCAGAAGCTGAGTATCGTAGTATGGCGTCAACCACTTGTGAGTTGAAATGGTTGCGGGCTCTTATGCTAGATTTAGGAGAGGTGTACAACCATCCTCTACCTATGTTCTGTGATAACAAGGCCGCCATATACATCTCCAAAAATCCGGTATTCCATGAAAGAACAAAGCATATTGAGGTTGACTGCCATTTCATTCGTGAAGAGATTTTAAAAGAACAAATTTGCACTTCGTTTGTCACATCTGATAAAGAGCTAGCTGACATCTTCACCAAGCCAGTCTCCGCCTCGTTTCTGCATGTTTGCGACAAGCTGGGCATGATTGATATATATGCTCCAGCTTGAGGGGGAGTGTTGAAGTTGGAGACCGGGCGGTCTGTCTTGGCGGGTTGGAGACCGCGCGGTCTGGCGGTTTGACTCGGCGACTTGTAAACCGGGCGGTCTAGCAATCTTCACAGGCGACCTCTCTGCTTCTCTTATTGTAAGCCGTGCGGTTAGTCCTTCTGTCTAACCGCGCGGCCTGTGCGGTTTACTTTGTACAGTCCGCTTAGCTTGTAAATTTTTAGTCTCACATCTCTTATTTGTATTCTCTCTTCTCTCCTCCATTCTATATAAGGGAGGGCATACCTTTGTAATAGTTATCTTTTTTGGATAATAAAATTTCGATTATTCAAAAGTTTATTCGGCTTGTTCTCTTCTTTTCGCTTCTTTTCTCTACTTTCTAACAGAGAGCTTCAGGGCGAAGGCTTCTGTTGTGAGCTTTGTCTCTTATTTCTTCGCAGGCCCTCTGGATGAGTGAGAGCCTTCTAGCTTTGAAGACGCCACTGGAGTCAAGGAGTGGGATAACGCCCTGGATGAGGAGATGGTTGCCCTCAGTAAAATGAGATGTGGGACCTTGTGCCCAAGGTCGAAGGCGTTACTCCTGTAACATGTAAGTGGGTGTATAAGCTGAAGAAGAAGGCGTATGAGAGCATCAAGCGGTACAAGGCTCGCCTTGTAGCTCGAGGGTTCTCTCAATAGTACGGAGAAGACTACGAAGAGACGTTTAGTCCTGTGGCAAAAATGACTTCAGTACGGGTGGTGATGGCCTTGGTGGCTTGTTAAGGTTGGAAGATGTGGCAGCTAGACTTAAAGAATGTTTTTATTTATGTGGAGATTGATAAGGACATCTTCATGGTTCAGCCACCGGGTTACGTGTCTGAAGATTATCCAGGATACATCTACAAGCTCCAGAAGGCTCTTTATGGATTGAAGCAGGCTCCACGGGCATGGTACATGAAGATCGCAGAATACCTCTAGTTCTGGGGTTATTTCGCCTTTGATTTAGATTCGAGCCTGTTCATCAAGAAGATGGGAGAGCTTCATGTTTTGGTGTTGTTATATGTGCACGACATGATCGTCACGGGGAACTCCGAGGAGGAGGTAGCTAGGCTCAGGGCAGAGCTAGCTATTTAGTTTGAGATGAAGGACTTAGGTGAGCTCCACAACTTTCTTGGACTCGAGATGGAGAGGAAAGAGAGCGACATACTCATTTCCCAAAGGTGATATGCGAAACAGATCATTCATCGGTTCGACATGCGGGAGGGGAAGAGTAGCTCTACTCCACTTGAGGTTGGTATCAAGCTTCGACGAGATGAGGAGAGGATACTTCTAGATACTTTAGTGTTCTGGGCTTTTGTTGTGAGTCTTATTTACTTGACGATTACGAGGCCAAACATTGCTTATGTTATAGGTCGAGTAAGTCGGTATATGACGAAACCTCGGAAGACTCATCTTGTGCCAGAGAAGAGCATTCTGAAGTATGCGAAGTCCACTTCTGATATGGGTCTCCTTTATGGGAGAGACACGAACTTCAACCTGCATGGTTACATAGATGCTGATTATGGGGGAGATTCAAATGACCGAAAGTCAACTTCTGATTATGTCTTTACATGTGGATCAACGGGTATATCATGGTGCTGCAAGAAGCAGAATTCTGTGTCCGTCTCTACTACGAAAGCGGAGTACAAGGCTTCGGCCTTGGCAACTCGGGAAGCCATTTGGCTTAGGAGGCTAGTAGAGGTCATCCATGAAAAAGTGTGGGGTCCCACTCTACTACGCGGTGACAACGAGAGTGCCCTTAAACTGGTTAATAATCCAGTTTATCACGCGCGGACCAAGCACATTGAGATTGGGCACCATTTCATTCCGGAGAAGGTGTTGGAGGGGTCTCTTGTGGTTAGACATGTGCGGAGCGAGGACAACATCACGGTAGAAAAATTTTATCAAGAATTGGCGAGCTGAGCAATAGGAGAGAAGAATACCTTCGCCGGGAGGAACAGGCCGGAGCGAGTCGAGGCTCCCTCGCAGGAGGGCGACCTCAAAATCTTTGTGGAGGAAGAATTTGTGGAGCTCGGCATCGTTGTAGGACACGGTAGGGGGCGGTAGACGTCCTCGCCCTTTTGTTTGGGGGAGTAAGGGATGTTGCCGAGATCGCCCTTGACGAAGGAGATCTTGGTCATCCAATTATGATGCTTGTTCGCGATCTCGAGAACTTTGATGAGCGAGCCCCCGAAGTAGGCGACGTCGTCCGGGGTCGCCTTGTAAGAGAAGAGTTTCCTGAACACGGTCAGGTTGAACTCTATCCGCTCGCGGCGGAGGAAGCAGGCGAACGCCACCATCATGGAGATGGCGTTCGAGTTCAGCTGCGCGGGCACCGCGCTATAGTATTTCAGGAACTGGCGGACTTCCGGCCAGAGGGGTAGGCGCAACCCCACCTCGAAATGCGAGATGGGTAAGGCGAGCTCGTCATTGTAGAAGGTGTTGATCGCCTCCCCTTCCCTCGGCCGGCGGGCCTCGAAGCCGGGCAGAACATGGTCGCTGATGAACTCGGCAAGCTCCGCCTCGCTCGTGTTCCCTTCGAAGAAACAGTAATCGGCAAAATGCTGAGCGCACTTGGAGTGGCCGTCGGCATCAGGGTTTGTCTTGCCCATACTCGCGGAGGGGTTAGAGCACGAATACGAAAAGAAAGAGAGCGGGAAGAGAGAAAGCATGTCCCATCGCATGCCGAGCTAGATATATAGGAATATATATTATTCGAATGCCAGGCACTAAAGTCCAAAAATGTTCGGAGTTATGTTAGGCCAAAGTACGGAAGGCTGGAGGAATCAGAAGAAAAAAGAAAACAAAGCGCGCGGGCAAAAGGGGGTCAGGAGGCGAGTACCGGTCAGCTCGGTAATTGAGCTGTTCTCTATCTACCCCGGCCTCGCATATCCCGCCCCCCAGACTGCCACGAGCGGAGAAGCTCGTGAATCCGTCCCGAGTTTCTCTTCGCCACCGAGAGGCCCTCGTCGATCTCGTCCAGCAGCCGGGAGGGTGACGTCATCTCGCAGGTTGAGTTGCTCCTCACCTCGTCCGCGAGCCGCACGTAGTCGTGATGCAATGCCTCATTGACCTCCTGCACCTCGCACAGGCCGCGCACAATCTTATTGAAGAGCACGATCCCCCTCCTCGTCAGCTCGTCATTCTCCACTTCAGGACCCAGATAGGAATCTAGCAAGCTCGGGGAGGGGAGGGGAGAATACCGGGATGTCCATGAAGATTCCTCGACCGCGGATTAGCTGGGAAGGACTGTGAAGACAAAAGCATCAGTATGGGAAAGGAGTCTCGAAAAACCATAGGACAAGGAACAGATGCCAGCTTACCTGAAGAGCTCGGCACCTCCAAGAAAGTGTTGGGAGGGACCAATCTCAAGTCCTTACCGCGGCCTGGATGGCATTTTTCTAGCGAGAGGAGGTTGAAGTCCGGAACAAGGATGGTTTCGGCGCCACCACCCCGCAGTCCCGATAGGTTATTGAGGGGAAGGGACGCGAACTGGCGACTTCGGCCTTTGCAAATCCAGCCCCAGAGTCCCAAAGGGGGTGATGGGTCCCAGGGGCGATTCTCCGGAGTTCTAAACCTCGAGTCGCCGAGGGCGTTCTAGACTCATGGCATGGAGACTTCGGCGTCATTCCGGTGGCTGTCCGGGTCGCCATAGAGATCAACGACGTTTTTGCCCTTCTCGAGGGCAGGCAGATTGGAGGAGCCGGTCCCGTGCTCCAGGGTTGTCTTCAGATCATCAAATATGGGCTCAGCCGCTTGGGGAAATAGTTTCGCCCTCTTGGCGGGATTGGGCTCGGCGGAGCCGCTCTACGACACAATAAGCGGAACAACAGTCAGGTTGACGACGCAGGCGGAGGAGGCCTTGTGAACTCGGGCAAGCCTCTCTTGGATCTCCTTAAGGATCGACATCTCGGCAGAACTGGAGCAAAGGGAATGACAAGTCACCCAGGTACACAGGCGTATATATATAGCCGTAAGTGGACCCCACCCAAAGATTCTCTGGCTCCTCCCGCACTCGTCGAACACTTGGGGTTGGATGTTTCTTTCCGAGTTTTGCCAAGCTCAAAAAGAGCGGGGATTGTGTACAACCCCGTATCCGGCGAGTGTGGTAGCCAGGAACCAAGGGAGAAGAGCTCGGTAGCCCCTAGCTCACCCAGGCGAGTCCAGCTAGTCGCGCGCGAGTAGGGCTAGCCAGACCTGCACTTGCCGACCTCGGCGTTCGTCGAACGGAGCTCGACGTTCTATGAACTAAGCTCGGCGATCGTCGAATGAAGCCCGGAGTTCGTCGACCCATGAGCCTTGTGTCGATTCCCAGACCGCTCGTCAAGTTCTGATGGCTGAGCGAGCTCGCAACTCGCGAGCAGGATAGGTCGGGCCCGTGCTCGCCGCCCTTGCCGAGGAGAGATCGCCGAGGGCTACTCACTCATTGTTCTGTAAGGTATTTTTACCGTTTTGCCCCCATTGGCATGCCCATAGCCTGCTAAAACAGCGGAGTTACGCTGTTGGCAGACCTGGTTGGCCTACACATAGCTGTTTGGAACAGCGGAGGTTGACTAGTTGCAGGCCGTTTTCAGAAATCTATAAATAGGACCCAGGGGGCACCTCAGAAAGCACGTCGTCCATACTCACTTGCTCCCTGATCTTTTAGCGCTTTCTGAGATAGCCTTAGCTCGGCCTTTTGTCTAAGGAGGGGAAGCGCTCTAAGATCTTTCGGGTGTGAGGTGGGTCCTCCACGCCGAGCCCTTGGGTCAGTTTTCCTATGTTTTCTGTCATTTTGCTTGCAGGAGAGAAGTAGGTGCGCGATCACCCCTTCCCCAAGGGTGAACTCTACGAGAGACCGAGTTTTTGGTTTCAACAGTCGGGAGCCGAGGGCCGAGGACTAATATATAGGGGGCCTACTCACCTACCTCCCTAAATTCACAGGAGAGTGCGTTTATTTCCTCAAATGCTCTTGAGCGAGTACAAACACAAGGCATGAAATTCTGAGGGCAAGCATCAACTGAAATCTCAATGAATCTTAATAGAAGAACAACGAGAGTACAAGGCAGCGAGTACAAGTATATATTAAAACAAGTCTTTTGAAAATAAAAACCTGTTTTTTGTGTGAGTGCACTCATGAAGTCTCCTTGTCCATGCGTGCTCTCGATTTAGGTTTGCGACCACATTTACAATGGGGGGTTGCGCGAAACGACCTACTTTTGTCATTTGAGACCGACCTGATGTGTCCAGCCACTATTTTTAGCTGGTGCACGTCCATCATGAGGGGACTCAAGTTCATCTCTATCATGCTTACTCTCCCCTCCATCGCCTCGGTGCGGGAGTCCAATCCCTCGGCAGGACACTTGAGGAGTTTTCGATGACCCACGAGAACAATGACTAGACCAGACCGAAAGTCCACATCATTTTCATCTTGCGGGTTGTCAAAATAATCCCATACGGGGCATTGTTTTCCTCAGGGCTAGTCCTCCACAGATTTGGGCGATAACGACTCCTCAATGTTGGGGATTCCCATTGCACTGAAGAGGAATTGGTTAGCGTCAAACCAAAAGAATATTTCATGTTCGGAGGGGGAAAGCTCATACCTAAGTCAAACACGTCTTTTCTCATGGCGGCAAGATAAGGATCTGGGTGCGTCTTATTGCGGGGGTCGCGACTTAAACGTGCCAAACATAGGTTCAGTAAATAGAGGCTTTCCCCAGTATGTTGGTGACGTACGTGACATTGGGAACAGTCACGCGCTCCATGCTTTTAGCCGACGTGCTCGCCTTGCCGATTTTATCTAGGCTTCACAACATCTTCTCTTTCTCATCATGTCGGCTGAAAGCATGGACCAAATGGGACTACATGCTAGCCTAAATAGCGTTGAGATGGTGCGCTTTTTTTGAGCAACATGCTCCACTAGGGTCTTGTGAGTTGGATCGCTGGGGTCGACCTGACCTTGGCATCGTTCTACTCATCAACATGACCTCAGCGTCATTTGACTTTTCACCCTGACCTCAGTATTGTTCGACTTGTCAAGTGATCTCGGTAACATTCGACTCGTCAAACTGACCTCAACATCATTTGACTCGTCAGTCTAAATCGGCAGCATTTAGGTCGCTAGGTTACTAGGGTCCCAGGTCGTCAGGGTCCCAGGTCGTCGGGGTTGTTAGGTAGCTATGGTCCCAGGTCACCAGGGTCGCCATATTGCTAAGGTCCCAGATCGCATGGGCCCCAGGTCACCAGAATCGCCAGGTCGTCGTGGAGAACTCAGGAAATAACGCATCAACCTGCAATTAGCCTTTTCAAACAACGAGATTTCTCTATTGGCAGACCAAATAAGGTTGCGATTAGTAAAACCAAAAGGCGGTATCCCTCTATCCATAGACCAGTCTTGAAAAGCTATAAATAGACCCCAAGGGCACCTTTGATGGGGGACCTTTTCTTTGACTTCTTCCTCTTCTTGTTGGTTGCCCTCTAAGGTGCCCAACACAGCATTGGCTAGGGAGGGGAAGCTTTCTTCAATCTTCTGGGTGTGTGGTGGGACCTCATCGTTGTAGCTCAAGGTCTATTTCTTAGTTCTGAGCAACTGGTCAAGTGCTCTTACTTAAAAGAAATAGGTGCAAGTTACCTCCTTGAGTCTGAACTCCTCTTGGAGCCAGTTTCAGTTTCAACATTGAGTTCATATTGCTGAGCTGGAGACTTGGTCTATTGCAGCGTCAAATCATATGGAAACCTCCTCTCGTCCAAGGTCCACGACCCACATGACAACCTTCGAGCAGCATGCCATGCTCAGACAAGCAACTCGACAGAGTGGTGTGCTAATTCTAGCTTGATAGCAGCCTTAACTCCCCTTTAAGTTGTTCCTCCCAACTCCCCTTTAAGTTTTCTACTTTCTTCTTCATGGGGTTAAGGATGAGATTGTTAGCAGCTTAACTGAACCATTGCTTCAAGGGTGATGGACATATGCAAAGCAAAGATCTCTTCCCAGCTAATTACAAAAATTAGTCAACTCTAAGTTGGTGAACTAGAGACAATTATTTGTCATGGTCACTAGAGGTATCCAAAACCAACACACGATCTCTTGTAACACCTTGCTCGTCACGAATAATATCACAGAAGACCCGATCGGGGCCCCATGCCATATTCCACAAACAGATGAAGGTGGTACTAAATGAAAAACCAAACATCTAATAATTAACACAGAGCTCACAACTAACTGAAGCATTTTATATTATTTAACCCATCAAAGGAACCATCATTACAATCACTGGAATGAATATTTACACAAATATTTGGCCTTAAGGCCTTACAACTTGTTAATGTTTACAAAACATGTGATTTCCATACTTCGGCACGCAGACCGGCAATACATGAGAAACAAAACAAGCATTTGGGCCTTTGATTGACAACACGGGATCAGGGATTTAGCTCGTTATTTCCCACTTGGCTCGCTAGCACCTGCACAAGTACAATCCACAAAGACGTGGAAAACAAAAGAGTGGTCAGCTAAAGCTGACCACGGTGGTGTAACGACCCCACCCCTTTCTCGTGGCTCGTGGGGGGGGAGGGGGATTTTCCTTCCGTGCAGGCAAGCAGTATATATATCCACAAGAATGTACAAGTTAAGCCCCATTCCATATATTCACAACCACCACAAACGCTATCACATTCAACCACGCATTTCGTGCTCTCAAGGCACTCTTTCGGTGTACTCCCCAAGTTCCACCACTATCCATTTGTCCCAAACTAAGATTGCACAATTTTGAGCATTCGCCGGTCAAAGATCAAGTCAAGGACTCTCCCCAAGCCAACAACGAAAGCCAGTTACTTTTGGCAATCTAAGTCGAACGACGGGATGCAGGTACGGTTCAGCCACATCTTGTTTCTCAAATCACCATGCCAACGTTAAAAGCCAAGGAAATGTAGGCAAACAACATGATGCGGATCAGCCTTCCCTTTCCTGCTCATCTAATAACCAATGTTATGTTCCATGGTCGGCTCTCATGGCCACTAAAGCTGGGCTCAGCAGGCTCAACAACTCATTATGTTACTCACCTAGTCCCCAAGACATAGGATTTGCAACCACAAAAAAAGCTCTCTAGGAGCTATCGCCGGTGATCTCACTATCACCACACGATATAGATAGACCACCATTCTATCTCAGGTTCAGGTTCACACCCACCATATTCAACTGCTCACTTGTCTCTGCCAGCAGCACTATCGTTATCGCGGGCGATAACAACAGAATATTGCAAACTTGGGTGTTTCCTAGAGACACTCTCCAATACTTCTGCACCAGACTGCAGTACCAGAAAAACTCTGAAATATATTCGTTTTCCACAGAGTCTTCTCTTGCATGCAAATCAATCATCACCAATCCAGAACAGTTTGTTCAGATGGGCTTCACGTGGCATGCATACGCCCGTACAATGATCTGAGCTATATATGCAATTTCTACCGAGGATAATTCATATCTACCCGTGGAAAGTCTCCCCTCCACCAACTAGTAGAGAAACCTTCATGCAACTTATGCATATCAAAAGGACGAGCATGTCCTAGTAATCAAGAGAGATCGTTACCCTCGAAGCATGTTTCAGATCCATGAATTAGAGCTTGAGCTGGATAGAATAGATCACCTTGCTTTACTCTCTACAAATCCGCAATCGGCTCGTGATTCCAAGCTTGGAAGCTCCTCCAAATATCTTTTCTAATGGTTGATCTCTGCTCTTTTCTTCTACCCTTTCTTCTTCCTCTTTATTTTCTCAAGTGTGAAGAGAGAGCGTGTTAAAAGAAAAGCGAGATAACTCTTTCCCCTTCAGCCACCAAAGTAAAACATGTGCCTAACCTCAGTCACATGATCACCAAGCCAAAACAAAAGGATGGCCACAATTTCAGATGTAAATCCTAATTTAATACTATCGTTGGGTGATATCGTTATCGCGACGTGATAGCTCCAGCGGTGGCCGCTTGATCAGGTCAACATCGCTTAACAATCGCTTCACCACCAATTGACACGTAGCAGTCTGCCACGTGGTAGACTATCGCCAGCGATATACACTATCGTCATACAATATCAAAATAGACTTCATCGACTTGATCATTATTTACTGCATAACTATCGCCAGTGATATCACTAACACATCGCGATAACAAATCGAATGCATCAACTTGTCGACTACATTGACTTGTCGACTGTATTGTGCCAAACACTATCATTGGGCAATATCACTATCGCCAGCGATAGCTCTAGAAACGCATCTTGTTGTCTTTCAACAGTATAAGAAACCTGGGGTGTCACATCTCTCCCCCAAATGAAATTATTCACCACTTGAGATATGATCTTGGCTAAAACATAAGCCTCGGTCTACTTTGAGATGTAGTTGATCATGAGAAGAATAAACTTTCTTTGACCAGTAGCATGAGGGAATGATCATAGTAAATTCATTCCACATATATCAAATAACCACAGGGTCGTGATCAACCGAAGTTGATCAGCTAGATATAGATTGAGTGGGGGTATAAAGTTAACATGTCTGACACCTCTTAGAGAAGTTCTTGGCATCCTTCCTGATAGTAGGCCAAAATTAACATCGCTTTAAAACTTGCTATTTAAGGGTACAAATTCCATAATGGATCCCACACTCCCTGAGTGAATCTCTTCTAGAATATAAAGAACCTCTGCCTTAGTGATGCATCAGGCTAACATGCTAAATAGGGTATTCTTATACAAGTCCTCATCATGGAGCATATAGTAAGCAATCTTTTATTTTCTTCTGCCCTCAATCTCCACTAGGAACTGGAATTTGTAAGTAAAGCATGAAACACTGGATTCTTTGAAACATATATAACGGCTTTATTGTTACAAAACATTGACATTGGATGATCATAGACTTCTCCTAACTCAAGCATGAGTGTCTGTAACCACTTCAGCTCACACGTTATCAAATCCATGCTTCTGTATTTAGCTTCAGCGCTTGACCTGAATATAATAGATTGTTTCTTGCTCTTCCAGCTAACCAAATTTCTCCATATAAAGGTGCAAAAACCAGATGTAGATTTTCAATCTTCTTTATCATCAACATAGTTGTCATCAAAATAAGCTTCAATCCTCAAATGATTATTCTTCTGAAACAGAAGTCCCTTCACTGGAGACCCTTTGATATATTCCAGAATTTTTAGAGTTGATTGTAAATGACACTCCTTAGGATCCTGCATAAACTGATTAACCTTGTCTACCACATAACAGATATCTGGTCTTATGATTGTCAGATAAATGAGTTTTCCAACAAGCCATTTATACCTAGTGTTATCTGAAAGAGGAGGAGAATCCTCACTTCAATACTTGTCATCACCAACGATCATTGGACATCGAGTAGGTATAGCCCCAAGACAACCTGTCTCTTATAAAAAATCCAACGCATACTTCCGTTGTGAGAGCACTACATTGTTACATTTTTGTGAGATCTCTATCCCCATAAAGTACCGAGGAGATCTCATATCTTTCATAACAAAGAGTTAAAGAATATGTTTCTTCACCAGACCAATCCCCTCCTTTTCATTCCTTGTGAGAAGAATGGCATCCACATAGATAGCAAGAATAACTAGACCTGTAGAAGTGTAATGTATGAAAAGAGAGTGATCTGAGAAAAAAACCCTTCAAAGAAGAGAGGGTAATCTGCAGAACTCCGAGAGAAACCAATGACGAAGATAACTTTGCTGAATTTATCGAACCAAGCCCGTAGGCTTTGCTTAAGACCATAGATTGTCTTCCGCAACTTACACACCAGAGACTTCACCTGAGCAACATACTCATGAGGTTTCTCTATGTACACCATTTCTTAAAAGAAAGACATTCTTGACATCTAACTAAGATATCTCCCAATCCTTATTAATGGCCACATAAAAGAGAACACAGATCGTGATAATGCGAGAAACTGGGGAGAAGGTGTCAAAGAAGTCCACATTATAGGTCTGAGTAAAACTTTTGACAACCAATCAAGCCTTATAGCGATCGATGGTACCATCAGGATAAAACTTGATTACAAAGATCTAGTGAAACCCAATCACATCCACTCTAAGAGTAGCAAGGACAAGATTCTAAGTACCCCTCTCGGTTAAGGTCTTCATCCCCTCATCCATAGCAACTTCATAGTGAGGAATAATAAGAGCTTCTTGATAGGTAGTAGGGGTGACATTGGTCGAGAGAGCAAAAGCAAAACTTTTGCAAGAGGGGGATAGACGAGCAAATGAGACAACATCATGAATTGAATGTTAAGTGCACGCCCGAACCCGCTTTCATGGAGTAATGATAAGATCAAGGTCCAACCTGACTTCAGTATTAGATCCATCTGTCAGAGAGACTATTAGCCCGAGAACTATCAGCAATGGCTCTAATGGTAGAGAAGCAGTATTAGGAGAAAAAGATGGAGAACCAAAAATTAAGTTAGGACGAGAAGGAATATGAGGCTCAGGTAAAGGTGCAGAAATAATAAGTATATAAGGGGGATCATCAGATGGTGAGAGACTAGATGCTCGAAGAAAGCAAGAAGCTTATTCACAGAAAGTGACATTAGCAGAAAGATACTATTTTCATAGAAGGGGATCATATCACTGATACTCCTTTTGAGTTAGACAGTAGCCAAGGAAAATGCAATTAATAAAACAAGGAGAGAGTTTGTCATGACTAGTAGAAGGAGAGTGAACAAACATTGTACAACCAAAGACTCGTGGAGGTAAAGGAAATAGTGTGGTATTGGGATACAAGATAGAGAAGGGGTTTTGCCTTGAGAACGGAGGAATGAATACAGTTGTTGAGATAACAAGAGATAAGGATGACATGACCCAAATATGATCGATGGACGTTCATTTGAGTGAGAAGAGTGCGAGCAACATCTAGGAGATGACGATTCTTACGTTCAGCAACTCCATTTTATTAGAAAGTGTATGGAC
This sequence comes from Platanthera guangdongensis, assembly GCA_039583875.1. Taxonomy (NCBI): domain Eukaryota; kingdom Viridiplantae; phylum Streptophyta; class Magnoliopsida; order Asparagales; family Orchidaceae; genus Platanthera; species Platanthera guangdongensis. The sequence continues at coordinate 5,533,602 of CM077151.1, read as the reverse complement.
AACTGGTTTGATGTATAACGTTATAATGCATACAAAAATAGAGAATTGATGACTAAGATACACTTTATCATTATCAGTACGAAGTACCTTAATTGACACGTTAAACTATGTGTGTATTTCATTATAAATGATAGTTAACACATAAAAGAGTTCAGAATGCTCTATTAATAGATACAATCGGGTACATCTAGAGAAATCATTAATAAAAGTGACAAAATACAGACATCCCCTACCAACAGAATTAGTAGGAGAAGGACCCCAAATATCAAAACGTACAAGATCAATGGGATGTGAAGAATTACGTCTTTGTCTTGCTGGAAAGGATGAGCTGTGATGTTTGCCAAGTTGATAAGCTTCACAGTTGAGAGAGAAATCTCTCTGGGGTAGATCGGGTAGGAGTTGGTAAAGGAGGCGAGGAGGAGGATAACCAAGGTGAAGATGCAACTAAAGAAGAGTACATATAGAGAGGGCGGAGACATTATCAAGGTAGAATAGGCCGCCACTTTCAGTACCAGTAGAAATCATTTTCTTGGAGTGTGGATCATAAAAGAATAAGCAGTGGAAGTAAAGGTAATTGTGCAACTCAGTTGTTTACACAGAGATGTAACGGAAAATAAGTTGCACAGAAAATTTGGGACATAGAGAGTGTCCTTAAGTTGTAAATATGGAGTGACGTAAACTGTATCAGTCCCACATACAAGGGATGGAGAACCATCCGCAATAAAAATCGGAGGTGACTGGTTATGTTTGTCTAAATGGGAGAAAAGAAGAGAATTGCACGTCATATGATGAGTAGCGCCAGAGTCAATGAGCCACCTACCCTTAGTGACCATATGAGAATTGCCCGAAGAGGAGACAGGGGATGTTGACTTCTTCATGGTAGTGTCACCCGCAAGAGGGCGGAGATGTGGATACTTGATCCAACAACAATCAATAAGATGTCATGTCTTGCCAGAGTAAGAACAAAGGTATCGAGACAGACCACGCCCACCAGAGTGACCTTTATAGCCACTAGGATTGTCATGACGAGCCAGATGAGCATTAGTGTCAGGAGGAGGTAGAGTGGCAAGCAAAGAATGCTGAAGAAGAATAATGACAGCGGAGATGGCACAACAGTGGCATCAAGAGTGGGAGAGTCAGTCTCTCCTAGAATTTGTTGACGGATCATATTATAAGATTCTAGCAAACAAAGTAGATAACACACCACCAAATGTTCCTGGAAGTGTTTGTGTTGTTCAACAAGATCAATGGAGAAGGGGAGACGCTGAAGAAACTCAACACCAAAATCTTGCACCTCCTGGTAGCCAGCAGTAGGAGTCATCATGGGATGGGCAAACAGATCATCATACAACATGTATATGTGCAAAGTTTGAGCTCACTTGGAGTATAAAGCAGCAAGATGAGTCCAAGCAGCCTTAACCATCTCATCATGATGAATGATGGGTATGCACTCATTAGAAAGACTATTAGCAAGTCATATTATAACCAAAGCATCACTAGCATCGCAGTCATCAAAGACAACATATCCTCATGCAGGAGGGTCATCAGTAAGATGATGATGTTTAAGCTGAGATCGTAACAAAAATATGAAGGAAACACTCAAATTCAGATAATTTGTGACAGTTAACTTGGAAGCAGTGCCAAGATTATCAAAAGGAGTAGAGACAGGGGGCCAGCTAGAACTGGAGGCACGGATATAGTAGAGGAAGAGAAGGTTGGAGTCTCCATAAAGAGAAGAGAAACCGGATATAAAAGACTATCTGCGCGGATAGAGAGAGACCACTTGAAGAGACCGGAGACCGCATAAAGCGTGAAGAGTAATAAGAAGAAAATATGAAAAAAAACTCTAACTATGTGGTTAGAGAGAAGTAGAATCAAAAAAGGAGGAAAGGGGTGGGTAGGCGGCAAAAGAACTGGTAAGCAAAGAGAAAAAGGGCGTGGTTAAGAATGAAAACTCCACAAACCACCGGGAGTGAAGAAGAAGAATGTGGTTAGGAGAGTAACTGCACAATGCAAAGAGAAGAAGAATGTGGTTAAAAAATAGGAGACCACAAAAGTAAAGAGAAGAGAAGGTGGTTAAAAATAAGCGACCTCTTGCACTACCACACACCCAAAAAACTAGAAACTAGAGCAAATCGACTGATGAGCTCTGATATCATGTGAAAAAAATCTAAATATCAAGATTTTTATTGCTTCAGAAAGATAAATATTACACAGATATGACTCCCTATTTATAAAAAATGGGGAGGTAGAGAGAGAATACAACAGATGATACAAAACGTCTGTCACTGACGATTGGGCAGATAGAAAACTTTAGACCGTGTGGGTTGTGCGGTTAGACAAGTTAACCGCACAACTACACAAAGGCCTTAAGACGATACTATTTGGCATCAAGTGACAGACAACTCTATTTGTCATCAAGTGGCAGACAACTCTAGGGGCAATTGGGGCAGCTCCACCAGACCGCGACTGTGGTTAAGCCTTTGCTAACCACCAAACAACACAGTTACAGTAAACATATATAAGGCATATAAAGCGGTTAGGTAGATACTAATCGCCAGACTGCAACTATGACTAATCCTTGCTGATTGTCAGACCACGCTGTGGTACTCCAATACGGTTACAGAATAACTGTAAGACCGCTAAACCAGATCTCTAGACTGCCAGGACTTGTCCTCCAATCCAGACCGCAAGTCTGGCAGAACTCTATATGTTCTAACAACCGATAATACAACGACATGATTTTAGTGGAACATACAAATAAACTTGAGACATTGTCCCATACCTTTTATTAGCATGCTTTCTGGATGGAGAGGCGGTCGAGGGGTCCATTGGCAAGCATGAAAGGGGGATTTGATCTCGACCGATAATGTAGATGCATGGTCTTTGGAGGACTCAATAAAAAAACTCGTGGCATTTTATTATACCATTTCTTAGTGTCATTTTGGTAGGTATATGCAATCAAGGAGTCCTCCGGACAGCTTGCAAGGGAGGATCTTATCTTGGACGTGAATGCAGTGAGATGGTCTTAGAAGGACTCACTGAGAAACTCGAGGTGTTGTCACATATTTTTTTCTTAGTATGATTTCGAGATGGAGAGGCACTCGATGTGTCCTTCGGCCAACATAGAAAGGAGGAGCTAATCTCGGTCGGCAATGCAGAGACATGGTATTAGGAGGACTCACTGAAATACCTGAGGCATTATCACATATCCTTTCCTAGTACACTTGGTGGGTGAGAGAGATGTTGAGATTATATTATCCAGCAGGACATGTGTGTGTGGGACCGCGTGTTTGGCTTCCCCATCGTGTTCCAGGTCTGGGTGTTGACCCCGGTGGGCCCCCTTGTGGCAGAATATCCCCACGGTCCTGTGGTTGGGGTTAATCTCACACTGTCTGCAGACTTCTCCACTTTGTGTTCATGTACCCCACGGTCCCACACACACGTGTCCTGCTGGATAATATAATCTCAACACACACCCGCAGCAGGACAACCCACTTTGATACCAAGTTAGAACCCTCCAACCCAACAGTTCATCTCAGAACCCAGGTGTTGAGATGAAGGGTGGCGGGGTACTTGAACACAAAGGGGAGAAGGTTGCAGGAGGTGTGAGATTAACCCCAAATACAGGACCGCGGGGATATTCCGCCACAAGGGGGCCCACCGGGGTCAACACCCAGACCTGGAACGCGATGAGGAAGCCAAACACGCGGTCCCACACACACGTGTCCTACTGACTAATATAATCTCAACACACCCCCGCAGCAGGACAACCTGCTCTGATACCAAGTCAGAACCCGCCAACCCAACAGTTCATCTCAAAACCCAGGTATTGAGATGAAGGGTGGCGGGGTAATTGAACACAAAGGGGAGAAGACTGCAGGCGGTGTGGGATTAACCTCAACCACAGGACCGCAGGGGTATTCTGCCATAAGGGGGCCCACCGGGGTCAACACCCAGACCTGAAACGCGATGGGGAAGCCAAACACGCGGTCCCACACACACGTGTCCTGCTGGATAATATAATCTCAACACACCCCCGCAGCAGGACAACCCGCTTTGATACCAACTTAGAGCCCGCCAACCCAACAGTTCATCTCAAAACCCAGGTGTTGAGATGAAGGGTGGCTGGGTACTTGAACACAAAGGACAGAAGTCTGCAGGCGGTGTGGGATTAACCCCAACCATAGGACCGCAGGGATATTCCACCACAAGGGGGCCCATCGGGGTCAACACCTAGACCTGGAACGCGATGTGGAAGCCAAACATGCGGTTCCACACACACGTGTCATGTTGGCTAATATAATCTCAACACACACCTGCAGCATGACAACCTGCTCTGATACCAAGTTAGAACCTGCCAACCCAACAGTTCATCTCAAAACCCAGGTATTGAGATGAAGGGTGGCGGGGTACTTGAACACAAAGGGGAGAAGACTGCAGGCGATGTGGGATTAACCCCAACCACAGGACCTCGGAGATATTCCGCCACAAGGGGGCCCACCGGGGTCAACACCCAGACCTGGAACGCGATTGGGAAGCCAAACACGCGGTCACACACACATGTGTTCTGTTGGATAATATAATCTCAACAAGAGACACTTGAGGGATTGTCGGTGAACATGTAAGGGGGAGTCGATCTGAGCTGTCAATATAAAAGCTTGTACTTAAGAGGATGCACTATGAACCCGGGGCATTGTCCCATCATCCGACTAAGAATATTTTGAATGTTTTAGATAGATCATGTCATTTCTAGAATTTTTTTATAAGAGAGTTGAAGGTTCCAATACTAAGGAGATCACCCTGCCATTTTTAAAGATGGGGGGGGGGGGTTAGTTCTGCCAATTTTAGAGGACAACATGCATGAGAGAGTTGATCTCGACTTTCAAAGTAGAGGTTTGGACTTTGGAGGAAGCGTTATGTACTCGAGTCCCTATCTCATCACTCAATTATGGGTTTCAAGAAGATATACAGATGTTCAAGCTCTAAATCACTTATGGAGACGAGTTTCGCCTTTATATGACATCAAGCCCATTTTTTTAAAACCTCCTTGGGTTAGTATTAAACGTTAAGTGAATACATGTTTGCAAACAACATAACATGGCGCTCCTTTGGTGTTTAGGAGTTCACTTGTAAAATTGCTTCAAATCATACCTGCTCCAAGTGTTCCTGAGGATTATCCTTTTAAGTTATGTAGGCATGCAATACCCTCCCATCTTGAAAGCTTCCAGAACGACGAATGATCCTTCCCAATTTAGGTCAATCTTATTGATGGTGGTGGAACCTTCTATAGCATAAAAACTCTCCAACACGAGATATCCCTTCTAGAATTGCTTGATTGTAATTAATTTATTCTGAACCATAGGACAAATTGTAAGTAATTTCACCCAACGCAGAGTTCAAAGTAGTCCCGAGGACCCATAGGATCAAGGGAAGTTGTTCCTCCCAACACCCCTTTAAGTTTTCTACTTTCTTCTTCAGGGGGTTAAGGATGAGATTGTTAGTAGCCTTAACTGAACCACTCCTTCAAAGGTGATGGACATATGCAAAGGAAAGATCTCCTCCTAGCTAATAACAAAAATTAGTCCTTATGTGTGATCGGCTGATTCACCGTGATTCTATTTTTGAGCAGTAATAATATATAGATATGCTTCTAGAAAATTATAAACTATCTTGCATAATTAAAAATTTCTTATACTGTATTTTTACGAGCGTGAGCATGCGACTTCGCATGGTACTCCGCCCTCGCAATTTCTAAGCCAGTTATTTGGTTTTCTCGTCCACGCGAGGGATGATTTGCTCGGGACGAGCAAATAGTTAAGTCTTGGGGTGTGATGAGTCCAATTTATATAGGGTTTTTCGGACTCTTCTGAACTTATTTTCATGCACTTGCACTTCACAAATAGCTCATAATTGTTTATATTTCACTTAATCTGTGTTCGTACACAAAGTGTACTTTGTAGGCTCATTGTGGTGTGCAATTGCAAACTTCTTTGTTGGGGGTAAGCACTTGGTGCTGCCCATCATTTTCCTTTGCTTTTATGGTTTTTTGTGTGTCGGAGGTCTGTGCCCCAGCTGTGGTTTTCCTGTGCAGGTGGGCAAAGCCCAATTCTAGTCCAAATCTTTCCTATAGGAATCGCACGTTTGTGCATTTTTCTTCACGCACAGTTGATGAAACCGTGCGATGTCTACAACTTTTTTTGGTGCTCTTCCCTGGGCCGTACGATTTTCTCTCACGCGGGCTGTTTTTCCCATTAGTGACCAAATTGCACGACCACATCTTTTTGTCAAAATATTTTATGAAATTATTGTTCGTGCATTTTATTCGCGCACAGTTGGATTCAACCATATGCGAATGGAAACACACGATCTCCATCTTTGCCTAGGTTATCGGCGTTCTGTTCCCACTCGTGGGTTTTGTTCTCGCATTGGCTGTATTGCCTGTGTGTGTTCAAAATAACACGATTGGCTTTTCTTCCAGGCTGGGTGATTCTATGCTATAAAAATCACATGATGAATGCATGGTCATGTGTTCGATTGTGCTTCCTCATTTTCTGATTGGGTACTATTTAAGATGCATGTTTGACCTAATACGAGATATGATCTTCATTTCAAACCAGTCTGCCATTTTCGCCATAGGGAGAGCTCCGCTCTCTTCCTCCTCCATGTGTAAGGTCTTTTGCCCTATGTCGCCTCCATCATCCAAGAGCTTCAAGAAAGGGGATTTTATCCCTACACTCTCCATCAAGCAAGGAAGATTTTCACCAGAAGAGATCGGGTCATGAGACAAAGAAGACAGTCTATTGGGAGAAGGTGACAGCTCTCCTTTACCTCGGATGTAATTACGGACCTAGAAAGGATGCGGATTGACAACCCGATGATTCCTACCGTGAATCCTCAACAAGGCTTTAGATTTGGTCTATTCTCTTGCTCTCTTTTCCCTCTTATTTGGATTGTGTAGCTTGTTCTCAAATTTTGTGATGTTGTACTATAAACATTGCTCTTAAATGTGTATTTCATTTTTGTGAAAGTATTTTGTGTATTGTGTAACACCCCAAAAAGGCATTGGCGAGAACAGTTAAAAGTCGACCTGGGCTCAACGAAAATCGTCGAGCGGAGCTCGACGAAAATGTACTGCAATTGGCTGGCCCTTGAAGGCACAAAAGCGAATATTTACTGTTTTCATGTGTGGCCGACCTGTATGCCGATGTATGAAACCACTTGAAAATAATGAAACAGTTATAATAAGGCTACGACCGAATCATGTGATGGAATATATGTGTATGTTATGTTATTCCTTTTGTGTAGTGGACATTCTCATTATGAGTGGGTTCTTACATTAAAATGTTTTCGCTAGAATGCTTTGTGATAGGACACGTTTCTACTTGAACTTGGGTTTGGCAACAACTTATAATCTCCTTACATGTCCATAGTATATGACGTCGGGCTCTGGCCGGACCTTCTGTCATATGCTATGCGACAGATGGGGGCATTACATATTGTGTGTTTGGGGTTGCACCTCTATTCTTCATACTGCCATGTTAGGTTTGCCGCACTAACAATTGTTAGTTGTGCGCTTTGCGACGAGGTGTTTGCTACACTCATTCTGCTTGCCTTCTTGTCCACTCGCCTCGTGAAGCAGTGCATAACAGCCTGCATAGTTTCCATTTCCATCAAGTGAAGCAGTGCATATCGGCTTGCATAGGAGTAGTTAATTTAGTTTTACTTTATTTTGTTTATGCAAATCTAAAGCTTCGTTATAATTTCACCTGTGAGGACTTCAATCTCAGGTTCTCCTCGAAGGTACACTCCACCTTACTGTGTTCCTTGAGAGATCGATACTTAGGGAACATTTGCCCATTTTATATTACTTGTGCGACCGATACACTTGTCATAAGTGCATCAACCGTAAATGCATCACATACCTCCGCTCGCACTTCCACCGCTATGTTTATCTCTGGCAAGGCAGCTACTGATCGTTCATGCGCACAACTTTACAAAGGTTCTCCACATCTCTCACTCCGACTCCGGACTCCGGGAACTTGGGGGGAAAATGATGGGGTCCTCCTCAAATTTATTCGAATTTCAGGCTGCAAATAGCCAAAATTCCTATATCCCCTGGTAAGTTAGTGAGGTCATGGGGGCTAAGTGGGATTTACCAAAGTCAACCACACTATCCCATGATGGAACTACCCTGAATAGTTGTGCGCATGTCGCACGTGGTGGAGCAACTGTCGGCCACTCAGCCGCCTGACGCCACAGCCGCAACCCGACCGGTTACCTCCCTGCCTTACGATCGCACGCCCGCATCCGCAAAGGCATAGGCCGGCAACACAATTGGATACCGCCCCATCTCATGGTCATATGCCCGCAGATGTAAGGCCTTTTGGTCAGCCTCCCAGCCGGCTAATATCTCGCCACATAGCCATATGTATGTTGTCGCAAGTTCCCAGGGTTAGCCTCTCGATTGGCCGTCATCGTGCTAGGTGGTCGCACGCAGGCGACCGTAATGGTCTGGGATCGGTCTCCCGGCCAACCACCGTCGAACCCTGAGACCGCACGCATGCGGCCCTAAGGGCCTATGATTAGCCTCTCAGTTGGCCATCGTCGCACTGCACAGCCATATGTATGCAGCAGCAAGGGCCCACGACCTCAAGGGCCGCACCCGACCTCTTGGTCCGCCTCCACAGCCTCGTCCCCAACCAGCCTTTACCCACCAAATCCCCCTTCAGGGGTAAGTGGTCAGCCATCAAATCGGTCTCCCACCGGCTGACTCCCTTGTTATCGCCAGCTGAAACTCCTTCAATCATACCATTGTTTACCACTTAAACTCTGCCATGCAATCGTCAATTAACCAACTCGTAACCACCCGTCATGGGGGTACACATAATCGAATTTAATATTTGGTGTGCTTATAGTGAGACTCCTAGAAATGTGCGTTATAAAATATAAGAAATTGGAATGAAAATAGTGCTTATTGTGTATGGATAACTGCGTAACCACCCTTAAAAGCTATAAATAGTCCTTCATTTCCATCTTCTTCTCCGCCCACTTCTTCTCCAACACACGTCAAAGCTTCCCAATGAACCCCTTGAATAATACTTTGAAGACCTTCAAATGCTTTCAAAGATCTTCGATCGTTTTCAAGCGTCCCTTGGATATTACACCCTACGCAAACTCCACCTTGTGCACTCTCCACCCTGCGCATATTTCAATGTGCACACGCTTCACCCAACACACACTTTGTTATGTGCGGAGCGCACTCGATGCCTAGACTCAGCAGTAAGCCATCCGCTCCAGACTCCTCCACAAGTAGCAGGAGACAAACCGTAGAGCCCATGCCATGCAAAATGCGCAGCCACAGCTTCAGAGCACCAGCAAAATACCTTAAAGCGCTCAGAATGCAATGCTCCCTGCAGCAACCAGGAAGATACTTAGCTCCACGAGCGGTGACCTGCCATACTTAGAGCCATCTCTCTCTTCCTCTACAAATTGTAATGAGGAGTGGCCTATCACCCTCGCCTTATCATCAAAGCCTTGTACGACAACAAAAAATAGTAGAAGTCTGGACGGCACAACTCCGACCACATGTTTTTTCCACGTTAAAAAATCTTTGCCAGTCATCTCAACCTACATTGACTATTTTGTGTGCTAGACCACTCTCGGGCTGAGACAATGCAATTTAGATCGGTCCATAGGAGTGTCGAGTTTCACCACAATACCATTGTTTGTGCCTTTGTGTCCATCTGATTAAAAAAGAGAGATATCAAACTCACTAAGCACTACAGACTAATTGTCTAGTTGACCTGAATGCTTAATCCCTTCTATATTGTTGTGTAGGGGATGATCATTCACCACCCGATGGTATGTTCTTGAAAGTATAAACTATGATTACGGGAAAAGATGACTAAGGTAAAAGCTAGCTTCTCCAAAATTGGATAGCATGGCTCAGTCTTCTATAAAACCCTGCTTCTCCAAAATTGGATAGCATGGCTCAGCCTTCTACAAAACCCTGGGTATGTAGTAGATTAGGAGCTGCCTTTTCCCTTATTCTCAGATAAGTACTAAGTTCTTTGTATCTACCCCCACTCCAGAGTAAAAGAATCGTACTTCTCCCTCTCTAGGTCCTTGTGGCAATGTTGCCTGTATTAATTGACATTTTAAGATCTGGAGAGCCTCCTCACACTCCATAACCATTCAAACTTTCAATTGTTCTAAGGAGTCTTGAAGAATGGGGAGCTCTTTTCCCCATCTTTGGATAAGAACCTGCTCAAACCTGCCAACATACTAATCAAGCCTTGTACTTCTATAGAGTCTCTTGGTGCCTCCATCTCCATGATGTACTTCACCTTATCAGGGTAAGGCTCTAATCCCACTGAATTAAGAAGACGACCCAAGAATTTTTCCTTCCCGGCACCAAAAATACATTTTTTTCGGGTGCTGCCCCATTTTGTACTTCTGTAATATCATGAAATTCTCAAACAAGTCTTTGAGATTCTCCTGAATACTTCTGATCTTCACCATGAGATCATCCATATAAACCTCCATGTTCAGCCCCTTGTGCTCTTTGAAGGTGTGGTGCATCATCCACTAGTAGGTTTCCCCCTCATTTTTAAACTCGATGGTCATCATCGTGTAGCTATAACATCGGTAATTTTTAATAAAATAAATGTTATTATGGTTAGGTGGATACATCTGGATCTAATGGTATCCTGAAAAAGCATCAATAAAGCTCAGCACAGGAAAACTGATGATTGATTCCACTAGCATGTTGGTCCGAGGCAAGAGGTAATAATTCTTAGGGCAAGCTTTATTAAGAAGAGAAAAATTGACACACATTCTCAATTCCCCACCCCACCCCACCCCACTTTCTTCGTTATTATAATGTCAGAGACACATCTTGAATACTGGATTTCTGTTAGAAAGCTTGCCTCAAGCAACTTCTCGATCTCTTCATGGATGGGCTTGGCCAAGGAAGTTGTCTCTACCCACTCTTTTGTCTTATCGGATGAAACATCGAAGCAAGGTTGAGGCAATGACGTACCACATCGACGTTGATGTCGGGCATATCTATGACGCTCCATGCGAAGACATCAGTGTTCTTCTAAGCGCATGTTGAAATCTTTTGCTTGTTTGAGAGTGATGAGGAGCTATACTCCTCCTTCTACTTCTTTCCTCTCTCCTAAAAATTCAAAGAGTAGTCTGCATGATGTCATGACCCTCTTCACTTCAACCTTCATCTCATTGAACTCCTTATTGAATACCACATTAATAAAACTTTCGTTATCATCCAGGATTAAATAAATTGTGATGTTCTCGATCACTGCATGGATAAAGATGACATCGTGAAATGGGCTCTCATTACTATTATATCCTCCTCGAAGAAGGTGATCTCTCCCACCATAGGAGTGCACTTGGGAGGTCGAGGAGATGCTCAAATGATATATTGCATGGAGACTTACTTTACCAAAGGCCTATAGTCCAACTCCTTCATGGATGATGTTGATCCCTCTGTGTCCTGATATCCATACAGTCCTCGCACCACTTCGGGACTAGGGATGGAACTAACTCTTATTTAGTAGGAGCTCATCTTCGTTGATCCTCTTGCCCTACTCCTTGGGCTATTGCTTCTCCATCTCTCCTTCTTACTTTTAAGAATTATGTGCATGTAGTGTTGGATAGTGTAGTGCCCTTAGAGGGGGTGAATAAGGGTAATTAATACTTTTAATTATTGAGAAGTGAAACAAATGGTATATTGCATGAACTAACTCGTATTTAGTAGGAGCTCATCTTCATGGGTGAAGTGTAACGACCCTAGTCGATCCAATGTGACAGTGTCACGGCTCTGCTCTAGGCGACGCTATCGTACTGCAGCTCAAGCACCCCAAACCCTCTACAGTACTCTGGCGGGTTTTTGGTGGCCACAACCTCCCTTTGATGAGTCAAACTCGATAGTCAAGAGTGCATCACAGGGACTTCCCAGGAGGTCACCCATACCAGTACTACTCCAGCCCGAGCATGCTTAACTACGGAGTTTTCCAACTCCTCATCAGCAGTTGAGCTGCAACTCAATCGGTGATGAGGAGTTGGAAAACTCTGTAGTTAAGCGTGCTCGGGCTGGAGTAGTACTGGGATGGGTGACCTCCTGAGAAGTCCCTGTGGTGCGCGCTTGACTATCGAGTTTACCTCATTAAAGGGAGGTTGTGGCCACCAACAACCCGCCAGTGTGCTGGAGAGGGGTTGGGGTGCTTGGGTTGTAGCCCGGTAGCGTCGCCTAGAGCGTAGCCGTGACATTGTTACGTTGTATCGGCTAGGGACGTTATAATAAAAAATGCACATTTTTTGTAACGACCCTAGCCGATCCAACATGACAATATCACGGCTCCGCTCTAGGCGACGCTACCGGGTTACATCCCAAGCACCCCAACCCCTCTCCCTCCACAGGCAGGTTTTTAGTGGTCGCAGCCTCCCTTTGATGAGTCAGCTCAATTGCTGATGAGAGTTGAAGAAACTCCATAGTTAAGCATGCTTGGGCGAGAGTAGTACTGGGATGGGTGACCTCCTGGGAAGTCCCCGTGGTGCCCACTTGACTATCGAGTTTGATTCATCAAAGGGAGGCTATGACCACCAACAACCTGCCTGTGGAGGGAGAGGGGTTGGGGTGCTTGGGCTGCAGCCTGATAGTGTCGCCTAGAGCGGAGCCGTGATATTGTCACATTGGATCGGCTAGGGTCGTTACACAAAGCGATGCTTACAAATATTTTTACCTTTTCTATATTGTCCCTTATATCCAAGGACCGGTTGTTTCTAGCCTATCTATCCTAAATACGGCCTCAAACCGCCCCCTAGACCTACCCACGATCTAGTGGTCCCCACACGCGAAGAATTCACGGAATCCTCCCAAGAAACCGACATCTGCACCAGACAATTTTGCCCCCTTAAGTCTTGCAAGACCTAGTCCCCCCTCCCTGCGGCAAATTCTCAACTTGACAAGAGTAATAAAAAAGAGAATACAACTTAAAATGAATAACTCCCTCAATATGTTGGACCCATTGATGATGATGCATGATCAGTTCGTTGTCTGATTCCATAGCTTTCTCGTGTGTTGAATGGGGATCTTGATACCAAGGGGAGTCTCACACAAAATAGTACGAGTTTTAGTTCTGGTCATGGCCTCCTGTTGATGTCTCGTCATGCATACCTTCATCCGGAGGAAGACTGCACTTTTTATTGGCTCGGGAGCTACCGCCTGTGGTAGCAATACCGCCCAGCGATAGCTGCTTTAGGTAGTCTTCTCTTTCTTTTGAAATCTCTAAATTTGGCAACCTCTATTTTATGAAACTTTCTTCGTCCAAATTAGGAATCATTTCGAACTAGTGAACCTTAATGACCGTAAGGGTAAAGACTCCTCAGATTCTCTAGATAAGACTATCTTTTGCACTTAGAACTTACTATCATATAATTCATTTATCAATTCACACGTGTCGTCTAGATCCATCCCAAGATAAGACACATGTAAGGTTACCTTATTCCACCATCTCCATTATCAATATGATTTACAGTGTTCAACCAACGACAATGTCCACCAATGGCTTCAACATCAACTCATCAAGTACACACTTGCAAAAGCTAATTGTGAATTAGTAGAGTCCGATCTCGACAAACCCTCCATATTCCCTATGATGCTCATCATAGGCTTCCAAGCTATTCAAACCTAGATTTCAAGCCTGGAATCTATGATCCTTATTCCTTACAGAGTCATTCTGGTGAGTATGAGTACAAAAGAATCATACTGAGGAATGATATTGTCAAGCAAAAACTAGTGGTCCCAACCTAAGAATGTTCGGCTCATGGCTTCATCGTCGAGCACAAATGACTTAAGTCATGGGATAGGGATCATATGTCATTGATCAATACATATGAAACAACTTTAGATCTAACATATAGGTCAATCAGATCATGGAGAGCATGAACTCATCATCCTCTACATAGATATTTTGGGTTTCAAACATTTATGTAAAAAAAATTTACTTCACATCAACTTTTTCCTAACCAAATCAACCCTTAAAATATAGCAACATTATTACTAATCCAAACATGACAACCACAATACACTAATATTGTTTACAGCAAACACAAATAAAAAAAGAGAGAGAAAATTAACATATAAAATAATTTACATAAGAAGACACCACCACACAACTCACTCCATCTCCAATTATAGATTATAGATGCTAGCTACCAACATATTCATCTTTATATATTATAATGGTTATATAAAATTTAAAATGTGATGAGAGGGGGGTGGGAGGAGATATAGACTTAGGAACACAACCACATGATCCCACCTGGATAAGAAAATTAGTAAACTCTCATTGGATTCCTTCCCCTCATTTTTGTGCTTTGATTCCTTTAATCTTTTATGTTGGCTGATATCATGATGTCAAACATGGGAGAAGATTAATCTGTTTTCTTCTTGGTTGCTTCCTTCATCATCATCATTATATATATATATATATATACCCATAAATTTTCTGAAATCTCAAGAAATTCATAAGGGAGATCAAAACTATGTACTTACAAGGAATTTTTTTACAAGATAGTAATTGTATGCCCTAGTTTTGGTGAGTGTAAAATAATTGAATGGGGGGCATCAAGACTGAAGACTGGATAAGTCTCCCGCATGGGACTCGCATGAACCTAGAGAAGTCTCGCCTAAACTCCCAGCACAAGACCCAAAGGTGGTCCATGGTTCATCTCAGAGTTCGATGACAGATGGAGTACTAAGGTATCGACAATGAGCACTTGCGCAAGTCCCTCGCGAGCGGATGCACATTTTTGGGATTACCATGTCTTATAAATATATCATCATTTGAGTGAGGGAAGGGGGAGATTGGCGACTCTTATTTTCAATTGTGATTGGATTTCGAACAATAGTAGTATTGTTTACAACTAACAAACCATCCCGTCCCACTCGCTCGTACTTGATTTTTAGAGGGGGAGTTCTTATACACTCCTGGATTAGCATCGGGACTTCCGTTTTGTTAACATTTCATTTTGCAATTGATTTCTAGAGGAGTTAATTTTCAATTCGCTCTTTCACGCATCGCTCAGTAGAATAGTTTGTGATCGTACGACGATCCTTGCTAGGGTTAAGTCGTGGACCACAACCTCAAAAGCTTGGTATTGTGAGCATGAATCTGGGCTGTGAGTACAAACACTGTAATGGCTTGAGGAGGAAACAATTGCTCTCTACCACAAGATAACATACGAGATGTTTCAGAGCCCATCACTCTGGGAGATCTTCTGATCCATAGTGAACTATGTACTGTGCGATGCAGATATGTGCAACCATTACACGACTGAGAGTACTTTTTCCCTTCAATAGATAGAAATACCATATGCTCTTTTTCAAGATAGAGGTAAAGTAGACCACAAATGCAGAGTAGAAGATCTTGGTGCAAGCTCAGGTTTTAGTGATAGCTCATGTGCACCAACCTGCCTTCCAATATGATGATCATGCCAACCCCTATGATGATAATTGGGTGATGTTCCCCTTTAGTTCCCCCATTGTTGTCAAGTCTATACATTCTTGGTTCTGTGATTTCCCTTTGTATTACTTATTGAAGAAGAGGAATGTAAGACCTCCATCGAGAAATATGCATAGACAGGGGGATCTCATTGCACAACACCACCATCATGTGGTGGTGAAGTTATTAACAAATAATGAAGGTATGAACGCCTCTGCACCCTCCCACCATCATTCACCCCTAATACTATGAATCGAAGATGGGGCTAAGTGAATAACCATTACGCCACAAATAAAGTAAGCTTAAATCGTAAGTTGCGGAAGAAGAACTAGCGAAATACCATCCATCACATAATAACCACAAAAAACATGAATTTATAATATAGTCGACAAAAAGTAAACAATGACAATAAATACACCAGGTCTGGCCGTCCAATTACAAAAATATATAGAATATCATGGGGCTCACAAGTAATTATACCAACCTAAGTATAATTTTGTGTCAAACAAAATAATATGTATGCTAAGTGTAGCAACAATCATTCTGAATCTTCAAATTTTTCTTCAAGTTCTCATCTCAACTCTGAGTACGCCTAAGGTGGCTAACAAGGTGAGGGTTAGCAATAGTATACATATTAAATAATGGTTCCACCTCTCCCCATGAGCTCTTAATATGCTCAAGGTAGGCATTAAAATTGTAACAATCCCTGATTTTTAGCAACCTAGAAGTTTGGTGGCACCTCGTGATGCTCTAGTGAGTGTTAGGTGGGCCCAACACACTCATTGTGCACTAAGTAGGCCCCTAGAGGTCCTAGTGTGCCATAACTCGTGTGTTGACCTAGGGGTGAGCCCAGGTACAATATAAAGGATGTAAATGATTTGATTACCCCCCAGTGATCCCAAAATAGATCAAATTAGATCTACTAGGCACCGATATAGTCGAAGGGTCACATCAGGTTAACCCTAGTGATTTGATCAGCAAAGACTTGGTCATAGTAGGTCCCTCTAGCCCTAAGAGGTTAAGTAAGCATGTGTGGACCCAATTTTACCCAAGGGGATCCACCTCACCCAATTAATTAGTTAAGTCATTCATAAGTTGACTTTATCAACACAAATCCTAATTTGACATATGGAAACACCCTATACCGCAATAGATTTATACATGCCCCAAATTGACCAATTGGTGGCCCTACCCATCACCAAATACCTCCACATTAGTATGGTGACTGGGAATGGTCACCCATAAAGGTTGACCTAGTCAATCATAGGGTTTAAGGTAGTTAGTGAGCTTGGGTTTGAAAGATTGTACCCAAGTTGACCACTCCAAGTTCTCATTGACTCGAGGCAGCCACCAAGCATCCTCTCCCACCTCCACATGGCATGCCATGTCATTAGTATGTCAAAGTTAGTCAAATGGATCAACCTTATCCCAATTCAAGTCAAAATGGACCTTGCTCATAAAATTGCATGGGAGTTAATGGCCTTGAGGATGTGAAATAGCCAAGGAATTCATTCCTCCTCATTCTAGAGGTAGGGGGATGCACTTGGTCGGCCATCAAGCCAAATCATCCTTGGAAGAGGAAGAGAGAAATCTACCATAGTTATTCTCCTTTCCCTCACTATTTTAGGCCTTAAAATGATTGGAAACATCTCCTTGGATCCTCCATAACCCAAATAAAACAAAAGGCTGGAGATTAGAGCTATCGGTGAGGGGAAACTTCTCGATTACCACTGTCACCTGAAATTTTGATCATCCTCCCTCTACCACTCTGTCAAAAGGTGGTGGAATTCCCTCCTGGGCTCTACTTTCGAGGAATATACTTATACTAACATCAACTAGGAGGAGTTCTCGGATGAATTTCTAGAGCATTTGTTCCTCCCACTATGCGTGATAAGCCCGAGGAGAGATTTCTAAAGTTGAAGTAGGAAACTAGGTCAGTATTGGAGTATCAACGAGAGTTCTCGTATCTTGCCAGATTTACAGGCACTTATGTCTTGGATGATTAAAGATATGCTAAGAGGTTTTATAGGGATCTTTGAGACCCTCTCAAGTAGGCCCTTCTTTTTGTAGTTGATTCTAGCCTCACTCGGATCATTGAGACAACTAAGAGACTTGAGGTGAATCACTTTGGGGTCCAAAGTGGAGGAAAAAGGATAGCATAGGATGTGATGGAAATTAGGACTAGTTAAAGAGACCGCCTACCAGTGGCAAGAGTTTAGACCACTAGAGAGATGGAGGACATTTTTGTCCAATCATCAGGATGGAGCAGCTTGCCTAACTGCTAGCTTTTCCCCCACCACAACAGAGTCAAACGCCTCAACGATCAAGAGAGCCCTTCCAAGTGGTTTGTTACAATTGTTACCAGTCGGG
This sequence comes from Platanthera guangdongensis, assembly GCA_039583875.1. Taxonomy (NCBI): domain Eukaryota; kingdom Viridiplantae; phylum Streptophyta; class Magnoliopsida; order Asparagales; family Orchidaceae; genus Platanthera; species Platanthera guangdongensis. Next base: position 5,515,702 of record CM077151.1, on the reverse strand, counting down.
CCATATTCAGGGCTATTGTCCATAGTTATAAAGGAATGCCCCAAATCTTCCAATGACTCCCCCAGCAGCTTAGCTAAAATGAAGATGAGGCCAAGGATGAGGACCATAGGGCAGGAACCCTGGACTTACTCAGGAGCAGGTATATGCTCTGGATTTAGCTCAGGAGCAAGATCCTCGAGACATCATCACATGTACCCATGCAATTTAAATTTGATGTTCATACTGATAATTACTTAGCTTACCTGAAACTACTTAGAAAACCTCACCATTAAATTATTATAACTCAACCCTTAGGCATCTTGACTATTAGTGGGAGGCCCACCAACAATCTATTTGATATCAGTGTCACCCACTCGTTCGTCTCGGTAGATTTTATGGAGGATTTGGATGATATACAACATTTCAATGGTGTCACCAGGAGAGTACGCCTTCCAGATGCCTCAGAGTTACTGTCATCTGTTAAGTGCAACATGGAGGTGCGTATTGGCAGCAAGCTATTTGATACCCTTGCAATGGTATTAAAGATGTCATACTTTGATCTTATCCTAGGCATGAGGTGACTACATTGGCATCATTCCAGAATTGAATGCATGATGAAACAGATCACTCTGAGACATGGGGATTCAGAGATCATATTCTAAGTTATTAGACATGTATTTAGAATGTTATTATCTTCTATACAAGTCATCAAGGCCCATGAACATAGAGATGAGGCCTGCATGATTTGATTTGAGTTGAAAGAGGTGGAGGTTAGTGTAAGACCCCCCCCCCCAACAAATAGTGACTCGGTTAGAAAATGACCTTACTGCCCAAGATGACCATCCTACGCTTTCTAAGCGACAACATGCACATTTTCCTAGCGTAAAATGATCGGTTTGTCAAGCTATAGAAATTCATCACATTGGACCAATATGCGGAAGCAAATCAAAAACTAACATAGATTATATATATAATCAAAGTCATAGCCAACTGTTGTTCCTGCTTATCTAAGCACTACAGTCTCACATCTCTAAAGTCGGGAGACGAGACTGGTGTTTCAGCTTGAGCAGGGTCTATCACGGATACTCTCTCAAGTTATGCCTTGGCCTCTCGCTACTACATCTTCTAAAAAGAAAGTACGAGGACACATTAGTCATAATACTAGTGGATTCACACCTCCTCCCTAAGATCCCTAAGACTTAGGGATGGACAGACAGAGCATGCTTTCCTTAATTCATGTACCTTACTCTGTCATTCTATTAACTCCAGGAAGCTGAGAAGTGATGTTTGTCCACTAAAAGGATGACACCTGGCATGGGTTGTCTTCCAAAGCATGGGGACAGATTTCCCATTAACTCACAACCAAAATCATAAAGAGAAAGCCATACCAAAGATCTCTCTCCTTTTCTTTCATTTACTTTCTTCTCCTTCTCATTATTTTTCATGTCCTTCACTTCATCCTGCCCATTATCTTTTTAGAAAACCAAGCATTAGAACTAAACTTGGAGCAAGGTCATAGGAAACCGCTGTCATCATGCCACTAGGGATACAAACTCGATCCGTGGCCTTTAATCAGGTGAAATTTCTCTCATCTCCCTTGATGCTAGATCTTTAGATTAAAATTGGATAGATATCGAGTTCAAAAGAGCTTGATTTCAGTGAGAGCCATGAAAAAATTCATGAGTAGATACTACACTAGAACTTCCATTATAGGACATCGTTTACCGTGAGAGTAGTTTCAATAAACGCCTCTCTTCAGTACAAAGTTGTACGACTTGATCTCATAAAGAATAGTGATCTATAGAGGGAGTATCGAAGGAAGAAGGTTGGGATCATGATATTCACAGGCTGGAGGAAGAAGATGAACAACTTCCCTTATATTCGCTTCAAGATCTGCACAGATCTGATAAATTAAGGGCCAAATTGAATGTCATGCGTGCATAGTTAGGTTCAAATCAATTTTTAGGTATGATGCACTTAAATCTAAACCTCTGGCTCAACATGAAAGTTATAGGCCCTGGAAATACATTTCTAGAATGCGTTGAATATTATTTTTGTAGGAATGTAGCTCCCTAAAATTTATTTTTAGTAAAGAGTGTCACAAACTTATGAATCTTAATATTGTGTATTCCTCTGAAAACATTACCCATATGATAATGAAACTTGGTGCACGCATGCTTGATGACATTGTGATCATGTAGACACCTCCATTAATTTTCGAAATTTAGGGATTAAAACTTTTGCCCATAATATCTTTTAAATTTAATGTGTTGTATATAATTATCATGATGTCTGATGGGGGCTAAAATTATGATGACATGCATGAAATGTTAATTAGGTCATTTAGTAAAAGATTTAGTGGATTTGGATTTGACTTGATCACATAATTAATTACTTGATTGATGACGCTCTATATGAATGAATGTGTGATGAATACTTTAGGTAAACTCTACATTTCTTGATTTTAATTATATTCATGGTCATTATTATTATTCTAATATGTTTTGGAAATGGCTGATCTAATTATTGGGGCAATTCATATCAGTGAACTAAAACATAACATCGTCTTCACGAGTAATCCTTAGGATCATAAGTAGATTCACCCATGTTTTAAACACCCCTCTTCACTAGAGTTGGTCCCTAGGGTTCTTGGGTGATGTTAACTCGGTAATGATGGTGGGGGTGTGTGTTGATGTGGTTTTGAAGGATATGATTATATCCTAGCTTTATTATCTAAATGACTTGTTTTGATGTCCTTTAGTGCTGGCTATCATGGTTTTATTCATGCGAAATACTTGGGATATTGATCATGAATGGAAGATTGATTGTGACGAGTCTACAGGCTTACCGGTTGTCGCACTGGTGTTGGCTAACCGATAGACTCTAGGCTAGAAACGAAGTGGTCTCGTGGACCGATGTCTAGAATGACCTTTACATTAGCCATTAAGATTCTGCTAGTTTTAGCGAGCAAAATATGTGGGCTCTCGGCTGTATGGTTCTTAGCCCTGAGGTGCCTGCATGCCTAGGTCTGTAAGTGTGCATACCCACCTAAGAGGGGAGAAGCCCGTTCCATTGTCACCATCTAGCCACAGCAAGGGTTGCTTGAGAAGTTAGCTACCCTAAAAAAGTGAGAACTAAGTATATATGTCGATATAACAAATCATTGTGCATCAGTGAATCATGGGTGAGTCAACATACATTCATACATTACATTGTATTGCATCACACCGCATAAAGACTCTCATCATATAAACTTGTATGGACATTTTTATATGATGAGTTATTTAGTAATATACAAGGTCCTTAGCGTATAAATTAGTATGAACATTTTTCTAAGTTAAGTTCAATTCGACTCTATTATTACCTGCTCTATTGTTATACTCGTTATGCTCTTTATAATTACTGCAAGTACTTGGGTACTTATACAACAACTGCTATATTATGAAAACCAACATATCAGTTGTGTGTTATACATTACTGATTATATTACAGCCTCCTTATTCCCTCCTTCCACTAAGGGCCTAAGAGTCATCAGAGGAGAGAATGATAAGACACTTAGTCTTTTTGACTAACGATTGCAGTACAACATATTTTAGGAGCACACACAGCAACAGCAATCCACCATGCAGGAGGATAGTCAGGCCAGGGAGACGAGGCCTAAGACCACGACGCAGCCTTTATTGTCACTTCCTTCTGTGACCAATGTGAGATTTTGGGAGTTCTTGTTGTAGTCTTCTGGCATTTTTGTATTCTGTTATACTAGGAGCTCTTGACGCTTTCTATTTGTTTATGTACTATATAAACTTGTATACTTTATTGTGGATCTTGGAGTCTTGTTTTAATTATTGATGGGTTGAGATGCGATGTTTTGAAATCGCCAGCAGGATAGACGTCTTGTAGTGGATGTCAATATGAGTGTTGGCACTAGTACAGGATGGTTGTTCTGGTCATAAGACCTCACTTGGACGTGCCCAATTCTCGGGGGGGGGGGAGGGGGGGGGGGGTCTTGCACACACTTAAGACTAATGTTGAGAATAAAAGGGTGGGCCGGTGCACAAAGCATCCCCGCATAGTGAGGGTCCCACCACATGGTTGAAATGTAAGCAAGCCTTACCTTGCATTCTTGCAAGGGACTTGTTGCGGGTCACTCGAGGCTCTTGGTAGACCGGTCTAAATTTGACTGTATTAGTTCTTGAGTGGTCGAGTGCGCAAACAGTTATAGATAAAGTAGACGGTAGACATGAAGATTTTTTACATAGAAAATTCCAGAAATGGGTGAAAAATCACGTTGTCGAGGCTGTGCCGACTTAACTTTACTGTTTGTTATTTTTGTACAAAGATTTTTGAGAATGTGAGGGCGACAAATCGCTACTCGTTACAACTTGATGGGAGAGAGAGATGCGCGCTCGGAGGGTGACAGACCGTCGCTCGCAAATCTAAGCGGGCAAAGCTAAGCGTTTGTCTTTGACTGCGGTGGAGAGCATGCATTTTAGAGACTTGGTTGACTTCTTCTTGTGCTCGGAGGCTGGAGCGGAGAATGCTTGTGGCTTACGGGCGGGCACAGAGAACGCAACACGCAAAACGCTCACGAAAGGAACCATGATGGCGGGGGAGGTCTTCGAGCGATCTTCGAAGTACTTCCAGATCTTTAAGGGCGTCTTCGAAGGCAAAAAAGGATACCTGGTGGAGCTCTCAAGCGCGTAGGAGGTGAAGCGGAGAAAGAGAAAGGTGGAAATGAAGGAGAGATCGGGGTCCTATTTATAGGCCCCATGGGTGGTTATGGTGATTTCACGGTTATCCGCAAATCATAACTACCATATTCGTTATCCGCAGACAAATTTAATAAAGTTTAATTCACGTATATTTTAATAATTTTACTACGCGATAACTAATATAATTTAAGCTATTTGCACCCATTCATAATGGGTGGTTAAGCTGATAGTTATGCTGCTAGTTGCCCGCACATCGAACGGTGAAGATTGTGGGAGAACGATCAAACAGCGGGGAAATGAGTTGCGGTGGAGAGGGGACCGACCAGGGAGAGGCCCGGTTGGCGGGGCCGATTGGCGGGGGCCGACTATACCTGACTCATTATTAGTGCAAGCAGTATGTGCCTATATATCTTAAACTTTTTTCGTCATAATATTATTTATGGGAGTGTTTATGTAGTGAAATGAAGAGGCCGGCCACATAAGAAAATGTTAGTTTTGACTTTCAAAAATTTAATAATTTATTAGACTCCATGTGATCTTAATTTACAATAATAGTCAAATTGGGAACCTTTTTAAAATAAACTCACTCATGAGGCCACCAGCTTTTAGCCCCAAAATTGAAGGTGGTGGGAAACTTTGCGCTAAATGCAAAATGGAGGCAAACTTGTAATTTTCCACCTTAATTCACCAAATATAAGGAGGGAAATGTGACCGGGAAAATTTCACTCATTTCATGGTAGATTTATTTAATCTTTATAAAATATGAGTCGCATATATAATTATATATATTATAGTAAAATATATATGCATACATACATACACGAGTGATATGTATGGGTATTCGTCTCTATGATCAACCGCGATAGTACGTATTCCAACTGTGATAGTGCATAGGGGAGGGAGTCTTCAGTGCACCGCACGACATTATTCTGGTCATGACATTGGCCAGACAAGATGACGCGCCTAAGGCTCACAAACCAAAAAAAAAACACATAAAATTTAAAAAGTTGAATTTTCTTAATAAAAAAGATAAAATCTAAAAATAAATATTTTAATTAAGCTTTTGATATAGTATTATTTGCATAGATATATATGATTAATTATCCGGACCTTCCTTGGGACTTGGGAGTTTGCCTAATTATAGGTTGCGCCACAGGCTTCATTTGGTACCGCGGTGGCGTTTGCTCTCGGCGGGTTGAAATTGAGAGTTGGAACCGGAGGGGGGAGGCGAGGTTAGAAAAGCAGCGTTTGATGGGCTTTTTCTTCTTGTGTCGGATGCAAACGGAGCAAACGTCACCGACATCCCGTTTGTTTACCCGCCGTTGTCCGGCGGCGTTTGCTCCAAACGCACGGCGAAAACACCGAAACAAACGAAGCCTCGATCTTTTGAAATTACATTTTCTCCTCCCTAAATTTTCACAATTTACAAAAAAAAAATTATTTGTTAGATATATGGATGAAAAATGATAAAATAAGATAAATTATTTTATTATATTCAATTTTATTTTTTGTGATAAATGAAAAGTAATAAAATATGTTAAATTAATATATGATATCATAATAATTTTATATTGAAAAAGGATGCATTATATTTTAATCTTTGTAATGAAATCAAATTATCATAAAAGTAAAAATTTTTATTATTTTTCATCCATAATTTGAAAATAATATTTTGTAAACCAGAAAAATTTAAAGAGAAAATAAATGTAAACTTAAAAAATAAATAAACAAAAATATAGGAATCGTGAACATAGCATAAGACAATAAACTTTAATAAGGACGAGGTGGTGGAGGCCAGTGAGGAAATTGTGCATGAGACTTCGCTTTGTTCTTTTCAAGCAGCCGGGGATGGGCAATAATAATAATAATAATAATAATAATAATAATAATAATGAATTATGAGTGTTTTTCAAATGCAATTAGCCGTTTAATCAGATTCTTAATTATTTTATCTATGGGATTATGAAATATGATAGATTTTAGATGCACGTAGATAGGTAGATTCTTCTTATGATACGTGCATTTCTTTCTAAGGCTTCTTCTCATTTTTGACCGGGCAGCATGTCTTCTCTTCTAGCATCTAAGGCTATGTTCATAACCGTCACTATCGTGTCAAACAGAGCCTAAGGTTGTGTTTGGCGTGGCTTATTGCGGCTTATTTGCTCTGGTGTGATTGGACAAAAATGTCATTGTCATGCCAAAATCTTGTCTCAAACTAGTTTTCTTTTTGTAACATTTGTCATACCAAATATACATTCTATGACAATGATGTTTTTGTCTAATCTCATCGAAGCAAATAAGTTGTGATAAGCTGCGTCAAACGCAGCCTAAGTCTATTTTCAGTGTAGTACAACCAACTAGTAACATAAGTCCCCCGGTGAATAAAGAAGACTATTGCTAATGAGAATCAAATTATTATTTTTTGTTGATATTTGTGACTACTCAAGTTGGCAAATTTTGAGCTTGCGCATCATCTTATAATTTATTTTTTGATTTTCAAAATTATATGGCCTCAAGCATTATCATAATTAATATATTTTAAATGCAAATTAGTTTTTGTAGTTTAGTAATACTTAATTATTTAGAATAAATATTAGGTAAATTAGTTTAGTTGACTTGAGTGTGATGATGCAGTTAAATTCATGACATTAAATGTACTTTTAGTTAAAATATTTGAGAAAATATATTCTAATTTTATGGTTCTCAAATATAAAAAACATAGTGATCAAAGACGCTGAGATCTTTTTTATTAGCAGGAGCGGATCCAGTAATTTCAATAAGATAGGAACTCACGTAATCGACGAATACAGTGCTGGATTTTGATTTTCAAAAACAAATGAAATCACGTAACAACTTATTTTGTGTGCGCGAGAACACTAATTACAAAATATAATCAGAAGAATCATTATATGTTTAGTACACATATCTATAAAAAAATATTAATTAGAGGATCATGATATAAAAATACACTAATTAAAAATGGTCCTCCTAATTTCTAAATCACGCTCTTGCGAAAATCATCCCTCAACAAAGCTCGCTCATTTGTCGCCACGTCTCCGGTTACAAGGAAATTGCAACCATTCCAAAAGAATGGTGTTTTTCAAATTCCAATTACTATTATTATTATTATTATTACTATTATTAATAATAATAATAATAGTAATAATAATAATGAATTATGAGTGTTTTTCAAATTCAATTAGCCGTTTAATCAGATTCTTAATTATTTTATTAATTGGATTATGAAATATGATAGATTTTAGATGCTCGTAGATACGTAGATTCTTCTCATGGTAAGTGCATTTCTTTCTAAGGCTTCTTCTCGTTTTTGATCGGGCAGCATGTCTTCTTTTCTAGCATCTAAGGTTGTGTTCATAACTGCCACCACGTGTCAAACAGAGCCTAAAGCTGTGTTTGGCGTGGCTTATCGCGGCTTATTTGCTCTAGTGAGATTGGACAAAAATGTCATTGTCATGCCAAAATCTTGTCTCAAACTAGTTTTCTTTTTGTAACATTTGTCATACCAAATATACATTCTATGACAATGATGTTTTTGTCTAATCTCATCGAAGCAAATAAGTTGTGATAAGTTGCGTCAAACGCAGCCTAAATCTATTTTCAGTGTAGTACAACCAACTAGCTAGTAACATAAGTCCCCCGGTGAATAAAGAAGATTATTGCTAATGAGAATCAAACTATTATTTTTTTGTTGATATTTGTGACTACTCAAGTTGGCCAGTGAGGAAACTGCGTTGGATTTTGATTTTCAAAAACAAATGAAGTTACGTAACAACTTATTTTGTGTGCGTGAGAACACTAATTACAAAATATAATCAGAAGAACCATTATATGTTTAGTACAGATATCTATAAAAACATATTAATTAAAGGGTCATGATATAAAAATACACTAATTAAAAATGGTCCTCCTAATTTCTAAATCACGCTCTTGCGAAAATCATCCCTCAACAAAGCTCGCTCATTTGTCGCCACGTCTCCGGTTCCAAGGAAATTGCAACCCCTGGTCTCATTCTTGTCGGTGGCTCCTTTGTTCTCACATCCAGCTAGATATGTTATTGATATCTAATATATTTTTATTTCAAAAAATTTCTATGTATATATTTGAAGATCAAATATGAAAAAATATGAAAAAAAAATGAATAAACATCTAAAAAGTATTAAAACATATTACTTAGAATATTGTTTCTTCGAAGAACTTATTGACCGGCTTTGATCTCGTTTACTATTGTGGTGTGATAAATGAGATGTTATCATAATAAGTAAAATTATAAATGTTAAGTAAATCAGTAAAAAAGATGTCGCGCTATATCGTGCTGAAGATGACAGTGTTTCTTTCAGAGATTTTGAAGAAGCTATGAGTAAAAATGTTGACTTGGAGAGGTCAAGATTGGTAGCAGTTATCTCAACTAAATTTACACATTTCAAATCCACAAAAAATAATTAAACAAGTTAGTTGTCATATCATTTCCTCCCCTTCAAACCAAAAAAAATTGAACATCTCCACCTTTTCAAACTCTTTTCTTCCTAACTCGGACACTGTTTATGACGTACGTATAAGTAGTAAAATTCAAAGCGTCAACGAGACTAATTCAAATTCAGCATCTATTTTACAAAAAATCTTGGGAGGGGGAGGCCGGGGAGCTGGGCCCTCACTGGCCCTCCTAAATATGCCCTTGTTTGTAAGAAATAATAATGTGGATTGTTAATTACATGGATTATTACCAAGTTGAGCCATAATCACTCCGTTCGGCCCTCGGAATTGGAATTCAGCCAATTCCAAAACCCTCAGGAATTGGAATTACCTGAATTCCAATTTTGTTGCTTGGCTGCTGTGCAGAATTGGGCATCAAGCATTGGAATTGGACAATTTTGTTGTTCGGATGTAGAATGGAATTCAAATCTTGAATTGAAATTAGCAGAATAGAAAAACTGAGTGCACTTAAAATAAAGTTCAAACAAAGTTCACAAATATAGAGCCAAACAAAGTTGCATCTAGGGCACCGACGCAGTTCTCAAACCACCTCCAAGTGGATTGTTGCCTAGACTCAGGCAACATAATGTAATTTTTGCCTATGTGTAGAATAGCTATTAGCACTAGAGCAAAATGTCTACTGATAGTGTCTATGGACCTCATATAAGTAATACCAACATCCTGAAATTTACGATTGTGTGCCCAGATATATAAGAAAAGAGCAATGGATTCTTTTATCGAAACATATAAACTTTTGTGAAGTAAATTTGTTGCGCGTAGGATACCACACAACTATCTAAAAGCAGACTGACTCATAGCGCGCTATTAGATCGTAGCGCGCTATTATAAATGCGACGTAATAAAACAGATCGTAGCGCGCTATTAGATGCAACGTGTGCTGGTTCTTTTGGAATGGTTTGTAGTGTTGATGCAGTTGCAGCAAGTGTTGCCAATACTGCACCTTAATAATGACTTCGAATTCATATTCGGAATCTGAGTCTAATTTTGTTTCATCCATCTACAAACAAATGAAAGTATAAAAACAATTGTTATTTGAACTGTTATAAATACGAGTTAGTAAAATAAATTACAACACATCTTTAGATGCAGATGGTACTTTATCTTTTGGAATGGTCTGTAATGTGGTTGCCGCTGCAGCAATCGCTGTCAAAACAACACCTTTGACATATATTTCAGATTCATATTCAGAATTCAAGTCAATCAAAATCATCCATCTAAAAAAGAAATGAATGTACAGATTCACATGACAACTCTTCATTGATTCTATTCTGAGTGAGTTATTTGCACATAGTGAGGGAATTAAAACACATTGAACATCGTACTATAGTAAATTAAAATAAATTGAAACATAATGCATTCAGAAAATTGAAACAAAGTTATTACAAAAAATTGAGCATCATACTAGTTTATGTGGAATAACCTAACTGCAGCACATGGTACTCAAAATACATAGTTAGAAGATGAAGGGGATCTAACTGCAGCACATGGTACTCAAAACAACTCTATCTCATTTGATATTGTCGAGGATCTAACCTAACCGGTGATGATGAGATCTGAGCAGCAATACTAGTTGAGATCGACGAGATCTAACTGCAGCACATCATACTAGTTCAGGTCGACGGGATCTATCCTAAGTGGAGGAGAACATGGTATCTCATTTGATACACAGTTGAAAAAAGAGCTTATAACCTAACAGGTGCGCCGACGGGCGGCGAAGGATCGACAAAATATGTTCGTAAATATAGGAGGAAGGATGAAGATGATATAAAAAAGGAAATAGAGGAGGAAGGAAGAAGATCTTACCTCCGGCGATGATAAGATCGACGGGATCTGAGCAGCGAGCAGGTTCGTCGATGGAGAAATGTCGTCGCGCCCGTATTGCGAAACACGGGAGAAGAAAATCGGGCGAAAAACCAGGCAGACCCCTAAGAATGGTCACGCCAATTTCTAAAAATTTGGAATCCGCCCCAATTCTAATTCCGCCTTAATTCCCTCTTGCCGAACACTGAAAATGAATTCCGCGGTACCGAATTCCAATTTCAAAATACATTTCCTGGGGGCCGAACAGAGCATAACAGGATTCCTAAAAATAGTTATGGTTCGAGTCGGGGATTTTTCGCTGGAGCTTCTATCGGCTCGCTGATATAGTTAAGGTGAGCCCTTTCCTGTGCAATTTTGGATTTGTTTGACTCCCTAAACGAACATCTAGACCATGCGTGTGGTGCATGAGAGGCAGACATGTGGTCCTAACACGTTCCCACATGCGGCACACACGCCTGAGAGGAGGGTGTGCACCCACGTTGAGGGAGGAAGAGAGAAAAGTGACAGGCGAAGAAGAGCTCAAAGGTTTCCCGACGAAGAGTAACAAACGAAAATCCTGCTAACAGACACGAAGACCTCACTCAGCATTCATTCTCCTGCTCAACACATGCTTCCTGCATACCTGCTTGATTGCTTCCCACCCTCTGCTCCAGTGCGTGCCTTGCCGCGCTCCGCTTCGCCCAACATCGAATACTTAGAAATACCTATAATCGAGCAGTGACATGTCATCATCTAAAAAATTAACCTATGTATTGTTTTGACTGTTTGCACGTTGAGCTCGTCCTCGAACTAAGATGATCCTCCTCGACCAATCCGTACATGCGTTAACCAACCCGAAATAAAAGTGTTTATATAATCTTAATTTTTTAAGTGATGGGAATGAAGCCCCATTTATAGGCTTGAGAGTGCACTTAACCATCTCCCCCATGATTCCTCCTATTGTGGAGACCATGAGTTTGACCGATCAACCCACTCCCCAAGATCTCCACCACAATATGAGAAATCATGGGGGTCTCCCACTCAACAACTACCGCCACCGGCCGCCGCCTCCGCCAACCACCGCCGCCGCCCGCCTCCGCCGCCCACCTCCGCCGCCCGCTGCCGTCCACCGTCGCCGCTTGCAGGTAGTTCATCGTCCGATCACTACTGAGCATTCATTGCCGTCCGATTTGCAGGTAACCACCCACTAAACCACCAAGTTAGTGGTGGGGGGGTGGGCGCCATAACCACCTCCTGTGGGCTATAAAAGGAGTCACAGACCTCCTTATTTTAGGACCTTTTGGCTCTGGAGTTTTCTTCTTCCTCAGGTCAGAGCTTTGTCAAACTCTTCCCTCGGGTCATCTTCAAGCCGCTTACGAGACAGAGGAACGCCCCATTCCCCAAGTGCGCAGAGAAGGAAGAAGACGACCACCGCTAGCGCTCAAGCACACAACAACCAAGTTAGCATTCATAACTCCATCGGCGCAGCCTGTTTCCCGTTACGAGTCAGAAATTTTCTCCCACCTCCAAGTTGTAACGAGGAGCGGCCTGTCGCACTCGATTCTCCAAACATATTGTAACTGCAATCTGATGGGGGACTTTGACCGACGCAGATCCGGTCACATGGTTTTTTACCCAGTTGAGGGGTTTTTCCACGTTAAAACCGCATGTGTCAACTCTCTCTTTTCATTAACTATGTGCGCGCTCGACCGTCCCGAGAGCTAAGGAGGTCCAGTTTATTCCGGTCCGACCGGAATGTCGAGTTTGTCCGCAATATTAAGCTACATCAAACTCGCTCGCCCTAAATATGACCATTTATAAACAGGGCTGATATCAAGTTGAGTTCGAGTGATTTTGGCTCGGCTCGAAATCGAAATTTTCGGCTCGAACTCGGCTCGAAATTGACTCGAAATCGAAATTGATTTCGAGTCGAGTCGACTCGACTCGAAATGAGTCGATTCCGAGTCAGCTCGAAATCGAATCGAGTCGGCTCGAAATCGAATTGGGTTGGCTCGAAATCGAATCAAATCAGCTCGAAATTGAGTATTTTTTTGTTTTATTCATAGTTTGCTCAATATTAAATGAGACAACCTATAAATTTAGCAAATGAAACATTTAAAGTCTCCATTCTTTTTATTTAGATTTAAATTTTGTTATTTTGAATCTTAAAATAAGAATATATTAATAAATACATAATTTTTTAAATTAATTCGAGTTGATTCGAATCATATTTCGAGCGATTCAGGGCTGGCTTGAAATCGACTCAAAATAAAATTCGAGTCAAATTGAATCGACTCAAATTGAGTCGAATCAATTTTAACCGATTCCTATTCGACTCAATTTTCGAACGATTTTCGAACGACTTTCGAGTTTCGAATAATATGTTCAGTCCTATTTATAAACTCGCCAAAATACTTTTTAAATTGTGTCCAATAAGAGCTTTACGTTTAGAAATGCTGCCTTTATTTTATTGTTTGATTTTCGGCTTTGTCCCCGCGTTTGAGAAATTCACACGCCCCACCCACGTTCGCAACAATTTTTATAATCAATAAATATATAAAGGCTTTTATTTTAGTTAAGATAAACTTGTCTTTTCTTTCAATGCCCTAATTTCCTCTCCTCCTCCTCCTCCTCCTCCTCCTCCTCCTCCTCCTCCTCCCTCTCCTCTCCTCCGGCGCCTCCTCTCTCGATTATCATCTCCAGGCGCCACTCTATGCAGAATCAAAGCTCCCTCGCGCTTGAAGTAGGAAGCCTTGTTAGGTAAGAGATCTAAATCCTCTTTCCAGCTCTTCTTTCGTGCTCATATTCCTCTCACTCGCAACCGTCTTTGCAAGAATGAAATCCCTGTGGCGTTTTTTCTAAGTTTGGCATCACTGTTTTATGTTTTGCCCTAATTTTCCTTGTTCAACATTCCTGTTTGCAGTGCTTGAGATGGTTTGACTATTGTTGAGTTAGATTAGACGTATTATCTCAAATTTACTAGGAATTACTCGGAATAAATAAATTCCCAAATGGAAAAATTCCTTAGATTCCTAGATTCCTGAAAAAAACCTAGTGGAATCTGTTTGGAACTTTGGATTGAATTAGTTTTCTGAGAGTTTGAGGAGATCTCCCACCAGAGCTCCTTGAACTCTCCCAGGTTTTGCTCGTATAAATTTTATTGGTTCATAGCTTTGGCATTAGACCAGACTTTGAGTTTTAGTTATAAGTAGAATCGATTTCAAATTAAAGCAGAGAATAGGCTAAATTTTGGCGTTCGTTTTAGCTATATTTTTCTCCATTTTGATTTTAAACTGAAAACGGGCTGTTTTCATTTACTTCTAAAATTGTCGCCCTCAAAACAGATCTAGGGAGATCTGTTTTGAGAATAGATCGAGCTCTCTATTTCTGCGATTTACTGGTGGTGAGCGATCTTCTCCGCAACGCTGGCAGTCATAGGTCGCATGTTAGCTCCTAGAGGAGCTAAGAATCAAGGCGGCGCCGGAAGGCCGCCGGAGGAGGTGTTGCATTCAGCGAGAGAGAAAGAGAGAGTCAGGAAGAGAGAAAGAGAGAGAGAGAGAACCGGGAATTTAGAGAGAGAAGAGCCAATTCAATTAATCCATGCATGAGTCCAAAATATTACAGCGGGGTATTTATAATAGGTCTTATCTGACCGTTACATTAAAAAAACAAATAAAACGAAATCAGCGGAGGAGATCAAAACTCGGAAAAGCAGGGCTGCAGGATTGATGCCACATGTTGTAATCTGAGCGGGTATCGTGAAATAAAGAAGCAATCCTGGCCCTCCACGTTGTTTCCGTAACAATGCCTTTCCCTATTAAAACGATGTCCGCATCGTTTGCTGCATCTTCCGCAAAACAGATTAGGGTTCGGCACGGCTGAGAGCGGCGTCCTGCGGCGATGGCGTTGCCGTGGGCAAAACTGGCGTCTCTGGCGATGGTGGACGCTCTTCCGTGGTGCGCTTCGACACGGAACTGCTTGGCTGGTATCGTATAACTGAATCTCTGTTGGGTTGGGGAAGTAGATCTGGAGTAAATTTCCTCTGTGAGCGTTTCCCCTTCAGGATCCATCGCGGAGTTGACAGATCTTGTAGATCTGGGTTGCTAAAAGCTTCGCGCTTGCTTTTATTTTTAGTAGAACGTCGTTTCGTAAGGGACCAAGTAGGTAGAAGGAGATCTTCGAGATCTGCTGTAGGAGTGGTCGAGAGGCAGGTAGGAACTGTGGTTTGTAATGGTTCGGGTAGATCATCATAGTCTTCCCATGTGCTGTCTTCGGGTGGAAGATCCTTCCACTGGACCAAGCCTTGCATGACCGGTTGCTTTTTGCGTACTAGCTGACGTACCCCGATAATAGCTAGAGGGGTATGGACCGGCATGCTCTTGTAACTGGTGTCTGGGAGTGGTGTAGGTGTAGGTGTTGTCCCGGCCTCGCCCTTGAACGGCTTGAGTAATGATACATGAAAGACCGGGTGTATCTTGCTGCCCTCTGGTAGTCGTAAACGGCATGCAGTTTCTCCGACGACTTCCTCGACTTGGAAGGGACCGTAAAAGCGGAGTGCCAGCTTTTTGCAATGAGAACGTCGTAGAGAGATCTGCCGGAATGGGTGTAACTTAAGTAACACCCAGTCTCCTGTTTGGAATGTGATTTCTGTGCGATGTCGATCCGCCTGCGTCTTCATGCGATGTTGAGTCCGGTGCAGGTTTTCCTTGAGTTGATGTAAGATCTCATCCCTTGTTTGTAAAGTAAGCTCCACAGCGTCGTTCTTCGATTGGCCTGTACAATAAGATAGAAGTCCCGGTGGGGGCCGACCGAACATGGCTTCAAATGGAGACATGCCGGTCGAAGAATTAACGCTGGTATTGAAATGAAATTCCGCTAAGCTAAGATAAGTAGACCATTTTTTTGGGTTATCGTGAGTGAACATGCGTAAATATTGCTGAAGGCTACGATTTGTTCTTTCCGTAAGTCCATCAGTTTGTGGATGGTAAGCGGTGCTGTAGTGTAATGTTGTGCCTTGTAGTTTGAATAGATCCTTCCAGAAATGTCCTAAAAAAATGGGGTCACGGTCGGAAACAATCGAGGCCGGTAACCCGTGAATTTTGCCCACCGAGTCCCAAAAGGCTGCGGCTGCTTTGGGGCCCGTAAGTGGCGAAGTTAATGGGGAAAAATGTGCCGCCCGGGAGAGGCGATCTACTGTAACCATAATGTTGGTATAACGGTTAGAGGCGGGTAACTGTGTAATGAAGTCCATAGTTAAGTCTGTCCACAGGTGGTCGGGAATTGGAAGAGGTTGTAATAATCCATAGGGAAGATGGTTTGAGGGTTTTGCCTTTTGGCATATCTCACAATGGGTTATATGTGTGGCGATATCGTTTTTCATTTGCGGCCAATGAAACTGTTGTTGAATACGGTGTAATGTGGCGTTGATTCCCGAATGACCGCCGTAGCAGCTGTTATGAGATTCCATTATAATCTGTTTTGTGATTGCCGAATTCCTAGGGATATAAAGCCTATGTTTATAAAAAATGTAGTCCCCTTTCCGTACCCAATTGGGTCTGGATTGCGGTTTTGTTGTGAGGTCCTCCAACAATTGTTGGGTATCGGGATCGGCCGCATAGTCTTGCAGCAACCCTGCAAGCAATGTCGAATGAGGTCCAGAAGTGGTGATTTGGTTGAGTTGAGGAGATGTGGAGGTCGGGTGATCTGTGATGGCATTCTCTTGATTGTGGTGTGCTCTGGAGAGGGCGTCGGCAACTATATTAGATCGTCCAGTCTTATATTTAATGGTATAATCATAGCCTATGAGTTTTGCTAAGAACATCTGCTGCTCGGGGGTATGGAGGTCTTGCGTAAGTAAATTGTGTAAACTTTGGTGATCCGTAAGAATTTGGAATGGGTGGCCCAACAAGTATTGGCGCCACTTTGCGACGGCCGATGTAACCGCGTACATTTCTCGTACGTAGGTTGATTTCCGTTGCATAAGTGGAGACAGTTTCTTGCTATAAAAAGCAATTGGTTTTGAATTTTGTATTAATATTGCTCCTATGCCACTGCCGGAGGCATCGGTTTCGATTTGAAATGGTTCATCAAAGTTTGGTAAAGATAGAATTGGTTTGGAAATTAATAATGTTTTTAAAGTATCAAAAGCTTCCTGAGCTGCGGTGGTCCATACAAAACTAGTTTTACGTAATAAATCTGATAAAGGTCCCGCAATGTTTGAAAAATTTTTGATAAACTTTCTATAGAATCCAGTCAGTCCTAAAAAAGCTCGAACTTCTTTTTGTGTTGTGGGAACCGAATATTGCTGGATGGCCTGAGTGTTGGTGTTGTTGGGAAACACCGTTCCATTTGTGATACAGTGGCCTAAAAACTCCACCTCTCTTTGGAGGAAAAAACATTTTGAAAGTTTAATATGTAAAACATGCTTTCGTAAGATTTCAAAGGTTATGGCCATGTGAGTGAAATGTGTCTCTTCTGTGTTGCTAAAAATCAGTATATCATCAAAAAAAACCACAATGAATTTACGTAAATATGGGCGAAAAATGTTATTCATCAAAGATTGGAAAGTGGAAGGGGCATTTGTAAGGCCGAATGGCATGACGGTGAATTCGTAGTGGCCGTGGTGTGTGCGAAAAGCTGTTTTATGAATGTCTCCTTCGGCCATTCGTATTTGGTGGTAACCTGCCCTAAGATCTAATTTGGTAAAATAACGTGCATGGAAGAGTTCATCTAAAAGTTCATCTATTGTGGGAATGGGA
The DNA here is from genome assembly GCA_039583875.1 of Platanthera guangdongensis. Lineage (NCBI taxonomy): Eukaryota > Viridiplantae > Streptophyta > Magnoliopsida > Asparagales > Orchidaceae > Platanthera > Platanthera guangdongensis. The sequence goes on along the minus strand of CM077151.1, from coordinate 5,497,941 downwards.
AAACGATCCTTTATTGTATGTTTGTTTAGCATGCGATAGTCTACGCAAAATCGCCAGGATCCATCTTTCTTTTTAACCAAAATTACGGGGGAACTGAAGCTGGATGTGCTGGGGCGTATGTGTCCGGATTGCAGCATTTCAACGACAAGTCGTTCAATTTCGTTTTTTTGGTAATGTGGGTAACGATAAGGTTTAACACGGATAGGAGGTATGTGCGGCTCAAGTGGAATGGTGTGATCGATGGGGCGTTTTGGGGGAAGGGGAATGTCAGGTTGGAATAAGTCGTGGTATTGCTGTAATAAGTCCCTAAATTGTGGGGGCAGGGAGGAAATATTTATGTTGGTGGGGCCTTGTTGTTGGGTTCCTGGAACGATATCTGAAACTATATATAATGCCGAGGCTTGAAGTGACATTAAACGTGCAATCTGCGATGATGAAACCGCGAGATCCATATTGGATGAGTGTCCTTGCAAAGTGATCGGTCCCTGAGCTGAAGTATATGACAATGTAAGGGTTGAGTAATCGGTGGTGACCGGTCCTAAAGACCGCAGCCATCGTACTCCCAATACAACGTCCGTCCCTTGGAGAGCAAGGACATATAATGATAATGTATATGTGCGTGTTTGGATGAGCAGAGTAACGTTTAAGCACTTGCCTTGACATGTAATGGACATGCCATTACCCATGAAGACCTTGAAAGGCTGAATGGCCAGAATTGGGAGCTGCAAATAAGTAGCTAAGCGGTCTGAAATAAAGTCATGGGAGCTACCACTATCAATCAAAGTGTTGAGTGGATGGTGACCAATAAATGAGGTGACGCGGAGACAATGACCGGGTGAGTCTCCGGTGAGTGCGTAAAAACAAATAGAGCCCGTGTGATCCACGGCTTCCTGTATAGGGTCATCAATATTGTCGGGGTCATCGGGTTCGTCGGTGCCTTGGAAATACAGAAATGAGCCGGAACCTTTACAACGGTGCCCATAGGAGTATTTGTCGTTACAATTGTAACAGAGACCTTGGTCCCGACGGCGTTGCCGCTCAGCGGCCGATAGGCGGCGAATGGGATAACTAGGGTGGGGTGGGTGGGATGATGGTGGTGGTGGTGCTGTAGTTGCGGGGCGCCACTGAAATTTGGGTGGGATCGTGCGTTGGCCCGTATCCTGAAATCGCGGTATGAGAGGGTAGGCATTTGGGGTAACGGTTTTAGAGTGGGTTTGTGTTTCGAGTTCCTGATCTTCCACCATGCGGGCTAAGGCGTAAGCGTCATGTAAATCTGTGGGGCGTTGCATTTTGACGGTGCTGCGTATACTCGGTTTTAAGCCGGAAATAAAAATACTCCGTGTGATGCCGGGGGGTAAAGCAGGTACTCGTGTTAAAAGATCCTCAAATTGTGTTTTATAGTCGAGGACTGTATGTGTTTGTTGTAATTTAGTGAGCAAGCCAGCCGCATCTTCATAGGCGGAGGGGCCGAAACGCTTGTTAAGGGCTTCAACAAATAAAGGAAAGGTGAGGTGCGGTTGATCCCGTAACGTCGCTTGGTACCAACGAGACGCAGGGGCGTCCAGGTGGCACGCGGCAATTAACAGAAAATCTCGTGGGTTCGTGTTGTGATATTGAAAATATAAATGTAAGTTATATAACCAATCGGTCGGATCGCCGTCATTAAACCGAGGACAAGGAAATTGATATTCAGAATGTAAAGAAACGACCTGGTGGGGGCTGGCTGAAGGCGACTGTCCAAGAACGCCGGTTGAGGTGGAAGGGTGGCCAAAATCGGGCGGTGCAACGCGGGCCTGCAAAATGTCCATGGACTGCTGGAGGCTGCGGAATTGGGCCAGCATGTCCGCGCGGAGGCCATCGATCCGTTCGGTAGCGTCAGTGCGGGTTTCCACGATCTGATGGGCCAAGAACGACTCCTTGGCCTGACGTTCTTCCCGTAATTCTGTGAGCTGGGAAGCGAGGGTGGCGTGATCCGCTTGAAAAGTCTTTTGAAAATCAAGAAGCTGATTTTGAAGCTCCTTTGTCCGGGTCGTGTATTCTGCCATGGGAGGGAGAGAACAAGAACGAGAGCACCAAATTGTTAGCTCCTAGAGGAGCTAAGAATCAAGGCGGCGCCGGAAGGCCGCCGGAGGAGGTGTTGCATTCAGCGAGAGAGAAAGAGAGAGTCAGGAAGAGAGAAAGAGAGAGAGAGAGAACCGGGAATTTAGAGAGAGAAGAGCCAATTCAATTAATCCATGCATGAGTCCAAAATATTACAGCGGGGTATTTATAATAGGTCTTATCTGACCGTTACATTAAAAAAACAAATAAAACGAAATCAGCGGAGGAGATCAAAACTCGGAAAAGCAGGGCTGCAGGATTGATGCCACATGTTGTAATCTGAGCGGGTATCGTGAAATAAAGAAGCAATCCTGGCCCTCCACGTTGTTTCCGTAACATCGCAGTTCTGCTCCAACCGTTCTTCAAGCAGTCCGCCTGATGCACGCGGAGCTGCTGTCCGCCTGATGCACGCCAGAGCTGCTGTCCGCCTGATGCACGCCGTTTCCGCCTGACCTAGCTTGTGTTCTCCTCCGTGAAAGCTTTCGCCTGATGCACGCCGTTTCCGCTTCTGATAGCTCCATCGAGGAGCTCGCCGGAGCTGCTATCTTCCCTCGCGCTTCTTGATCGCAAGTTTGTTGTCCGCAAACTTACTTTTCGCTACCTGCTTCTGTTAGGCCCGTTCGTTTGCAAGTTTTCATGGGAAGGTTTTCGTTTTGACCCAAAACGAAAAATCATGAGTTTTAGTTTTGGGGTAAAACGAAAACTTATGTTCGTTAGGAGAAAGTTTTTGTGTTCGTTTTAGACCAAAACAAAAACTGATGTTCGTTTGTAACATTCACGGGGCAGGAGCGCTCCAGTATGAACGGGCCCTAATATTCAATTGCCATCTTCTTTGAATAGCTACAAATGAATAGATCATTCTTCAAATTTACATTTTTTCATACATTGTTAAGACTGGCATGCATTTATATGATATATAAAGTATACAGTATATAGTACATGAAGAATGATAAGAGAGAAATACAAAAAGCAAACCTAGATGGCAATTGCCAGAAGAAACTCCATATCAGGATCCAAATCATGAAGGAATGTTGAGATAAAAATGGCTTCTGAGGGGGAGGAGGTTAAAGGACGGGAACCTGTTTTCCAACTTCTTTCTGCTGATCAGCAGTAGGTGGCGGCCTCGAGATACGCGACCAGGGAGAAGAGGCGAGACAAAGTGGTGAATAAGGACTTCTACGGCGTCCTCCGCCAGCACGATCGCGGGTGGCTCCATCGCAGCAGCGGCACTTGTCGTCGACGGAAGCTCCAGTATGAACATTGCCAGTCTATTCTCCTCCTCCTCCTCCTCCTCCTCCTCCCCCCCCCCCCCCCCCCCCCCCGTTTCCTCCCAGCTACGGTCCCCGAGCTGGGCAGCCACCGACGATGACCACGCCGACCCATCCTTGCGGAAAATCGCCGGGGAAGAAGGAAGAAGAGAAGAATCTATTCTCAAAACGCACCTCTTGAGATGTGTTTTGGAGCCAGGCAAATTTAGAAGTAACCAAAACACATCGTTTTCATCTCAAAACGAAAACGATGCAAAACATAGCCAAACGAACGCCTACATTTGGTTCTCGAAAACTCAAAACGAAAACGCTATGTGAAAACGGTGCAAACAAACGGGCCCTTAGCAATTTTGCGGTCCGCAAACTTTTTCTGGCGCTGCTTCCGCAGCTGTCTGCTTCACCTTCTGCTTGCAGCCTGTGTATATTCGCCTGTGTATATTCGCCTTTAGATATAGAAAGAGGGCTTTTGGAGAATAAGCTGAGAATGCACAAAAGAATATAAGTTTTCATTTTGGCCTAAAACAGACCTAAAAAACATTCTGCAAACGAACGTAAGTTTTTGTTTAGCCCAAAAACAAAAATAGATGATTTTTTCGTTTTTGGCCAAAACAAAAACTTTCCAATGAAAACTTGCAAACGAATGGAGCCTAATCAGAACCCTCAGTCATGTCAAAGGGTGTCGAGAGGGTAATTTTCTGGCATTGATGTGTTTTATTTCGGCTTTTTGTGCTACAATGAAGCCATTTGTTGATTAATTGGGCCATGACCTTACTAAAGCATTGAAGGACATTGGTGTCATGCTTAGTTATTAAAGGAGAAAGGGACACGAAGGAGCAAAGAGGTCTCAGAACCTATGCTCAAGGCGCATGCACGTGCCTGATGAAGGCAAGGCACACGCCTGATGAAAGCAAGACGCAACCACATTCATTTTAAATAATCAGCATCAAATATCATTTCATCTTTTCGATCAAATTCTACTTCTATTCTACTAATTAATCATTCATTAATCATTACTATCATTTATGTCTCTTAAAGATAAAAATTAATGTGATCACTTGTTGAAACTGGAATACGGTCCCAACGAGAGTACGGATCTAAGGGGGTAGCTTACACCTACTTCTCTCGAACCAGAACATCTAACTGGACACTAGGAACTAAAGAACAGATTCTGGACTGCAGCGCGGAGGTCCCACCACACAATCTGAAGATCTTAGAGTGCTTCCCCTCCCAAACAAAAAACTGAGTTGGACATCTTGTAGGGCACTCGAAGCCAACGAAAAACAGCCTGAAGAGGAAGAAGCCAATAGAATTGGATCCCCTTTGAAGGTGTTCACAGAGTCTATTTATAGTTTCTCAAGTCTGGTCTGCTAATAACGGAATTCCGTCTTCTTATTTTACTAAACACACCCCAAATTGGTATATCAACAGTCAAACTCCGTTGTTTGGAGGGGATATTGGCAGACCAAAACATATTATTTCATGGAGAATCTTTCTAGGACGGGTCGACCGTGATGTCATACTCCCCTGGAGTGGGGAGTGCTTAAATGTGGGACGCCAACAGCCGCTCACTCGTAGCTTAGGGAGAGTGCCTGATGAAGCCGGCACTCACCTGCCTCTTACTCGCTACCTGGGGCGTATGTGGACCGGATGCCCCACTCGCCCGGCTATTCGCACACCTGCTGTTTTAGGCGAGTGTGGGCCTGCTTGCCCCACTCGCCCTCTATCTGCACACCTGCTGCTTTAGACGGGTGCGACATGCTTACTCTCCGCTCACCTGGTCCTGAGGGCCCATTTACACCTTGGATTTCCCTGATGAACTCACTCGGCGAACACGAGGTTGTACATCACTTGCATCATATGTAAGTCCCAACGCACAATTATCTATCACAAACACCAAATCAATCGAAAATTATTGAGTTCTAACAATATTTGTTTCTTTATTTTTAAAAAAATTATAACAAAAATATAACTCATGAACGTTTTTTATGTTCTAAAGGTGCAAATAAGACGCACGAAGGCGCAAACGTCTAAGCCTGATGAGCTTTTAGTTTTAGGCGCACCTTTAACAACATAGGTGTCATGGTCCTTCATTTTCGCCTGCTTCCGCAAAACATTGATGTCTTGGTATTCATTGTAAAGAGTTACAACATAACGTATGGTTGCTTTCATATAGGTTCTAAGATAATAAAGCTGATAGGTTGCCATGATCTTAGGGTTTCCTAATAAAGGATATGAGGTAGAATCTGATCACCTTTTCTTATCAACTAAACAAAGAAAGAATTGAAGGAGACTTCCAAAGCAATATCAGCTGTGGAGCACAAGCCGGAATACAAAACTTGAAATTTTGATTTTGTATCTACTTTGTCATTATTTCTTTTCACGTAGCAGTACCATAATCCCAGAATTGTACGTTGCACCTTCTGATCATACAAAGTTCGGCAAGCATAATTGGCCGAAAGCCATACATGCTTATCTTACGAGTAGTAGTTGAGAATTAGCTGAAATTATATTAAAGTTGAAAGGGGGAACCTTTTGATTCAATTGGTTGTCATGATCTTAGGGTTGCCTAATAAAGGATATGAGGTAGAATTTCCTCACCTTTTCTTATCAACTTAAACAAGGAAAGAATTGAAGGAGACTTTGGAAGCAATATCAGCCGTGGAGCACAAACCAAAATACGAAAACTTGAAATTTTGATTTTGTACCAAAATCCTAGAATTGTATGTTGCACTTTATGATCCTACAGAGTTCAGCAAGTCTAACTGGCCGAAAGCCAGACATGCATATATTATGAGTAGTGTTTGAGAATTAGCCGAAAATATATTACAGTAGAAAGGGGAAACCTTCTGATTCAATTGGCTATTATCTAAACGGATGCTCACAAGTACTGCTTGTATGTAATTTGCAATTATTTTATTTCCAAGCTTTGCACTTTGTTTTTTTTCCATAATCTTACTAATGTTTTCTCCTTCAGATCAGGCTGCCGGAGCACACTAGGGTCATATTGCCCCAATTTTTAGAAAAATGACCGTTTTAAACTCTAAAATTAAAGACAATATGGTATCAGTGCCTAGCAATGCAAAATGGTCTTAGTTTCTGTGTCACAGCTCTGACCCTATTTAAATTAATAGGTCCTGTATCGCTTCGAGGACATTACAGAAGAGGATATGGCATTATGCCATAAAAAGGACCGGCGGGTCGTTTTCCCGTCTGAGACCAAGTTGAAGAATCAGGAGAATGAAAGAAAAACAAAAAAAGGAAACAATCTAGAGTACCCAACATTGATTTGTGCATAGTTTTCTCAATTGATAATAGTCTCTCAAAATAATGAAGTTATAGCTAATTACAATGCTAGAAACCAAGTGTTCCATGGATATTAATAGGCAATTATGTATTAGGGTTGATAAAGGTAAGTGTTGGAGGAGCATTGTAGCATGGGAGAGAGATGTAAAACTTAAACCTTTTTCGATTCACATTTGAGAGAAATAGAACTTGGTAATTGATCGAGCATCCATTTCAACAACGAAAGATGGCCAAATCTTGTAAGTAGCTCTCAAGGTAGATGGAGAAGGGTATAGCACAATTCAAAAAAGAATAGCATGAATTTGAAAAGGATTGGAACCTCAAAGTAGTCGAAGCGACTTGCAAAGAGATTTATAGGTACATTGTCATAGATCTTGAGTTGGAAAAGCATGATTTGTTAAGATTTATACGTGCTTACATTGTTTATACACATGTCGACCCTTGTAGAATATTGACCCTTCTAGAATACACAAGAGAAATACAATAAGTACAATACTATCCTTGCAAAGAGCGTTCCAGAATTGCATGGCGGCATTCCATCCCGCCTCCCTTACCGGCAAGATCTCCTAACATAGTCTAAATATTATTTCAAATGTCATAACCTACTCATAGACCCTAAATTTAAAATTTATATTATACAAAGAAAAATTTGGGCGGACCGACATAATCCTTGATGACCATCAAAGTAATCCTAGCGGTTCATTGCATTGGATATTGTTGCGGGCTGGCTCGATGCCCCGGTCGGACCGGATTCAATTGGACCGTCTTAGCTTGCGGAGCGGTCGAGCGCGCACACAGTCAGAGAGAAAGAAAGGTTGACTCAAAATGTGATGACGTGGAAAAACCCCTCAATTGGGTAAAAAACCACGCGACCGGATCTGTGACGGTCAAAGTCCACTATCTGCTCGCGGTTACAGGGCGTTTTGAGAATCGGGGCGACATGCCGCTCCCGTTACAACTTGGGGTGAGAGAGAAGATCTACGGCTCCCAGCGGGCAACAGGCTGCGCCGCGGGAGCGATTTGGACACTGGAATGTGAGAGATGACACTGATGCTCTGAAGCTTGGAGCGCGGGTTCGTCGTGCGCCTGCTTGCAGGGGTTGCCTTCCTCCTTCTGCTCGCTCCGGGACTTGGGCGTTTTCCTGCTGGTCGTGCTCTGGTGGCTCGTGGTGGCTGGAGGATGATCCGAAGGAGTAGTCCGGCAGAGCTATCGCCTGAGGAAGAATATGACCCGGAGCCAAAAGATGATTTATGAGGAGACCCCGAGGCTCCTTTTATAGCCTCCTGGACATGATCATGGCGGGCTCCGCCACTAATGTAGTGGGTTAGTGGGTGGTTATCCACCGAATCGGACGGTGAGGAGAGCCCACCATGATCGGACGGCGGGTAAGTTGCCGACGACGGTGGGTCGGCCGTGCGTCGGTGGCGACCTGGGCTGCGGCCAGGCCGGCGGCCGCAGCCAGGCCGGCGGAGGCCAGACGGGCAGCGGCCTGGCCGGGGGCGTCCTGGCCGGGGGCCGCGGCCAGGCCTGCGGCCGCGGACCGGCCGGCCGCGGGCTGCGGACTGTCCGGCGATCGCCGCCCGGCCGGCGGCAGCCCCGCCGGCGGTGGCAGGCTGACCATCGTGCGGGCGGCGGCGGTTTCCCCCAAGGTGATGGTTCTCCTTAGTGGGGAGAGGAAGTGGGCCCCACCACCCATGCTTCCTTCATTATGGGGACTTCATGGGAGGTGGGTTTGACTAATCATCCCCATGATCCCCTATTTTGGGAGGAGATCAAGGGGGAATTCTCCCTATAAATTGAGGTGTAACCCATCAATTGCCCCCCAAATCCTTTTTATTGGAGAGCGAAGCGAGCGAGAGAAGAAAGATTTTCCTGCTGGTCATCCTCTTTCCCGCTGTCATGACAACCTCAGGCGCCAAAGTGGAGGCGGCGAAGGGCGTTGTTTCGAAGGTACCCGGAGCAAACTCGCCAAAGTAGAGTCGATCAGCGAAGACGCCGAACGCGGCCGCGTGCGCTCCGGTTGCGCTCCCGCGCCGAGGCCGCGTGCACTGAGGCCGCGCGTGCAGGCGCGACCCTGCGCGCCCGGGCTGGACGCGCATCAGGTCTGCGTGCGCGCGGGTGTGCGCGGGCGGTCCTCCTCTTTGATCGGGCGCGCTCCTGTACGCGGGTGTGCACTTGTTTTGCACGTGGTTTAGGCTGCACGCGCTTGGACGTGTGACCCCAAGCCTTCATTCTTTAGGCAAACCTGACCCTTCCATCTTTGTGTTGTGCAGGTCCCGAAGCGCTCTTCCGGTCCGATGCGCCTGCGCTCCTCTTTAACTGAAGACAGTGTGGAAATTTGGAGGAAGAAATATGGGCTTCCCGCTGATTTGGAGGTGAGGATCCCACGTGCTGAGGAGCGAGTCCAAAATCCTCCTCGTGGTTGGCTGACGATTTGTGAAGTTTCCCTGAGGTCCGGCTTCCGCTTCCCGCCATGCGAGGAGGTGATCGAGATCTTGAAGTTCTGTGGGGTGCCAATTTCACAGTTTGTCCCTGTTGGAATTGCCCGAATTATGGGCTTAGCTGCATTCTTTCGCGAGCATGGAGGACGACTTTCCTTGGACCAGTTTCGAGATTGGTGCGACGTTCGCGCCGATGGCGGCGAACGGGTGGAGGTTCGCAGCAACAAAAGTTGGTTGGATGAGGCTTGAAAAGATCGGACATGACACTTTGTTGGGTATGTTAGGAATTCGGGGCCTTCCCGGGCGTGGGACACACTGCCGACCGCTCGCCGGACCGGGTTGTGTTTTCAGAGCCTCATGCTGAAGTCCTTAATATTTTTGTCTAGTGGAGGAGAAGCGCCTGCTGCGGTGTGATATCTCTTCGATGATGATTGTTGTGACTTCTCAGGGGTCGAAAGAGGAAAGCTGTGGTGGCCCCTCTTGGCGACCTTGACGTCGGCAAACGCGACCGCTTGGCCTGTCCCGAGGTCCCGGGTGCAGAACTTGTGTCCCGAGTTCCTCGGGTGCCTTCGGACGGTGGCCTGGTGTCCTCTTCCTTGAGGGCAGAGTGATGCGGTAAGTGTCTTGACTTGTTGTAGAGATTTTTACCTTTATTATTTGGTGCAACGCCCGCCTTTCCTTGAGCAGTGAGACCCAAGCCCAGATTGCGGTAACCTGGAACACTATGTGAGTTTAAAGGATGGGTATCGCCCTTCAAGGCCCGGTTAGTCAAGCTCGCTTGCCTCCCTGAGAGGAATATGATCGGGACGTTCGGGCCGAACGGGTCAGTGGAAGTGACTAGAGGATGCCAGCAGCATTGGAGGTGGAGAAAACCTGGTGGAGGCCACCTAGGTTGAAGCACGAATGGAGACTTCGGGCTTGTTAAGCCACGGGAGGAAGCCACCGGACTTGAGACTCAACTACGGGCGGCGAAGGCCCAAGTGGAGATGCTGTCTTCTGATAGCCACGTGTCGGAGTTGAAGGCTGCGGGACTTGCAGAATACTTGGAATCATTGGACTACATGCGAGACCGTAGTTTGATTGCAGAGGAGGTTCGTGACGAGATTTGGTCCAAAGAGGTGGAGCCCCAGATGGACGATGTTCATGAGCTAGCGCTCCGGCGCGGTGTCTCGAAGGCCCTCCGCCTGGTTAGCAAGAGCTTGGGATGTGACACATCCGGCCTCGGCTTTGCCGATGTTTCTGAAGACGAGCATTCTGGCTTGGATGATGAGTAGTAGCCTCATTCTCATTTAGTTGTCCCGTTAGTTGTATTGTATTTTGCTTTTTATTTAGCATTTGTTATTGTTGTGCTTAGGCGCTGGTTGCCCCTTTTTGTATCATTCCAATTGTTTTGTTATGACATTATTCTTTTCATGTCATCTTAGTTGTTCTCGTTTGCACGGCTCTGGTCCGTGGCTTTGTTTGCGCGACTTTAGTCAGCGGCTTTGTTCGCGTGGCTTTAGTCCACGTCTTTGTTTGGCGCGGCTCAGGCCCGCGGCTTTGTCGCGAAAGGGGGGCAGGCCCTTGCGAGGTTGCACGAGTCAGGCTCGCGGCTTAGGTTGCACGACTCAGGTCCGCGGCTTTGGTTGCACGGCTCAGGTCCGCGGCTTTGTCGCGAAGGGGGGGCAGGCCCTTGCGAGGTTGCACGAGTCAGGCTCGCGGCTTAGTTTGCACGAGGGCTGCTCGCGGCTTCTTCGTGAGGGGGGCAGGCCCCCACGGGGTGCGCGAGTCAGGCTCGCGGCTTAGGTTACACGAGGGCTGCTCGCGGCTTCTTCGTGAGGGGGGCAGGCCCCCACGGGGTGCGCGAGTCAGGCTCGCGGCTTAGGTTGCACGAGTGCTGCTCGCGGCTTCTTCGTGAGGGGGGCAGGCCCCCACGGGGTGCGCGAGTCAGGCCCGCTGCTTAGTTTGCGCGGGGGCTGCTCGCGGCTTCTTCGTGAGGGGGGCAGGCCCCCACGGGGTGCGCGAGTCAGGCTCGCGGCTTAGGTTGCACGAGGGCTGCTCGCGGCTTCTTCGTGAGGGGGGCAGGCCCCCACGGGGTGCGCGAGTCAGGCTCGCGGCTTAGGTTGCAAGAGGGCTGCTCGCGGCTTCTTCGTGAGGGGGGCAGGCCCCCACGGGGTGCGCGAGTCAGGCTCGCGGCTTCTTCGTGAGGGGGGCAGGCCCCCACGGGGTGCGCGAGTCAGGCTCGCGGCTTAGTTTGCCGGAGAATGCAAGTGCTCAATCTGACCGCCGGAGAATGTGGGTACTCAATCCGGTTGCATGACCTAGCCTGGTTGAACTACTTCTTAGTTAGGTATCAATAAAGCGAATAGCAAAAAGATAGTTTTCGCAAGCCCGAGTTTGCTATTTTTACAATAGCAGATAAATAAATGAGCTGAAAAAGAGAAACGGCTCAAGGATGAAAGTGGCGGGAACGGGATTGGAAAACATCCAAGAGCGATTGTTGGAGTATTGCGGTGTAGTCAGAGTCAGCTTTGATGACAACGAACTGTACGTCATAGGATGCTTGCCGAGGTGATTCTTCAAGAGTGACTGGGAGAGTAATGGTGCCCATGACTGGTACCGGGGCGTTCCCCAAAACACGTGCGCTGGTTGATGCTAGCTCGAGGTTGCCAGTGGTTAGTTTGAGTTGAAGCAACGTTGATAAAAACATCACATTAACAATAATCTCTCCGTCCACTAGAACTTGTTTCAACCCAGTGGATGGCTCGCCAATTCTGACGGTTGTACATCTCATGCTTTGACTAGGAGACGGTCTATTTCTTGGTAGGAATTGATCAACCGCCCCCAGACCGGTCAGTCGTTGGATTTCTTTCTTCAGCCGATTGCATCTGTTGGTGTTGTGGCCTTGACCCTGATGATACTCGCAGTACTTTGACAAATCTCAGCGGCCGGGGGTGAGCGGTCTGGGCATGCACAAGGCCGGATGGTTACGAATTGCTTCAAAAATCTTGCCTTGAGGGGCGTTGAGCGCCGCAAATTGACGCAACTTTCGCCCTTTGCAGGTACTTGCGCGCTGATCGTAGTTTCTCTTGTGCTCGGGGTACACATTGTTCTCTAGTTTTCTTTTCTGGACTCTACCCGGGCTTGGACTTTCCAGTGAGGGCTTTTTGACCGTCATGAACCTTTTGGTAAAGAGAGCTGCGTGTTCAATGTAGCTGCTTATCCTCTCCTCTTGTCTAGAATGAAACCAAGCTCGAGCCTTCCCTTTTAGTGTTTTCGGAAATGCCTGGACCATGTGTTGATCTGAAGCGTTGCGAGCGTGCATGATAGTTTTGAAGCACCTCACGTGTGCGAGTGGGTTGCCGGTTCCGCTGAAACTGTGGATTTCAGAGTCATCCTCCGGATCTGGCCCTGCCCAGGAGTCAAGTGAGTTGTAGTTGGGTAGATGTTCACCTAGTTCCAGCTTCGTAGCCGAGGCATCGAGACTCCGCTCGTTTCTAATGTTCTCTTCATAATGAGCATTGGCGAGGTGACGATCATGCATCTCTTGGAGTGGTGCTGCGAGAGTGGGGGAGCTACTTGTGCTTAATAATTCTTTCTCTATATCGTACTCCTTGTACAGGCGATGTCTGGTTGAGACGGAGAGTTCTCCTGATAGCGGTAAATCAACTTGCTTGAACGGCTGCGGAACTCTTGGCTGGTGGAATGCCAGATCATCCTGAATTGCGTACATCATGCTAGTGTGGGTGGTATTCAGAGGGGAGTATTCTCGAAGTGGATGTTGCCCCCCATTCCTCGGAGAGTCACGTCGACCATTGTTGCTGCGGCGCCCAGCCTGACTCCGTTCTTCTTGTCCTATGCGAGTTTGTTCTTTTCCTTGCGGGGCTCCTTGCGTCGGGCCATGATTTGGCAGAGGCAGGGGAATGAGTGGTGCTGGTGGCAGAGGAGGAGCGGGGGGTGCTGCTAAATTTCTGAGCAGAGTGAGCATTTCGGTCTGCTGCTCCTCCATCTGGCGAACGCGCCTCTCGAGGGCGTTAACAGATGCGAATGCAACTTCTGCCTCCAATGGTAGGCTCACAAGTGAGCGGGTGCGTGCCGGTTCAGCACGTCCACAGGGGACGGATCCTTCAGCAGCGCGGGCGCTTCTTTTCGCCATTGAAGAAGAACTTGGAAGTGGCAAGGCTGGTGATCTTGACCCTAAACCCGTGTTCCCACAGACGGCGCCAAACTTTTGCGGGCTGGCTCGATGCCCCGGTCGGACCAGATACAATTGGATCGCCTGTTGCCCGATGGGAGCCGTAGACCTTCAAGATCTGATGACTGGAAAACACCCCAAGTTGTAAAAAACCACGGGAGCGGCCTGTCGCCCCGATTCTCAAAACGCCCTGTAACCGCGAGTTACAGATAGTGGACTTTGAGAATCGGGGCGACACAGATCCGGTAAACTTGGGGTGAGAGAAAGTCAAAGTCCACGGGCACGATCGGACGACAGGCACTGGAATGCGAGAGATGCCACTGGTGCTCTGAAGCTTGGAGCGCTGGTTCGTCGTGCGCCTGCTTGCAGGGGTCGCCTTCCTCCTTCTGCTCGCTCCGGGACTTGGTCGTTTTCCTGCTGGTGGTGCGCTGGTGGCTCGTGGTGGCTGGATGATGATCCGAAGGAGGAGTCCGGCAGAGCTATCGCCTGAGGAAGAAGATGACCCGGAGCCAAAAGATGATTTATGAGGAGACCCTGGAGCTCCTGTTATAGCCTCCTGGAGAGGATCATGGCGGGCCCCGCCACTAATGTAGTGGGTTAGTGGGTGGTTACCCACCGAATCGGACGGTGAGGAGAGCCCACCACGATCGGACGACGGGTAAGTCGCCGACGGCGGTGGGTCGGCCCTGCGGCGGCGGCGGCCTGGGCTGCGGCCAGCCGGGCAGCGCATCTCTCTCTTTCTCTGCCTCTCTCCCTCTCTATCTCTGCATTTCTCTCTGTCCGCCTCTTTGGATCTTTCTTGTTAGAAAACAGACAGATAGGATTCACATGTTATATAGAGATGAGATTAAGATCTGTTTGGAATTCCGGCAGTAGCTGGGAGAAGGAATCTCGCCATATTTGCGGGCGGCGTTTTTTGCCGTTCTCCCTCAACTCTGTTTCAAATAGAGGTGCAGAAGGAAGCAAGTCAAACACCTCCCTTCGGCGTTGCGTTGGCGAGGAACGCAGCCGAACGGCGTCCCAAGCAGTCCCAAAGAATCTGCTTGGCATGTTGTGGCTTCAGATAAAATACTGTAGAAAATTAGAGGCGAGAGGAGAATGGAGATGTAGATCTACAAGAAGAGTTGCCTGAAAATGTGAAAAACTTGCTTCCATTTTATGGAAGTAGGAGGAAGTGGAAGGATACACTACGATTCAAAAAGACACAAAAACATTCTTCTTATGAGAAATCAAACGTCTCCAAAACAACGGTGGTGATGAAAATACAACTTTTCTCACGGCCATCACCGTCCCAAACAAACCTTTAGCTATATAGCTCATTCATTATTTAAAAATAATAATATGATTTAACCCGTTGGCTATCTGCAAGTTAATTCTATGGCTCCGTTTGGAGGGACTTATTTTCACCGGTCAAGCGGTTATGACCGCATGAACCGGGTCTTAATTAAGGCCCGGTTCATGCGGTCGTTACCGCTTGACCGATGAGGTCCGGTTCATGCGGTTGTTACCGCTTGACTGGTGAAAATAAGGCTCCGTTTGGGGAACTTATTTTCACCGGTCAAGCGGTTACGACTGCATGAACCGGACCTCAATTAAGGTCTTGTTCATGCGATCGTAACCGCTTGACCGGTGAAAATAAATCCTCCCAAACAGAGCCTAAGTCCCCCAAACAGAGCCTATGTTTTTTAGTTAGGAAGTTAGGAAGGTAAAAAATATAAAATAATCACTTGCTTTATATAAAAAAAGGTTAACAATTGCAGTATATAACTTGAACTATTATTTCATCTTTTTTAAATAAAAAATAATAAACTCAAGATCTTATGTACCTCCGTAAATATATTTATAAAAAGACAGCCCAATTTACTATTAAAAAAGAAATACTATAACCCTATTTAACAGTGAATTGAAACAACTGTTAAGACTATTATAAACTTTATAATAACAATAACATTCGATTACAGTATAATAGTATATTATAACATCTAAAAAATAGACTTGAGAAAACAATGGCCACCCCCAACCTACAAATAATTTTGGGGTCCGGGTAGCATTCCTAGAGGAAGGAGCGTGAGTTGCGATCTCGTCATTGGATCAATCTTACTCGCCGTCCGATCTAATGTGTACTCGTCTGTTTTTTTCTTTTTCTTTTCTTCATTTATTGTTGATGGTCAGATCTAAAATCAAGCGGTCATCCCAACTCGCTGCTCCTTCCTCTGGGAATGCTACCCGGACCCAAAAATTAGCGATAGTTTGATATGTTCTTCCCGTGTGCACGGTATAATTTCAGTCAAATTTTAAGCAGACTATAATACATTATGTTTTTTATGTTACTTAGTAGTTTCTTTTCAAATTTTTGTTGGTCTATCTTCTCTCGTAAACATTAACATGCCTAGTGACTAAATTCTCAATTATCAACTCTTATTTGGGTACCAACATTTTACATCTAGCATGCACTAAAAAATAAACTTGAGAAAACAATGGCCACCCCCAACCTAGAAATAATGTCCGGGTACATTCCTAGAGGAAGGAGCGTGAGTTGCGATCTCATCATTGGATCTTTGCTCGCCGTCTGATCTAATGTGTACTTGTCTGTTTTTTTTCTTTTTCTTTTCTTCATTTATTGTTGATGGTCAATTAAAATCAAGTGGTCATCCCAACTCGCGCTCCTTCCTCTGGGAATGCTAACCCACCTTCCAACAGTCGAGCTAGGCTGTGGGACAGCCTGAATTGATACTGTAAATGGTAGTAAATCTATAGGTGTCTTACCAACAATTTTTTTCCCAACCTAACCCAAAAATAGTATGTGGGGGGAGGCTGAGACAGCAATGATGCCTGGGGTATATATATCTAGAGTGAGTGGGTGGAGCGAGGGAGGACCATCAGCGTGCTGGCACCCACCCTCTTCACCGTCCTTCCAAATAATCAAGTGGCTCCCCATTATTATTATTTGTTAACCGCAACCCGTTATTATCGCACCTAAAGTTACAATTTTTCGCGGCTTTTCGATACGCCTTGTATGCAATATCAGGAAAAGTGCAACACGAAAGTTTAGATATCGACGAGATCAAAAACTTTCGTGTTGATATTTTTCCTAAAAATGCATTACAAGACGTTTAAAATATGTCCAGACTTTGCGCCTTTTCAAAATACGGACAAATTCATGCCAAATCTTCCAATAAATTGCATTTGATGCACCTTAAACAATCACCTATTATATTATTATTATTATTATTGCTTTTTTTTTTTTTTTTAACTTTTCGGACAAATTCATGCTAAATCTTCCAATAAATTGCATTTGATGCACCTAAAGTTGGTAAAAAAAATTTGTTAACTTCTTATAATATATTGTTAGAGTTATTTACCAAGACCTCCCTTCCTTCGGAGTTTGCATAATTATAATCTGCACCCTTGTAACTTTTGAAATTACAATTTCCCCATTTAATATTTACATTTCATAACATTCTTGCTCAAAAAGACTTTCTGAAGATTTAACTCAAGGGAATGCTTTTTTATATGGATGTTATGAAATGTAAATATTGAAGGGAGATTTTTGTAATTTTGAAAGGTAGTAGGATGCAAGCTGTAATTACGCAAATCTTGAGGGGAGGTCTTGGTAAATAATCCTATATTATTATATAAAATGTATCTAATATGGAGGCTCACATTTTATTGATTCTTACTTGGGAGTAATTATTTTTCTCGAAGAATAAAATTATATATGGACTCATTGAGGGTGTTGGAATTGACTTTGAGGAATTGGTATTGGGGATCATAAATTAATTAGGATCCATTTGGTGCGCAGGCAATGATATTTTGGAATTGGATTTGAGAAGCAACAAAGCCAATTCCTGCATTTGGCGGGACGAAAATGTCCAGGAGATGGCTTTGAACCCAAAACCATCGGCTTTAGTGCTACCCTAAAACATGCGTGCTCAATTCTTACCTGCTCATCCAAGTTTTCGCTGTTTTCTTTTTTCCCGATCGTAGCCCGACACTCCAGTGATGGATTCTTTTTCCCTCCCAATCGCGAGCGCCAATCCACCTGTTCGAGTGGCATATGTATACTTCCTCTTCCTCTTCTTTTTCCTCCCCTTGTCTTCTTCTTCCCCTTCTTCATTTGCCTCCTCCCGCTCTTCTTCTTCTCCCTCTTTTTCCTCCTCTTCTCTTCTTCCTCCTCTTTTTCTCCGTTCGCCTCGTCCTACTCTTCTTCTTCCTCCTTACCTTCCTCCTCTTCCTCCGCCCATCCTCCTCATTTTACCTCTCATTTTCTTCCTAATTTCATTATCTGAAATTTCTTGGAAGAAATTTTAGATCTGAAATTTCTGCAGAATCTAAATTGGACGACATTCCCTTGGATTTGTAAGTTCTGCTTAATGTAAGATCTAACTTGGGTATTTCTGAAATTTCTATTGGATCTAATTTGGATTTGTAACTTGGATTTATGTAGGATCTGAAGTTTCAAATCTGCAATTCCAGACCTGCAATTTTAGTCTTCAAACTTCGACAAAGAAGTATTACTCGAGGTGATTCCTTTCTCAAATTATATAATTTTGAATGTCGTCTGATTTACTTAACCACAAATTGTAGATTTAGTTAAGATACTGAAAATAACCACAATTTGTAGATCTAAGTTTGTCATGGATCATGTAGAGTTGCAAAATAAACGTAAGATGGATATTATTATAAAGTCAGCAGTTGTGGTGACTTATGACGCAACTGTGGTGATTATGGACTACATTTCCAGACACCTAGTAGATGTTATAGACATAGACGCTCTACGTAATGTCTTATTAAAATGTTTATATGATGGACATGAGGTTAATTACTTTTGCCATTTACGCATGGGTAAAGCATATTTCAATGAGTTTTATGATATTCTCTGTGCAAAAGGTTATGCCTGTGATACACAATTTGTATCCACTAAAGAATCTATTGAAGTATTTCTATATATTTTGGCACATAACACAAAGTTTCACTATGTTGGTGGCACATTTATTCGCTTGACTGATACAATTAGCAGACATTCCAACATTGTGTTGCAAACAGTTTTAAGACTCTCAAACAATTATATTAGATTGCCTGAATCCGAACAACACAAATCTAGATGGTTTGTCGATAGTATTGGTGCGTTAGACGGTATACTTATTAAAGTGACTGTTCCTATTGTAAATCAAGACAGATATCGCAATCATAAACATGCAATCACAATAAATGTACTCAGTGTATGTGATAGTAACATGAAATTCCTATATGTATTGCCCTGCTGGGAGGGTTCAACATCTGACTCAAGAATATTATGAGATGCATTGAAGTGACAAGATCGCTTTGAAGTGTCAAATGGTAAAAAACTCAAATTATTTTCTCCAACTGAGATAATATATAAATGTATATTAATTACTCATTTTTATTGTATAAGCAAGTACTATCTTGTCGATGTTGGATACAAGATTGATCAATGATTTCTTTCCCCATATCAGTCGTTATGTTATCACCTAAAAGAGTGGCCCAATCAGAGTAATAAATCATCAAATTATAAGGAATTATTTAACTTGCGTCATGTTAAATAGAAAAATGTTATAGAAAGAAATTTTGGATTATTTTTCGTCAACCATCATTTTTCAATATTAAAGTGCATGCATGACTTGTCTCACGTGTTAAAGGTTTATTAGTCAATACATTATCTAATTCCATCATTTTGAGTAGCTGCAAGTCATAAATGATTCCTGCATATTACATAATTTTCTAGTGGAGAAGAGATTAGAGAGCAATGCACAAATGTTAGACAAGGTTGATGTACTCCAAGATATTAGCACATGACGTATCATAAGAGTTCTATAATTACGTTGTTACCAATCCAAGTCATACAGGAATGGATAAATTTTAGAGACACTTTATTTATAAATATGTTCAATGAATATCAAAATATGCATTAATATTCTTATGTCTAATGTCAGCTACAGTACTACCTGATGATGTTTGTGTGCTATTAAACTGCGATTAGAAGTGCTTGATTGAAATTTTATTTAACTTTATGCTATCTTTTTGAATCTTTTTTTATTTGTATTGAAGACTTTTAAATAGTCATATGCAATCATGGTCATATATAATCATTTTCTTATAATAACGTTTAATTAAAATTTCAACAGATCATGGATAAAAGTTCAGAAAAGGTGGGCGGTAGGACTGAGCGGTCCTACATATATTGGATATCAGAAATGGATATAACCCTTTCTAATGCATTGTTAGAGCAACAAAATTTGGGGCATAAAACTCCAAACGGCTGAAAGAGTGTTGTTTTTACAGCAGTTATGACTGCCATTAAAGACATTTGTAAAAACTAGCAAAGAGAAGTTAATGTCTTGTCTTAAAACTTGGAACAAGTATTACATAGAAGTTAGTGTTATACTAGACACTAGCGGATTTGGATGCGATTGACAAAGAAACATGGTGAAGGTGGATAGTTAAGAAGTGTGGGCTAACTATGTGAAGGTATAAGTTTTATTAAATTAGTTGTTGTATTTGTTCATTAAAATAATAAATTAATTATAATATTACATGCTCATTGGTCTGTAAGTATTATAAAGACAAAATTTTCTTTAATTGATCTGATTTGGTTATGCTCTGAGGGACTAATAGAGCAACTGACAGTTATGTTGTGACTGCAATACAGATGACAAAGATATAATTTTTATTAAATTAGTTGTTGTATTTGTTCATTTAAATAATAAATTAATTATAATATGTGAAGGTATAATTTTTATTAAATTAGTTGTTGTATTTGTTCATTAAAATAATAAATTAATTATAATATTACATGCTCATCCGTCTGTCAAGTATTATAAGGACAAAATTTTCTTTAACTGATCTGATTTGGTTATGCTCTGAGGGACTAATAAAGCAACTGACAATTATGTCGTGACTGTAACACAGATGTCAAAGAAGATAGATGTGGAGTCTATGACCGAGAAAACAATTAATACACAAGATCAGACTAGAGTGGAAGGAGACACGTGCAGTAGGAGGAGCCTGATATACATGATCGTGATTTTTTTAGGGCGACAAATATTTTGTCATGATAGTGTCAAATGTGACATGTTCATGAGGCTACCTGAAAACTTGAAGGACACATGACTACGAATGCAGTTTGATCCGCTTATGTAATTATATCTTGCAGCTGAACAACAAAATTAAAATTCTGAACAAAATGAATTCTTGTACAACCCATATTCGTCGAGGAGGGACCCCATCAGGGCCAGGTCAGCAAAAGTCAAAGTCAACAAGTCAAGACGGAGGTCATAGTCAACGTGCCACGCAGCGGAAGGCCTGAGCGAGTATGACGAGCTCCCTTCGCATACTCGCCAGGTCGGCGACTAAGCGAGTTACTCGCCCAGCCGCGCGAGTTCCTCCAGGAAGTCGCCTAGTCACCGCGGGGTGGGGGTATAAATGGACCCCCCTCCCCCAGGATTTTCTTATAAATAGGACCTCAGGGGTACGAGTAGAGACACTTTAAATCTCAGTTAGGATCTCGCGAGCTCTACTTCTTGGATACTAGCTGAGCGTTTGGATTCCTTCTCCTTAGAGGCCAGGTCGCGACCTCGCGACTTAGTTACCCGTTAGTCTTACTCGTACCATGCTCAGCCAATTCTGGTTGTGGAGGGGTTGCTTCTTCCAATCTTCTGGGTACGTGGTGGGACCTTCCTGCCGCAGCATCCGGGGTCTTGTTTATTGACTTTCTTCTTCGTCCTAGTCTCCTGAGCCGTTTAGCATTGCTGCGGAGCCCGTAGCCTTAGGCTGTCTTGATTTTATTTCTGAGGTTGGGAATTTTCTCGGCTTCAACACTCCATATATTGATTTTTGTTGGAAGTCAACTCTATGTATATGAATGGGCCCTAACGTACTAAATTTTATTAATGTACAACCCCGTATTCGGCGAGTGGCCGCCCTCAGATAGGGTCAAGGCCGGGAGGGGTCGTCTTGGTCTGGGCGAGTCATATAGGCAAGTGGTTGGGTCCCTCCCCAGCTCATGTGTATCGTAAGCCGGGAGCAAGCAGGAGGCGAGTGGAGTTTTTTGGTCCTCAATCGCCCCAGGATTGGGCGAGTGGCGAGTGCGAGCCTCTTCGGGCACTCGCCACCTCCAACAAGTGTTTGGCTCGCCTGGGAGCATTCTTCTAAGGAATCCCAAATTGGTCTGCTAATATCCCCTCCAAATAACGTAGTTTTGTTGTTGCTAGACCAGTTTGAGTTGTGTTTAGTAAAATCAAAAGTCGGGATTTCGATATTTGCAGGCCAGACTTGGAAACTATAAATAGACCTCATGAGCACCTTTGGGTGGATCCTTTTATTTGGCTTATTCCTCCTCTGGCTAGTTTTGGTTGGCGTCCAGTGTACTCCAAGGTGCTCAATTCAGCATTGGTTAAGTAGAGAAAGTTCTCTTCGATCTTCTGGATGTGTGGTGGGTCCTCCGGTTGTAGCTCAGGGTCTGTTTTTTAGTCCTAAGTCATCGGCCTTGTGTTCTTCTTTGGGAGAAGTAAGTGCAGGTTACCCCCTCTGGGTCCAAACTTCTCTTGGGATTGAGATCCGGTTTCAACAATTAGAGTTCTCTGAAATAGTCAGTCATTGTTCGCATACAAAGATTTTGCAGATTAACATGTTTCCTCCATCATTTTCTCAACCATCATTCTCCCCAAAGCCAAATCTGAATCAAAGGTGGGTGCAATTGAAAGCCTACCATGCGCATACATTTCATCCACATCAAAATATGTTATTGGCTCCCTCTATCAATTTTGAAGTCAAGGTGTCTCTTTTTATTTTCATCAACTTTATTCATAGCAAGACTCCTAGTAAATATATGATCTATGAAACCAAAGAGGTGGAGGGATGTAAGTGGACTCCAAAGTGGCTATTTTATGGAAGCTTCGAAAGAATTGATGGTTTCAAGGGGCTGTTAGTTGTTGTTGACGGTTGCATCAAGGGAGGTGAGATGGACGGTAAGGGAGAGCGAGGGAGGAAGAAGGTGACCGTTTCATAAGTTGGTGGTGGTGAAGATATATAAGACTCATGGTTCTTGAGAAGAATAATTATTAAATTGATGTGGGCCATGAGGTTGAGGTCAAAGTTAAAGGTGATATGCCGAGTCAATGAGAATGACATGGAGGTACAACGATACAATGACAGTCAACTTTGGCCGGTAAGGTCAAGACAATGTGATCGGATTGGTTCGGTTCAGTTCCACTCAAAATTAAGAACCAACTCATTTATGTTTCGTTCCAAAATTTTGGACCCAGAACTGACCAACGGTCCTAAAATATAGAACTGGATCTGAACCAATTACTTCGGTTTTGTTCTCGGTTCTACCGATGTCTTAACATAATTAAAAAAGTAACTTTTTTATACTTTGTCATACAACTACCAATGTCTCAAAATAATTGAATCATGGCCTTATATAACATTGAAGTCATTCAATTATATGAGGTCAAGAATTATTTTCTTTAGTTATACGACCATATTCTCAATCATTTTTACTTATTAAGCCATACGACTATAATCGTTGTCTCAAAAAAATTCTTTAGCATTGATTTTCGGTTCTCGTGTCGGTTCTGGGCATCCGGCCCGTGGAACCAGGAATCGAACCGAATTGTCGGTTCTTTTATTATGGGAATCAGACTCGAACCAAACCTATTTGGAACCGACCCGCACTGTTTGGTTCCAGTTCTTCTTGGTTCTTCGGTTCTATGGGTCCATTTGGCGCGGTATTTTTACTACGGTGAAATTGGACAAAAACGCAATGTCATAAAATGTGTTTGACATGACGACAATTATGACCGCCACCTAGAAAAAAAAAACTAAATTTTAACATAAAAGTGGATGAAATTCGGTAGATGATGTGAACGATGGTTCATAACCACCCTTTCATGACCTTTCGCCGCGGTACCAGACGGACCCTATGTTAACATAAAATAAGACACATGACACCCACATAACCCACAAAGTGTGCATTAGCATACATGAAGCTATACAAAAATAAAACTACACAAGACTTATAAAATATAAACACTACAACTATCTTTTGCATCACATCTGCTCAAATTTTTTATTTTGTTAACTCAAAAACTTCCATCTTCTACATAAAAGCATCATTGTTTTAATTTTAACAAATTTTAAAGAAATGCATTAAACACACATATTTCTTCCATAATACATACTAAATATACCAAAATGTTTCTTTAAAAGAAATCACATGGAACAGTACAATCTATCACATTATTTGATCACACCAGCCCATCAACACACCAAGCCAATTCACAGCCCTACTTCCTTACAAAACTTGATAAGTATTTTGTTCATATATATAGAGAAAGAAACACGGCACACACACGAAAAGCAACCTTCTGCTGCTGGTTCAGCTGGTGAGGTATATTCCTTGTTTCAACCAGTGTCTCTGGTTCGAGGCCGAGGTCCCTAAAAAATCCCAACACAAAAAAGCAGGCCATTCAGATTTCAGTCACTTCAAAACCCCAAGCATTAACCCCCACCTTGTAGACAACCAGGAACCAGCTGGAAGTTCCATCTTTAGTTATTATTTACCATCCACAAAAAAGTGCAAAGCTAAAAAAAACAAGTGACATAAATTCGATAATCATTACTCGTTTGAAAACGACTTGCTCTAAAAACGTATCCCCGCCGAATAGCTACTCGCTTTTACTTCAAATTTTCATCTCGAGTGTTTGACTCCAATGTTATGTAGTTATTTGGATCGCCTAAGAACACAAACCAGTATATTTTTGTCATACACACTTCCTTCTCAAAACTAGTGAGAAAGATAAAGTTTTATGGGGACTGCATAATTGTAGAGATCTCCCTTAATTATTTAAATTACAAAAACTTCTCATCCTACTTTACAAGGCACCCATCTTGCCAGTGAGGTTTACTGTACTAAATAATGTAAACACGGAGGGGGCTTTTGTAATTTCAAAAAAAAAAAAGTAGTGGTCTGCATAATTACAGCAGGGTATTATTGTGCAAGCATGTTATGAAATGTAAACTTACATGGGAGGTTTTTATAATTTCAAAAAAAGGTAGGGGTGCACCTTGTGTTATTTTGTGGAGCCTGACTGCGTCTGGGAGTACTGGGCACTCGCCACGATTTCGCCGTTAGTTCTTTGTCCTGTTTGTTTCGTGTATAAAAGGCCTATTTCAGCGTAGGGTTGAATGTGCGTATGCAAAAACTGAGAGGAGGAGCGGCGGAATAGAAGCGATGTACTCTTGATCTCTTTTCATAGTGGATTTTTTGGGCGCGTGTGGTTGTGGTTTTTTCCCCGGTCTTGTGATTTTTCCATGTTAAATCCTTGTGTATTTTTGCTTGTTAGTTTTTCTGCGATTTCTTGTGTGTTCTTTGGATCCCATATTTCCTAAAAACTTGTAGTTATGCTAACTGTCAGATGAGATTTGTGTGTATTCATTCAATTTCTACTCAATCATTCCAACAAAACTAGTTGACTAATGAATTCTAATTTCATATTACAAATGCATTTTATACATTTAGAACTTAAAATTACATCAGCCGTGCAAGAAAAAGAGATCGCTCGACTTCACCTCCGCAAAACAGGGAGATGGAATTGATTTCAATTCAATTCATTCGCCGCTTTGCCCCGTGCCCACCAGAGCAGGGGGCAGCCATGAAAGTGGAAGCTGAGAGACCAGCAGATTCATAATTCTGAGCAAGTCCTGCAGCTTCAGTAGCTTAGAAACATATCATAGAAATCACAGCTAACTGATCCGCAGAAGGATGAGTTGAATGTTAGTAATATAAAAACTAAAAATTTAATCCAGATTGAAGAGGCATATTTATTTGTTAGGACTGAAGAGTGGAGTAAGATCCCTTCTGTATGCCTACATTTTTGTGGCATGATAAAACTGTAACTCTGAAATGACATTTTTATTTGGGGATATTTATATATACAAACTACATATTTGAAGATCATCAAAAATATTAGGGTCATCTAAGGCTTCATTTGTTTCGGCGGTGGCGGATCGATCCGGCGGTGGAAACGGAGTGTTCGAAACGGAGGGTGGAGGTGGATGCTCCAAAACGGAGCTTTTTGGGGCGTTTTCA
The DNA here is from genome assembly GCA_039583875.1 of Platanthera guangdongensis. NCBI lineage: Eukaryota > Viridiplantae > Streptophyta > Magnoliopsida > Asparagales > Orchidaceae > Platanthera > Platanthera guangdongensis. The sequence goes on along the minus strand of CM077151.1, from coordinate 5,472,543 downwards.
AGGTGGGCGGGTGGAAACGGAGCAAACGCCGCCGGAGGTTCATTTGTTTACCCGCTAAGCTTCCGGCGGCGTTTGCCCAAAACGGAGCACCGAAACGCCCAAACAAATGGAGCCTAAACCTACTCAAATAGTTAGGGCTTCCGGGAGAGAATGGGTGACTTAGCAATGAAAGTTTTAATGGTAAAATAGCCGTCTTCCTCTACTAAAATTTTAGTAGTAAAATAAGCTGGTCACACAAACCTGGCCTCTGTTTAACACGGCGGTGATAGTCGTAACTTCATTCAGTTTTATGTTTAAAATTAGTTTTCTTTTCTTTGGGGGTGGTCATAATCATTGCCATGTCACCAAATTGCTCTCATCTTCCTATTTCAATACCAAATTGTCACATTAGAAGCTTGTTGAGAGCCGCTCTTTGTTTTGAACTTGAATTAAGCAAATTTGGGTGAGAGCCCTACAAGGATAAAATTGTGAGGTTCGGCTTAGACTCAACCTCAACGTGGGAAGTACCCCTTATATTATGTGGGTCCATTCATTGAACTACTACAACATGATGTATGTAGTTCAAGGACAAACCAAGGTGGGCTTGGTTGTGCCTACAACATATTGAATCCGACGAGTCAAGTACAATAACGGCGGGGAGAATTGATAAAGGGGGTGATCTTGAGATAAGGCACACTTGCTAACATGCTTTTAAGGGAAAGGAGATGCAACAACAACAACAGTCAAGCCTTTATCCCACTATAGTGGGTCAGCTATATGGATCCTTTGTCGACATTGTGCCCTATCTTTTGTAATAATCTCACTAATGTTAAGTACATCATGTCTTTACTTACAGTTTCATTCCAAATCTTTATAAATTTTTTCATTTGAAAATTGTGGAAAGGTTATAGACCTTATAAGTATAAATTTAGACCAAAATATATGATGCACATTTTTGTAAGCAACAGGTTGAGAGTTCGGTTATGTGATCCAACTGAGCGTGTTCCGAGGGAGGGGGTGGTAATAGTATAAATGTATTCAGGGTGTTATTGTAATTGTATTTACAAGTTTTGTATGTATAAAACTATTGTAATAGGTACGGTTTTTTGACGAATGAAACAAGTTCTTAAAATTAGCTCTCTGTTTTTCCATTGCATGTATCTTCATTATTAGAGGCACCTGTTAGGCGTTGTGAGAGTTTAGTCACTAGGTATGTTAAACGAGGGAGGGGTGGACTAATAAAGACTTGGAATGAAACTGTAAGGAAAGACATGATGTACTTAAGCATTAGTGAGATTATGACAAAAGATAGGTGTTGAATTTTCCGGATCTTGGAATGAGTAGGGGTTATCTCAACTAGAAGGTTAGATCACAACCAGAAACACCATCAGTAACAAGAGTGTTTATTGATAACATCAGTCTTCTTACAAAGCGAGACATACATGGCGAGACATGATTCACCAAAATAACCAAAGGGAAAGCAGAAACAATTACAAGACAAATCAAACTGCGCGGACTGAACAAGTAGCCGCCGGTTCTACTGCTGCACTATGGAGTCCGCACAGACCGCCAGGTCGCCAGACCGCAAACCAAGCCGCGCGGACTGCCCGTTATTCCAATGCTGAGCTCTAGCCGCCGATCTGCAAGCCGCCTAACCGCGAGCTCGCCTAGCCGCCAGACCGCACAAGCTGCTGATGCCGAACTGAACAGGCCGCCTGAAGCAGACGACTTATTGAACCAGAAACTAATTGCCAAAGATAAGACCGCATAGTCGATGTCCGCAACCTGCTGTTTATCGCCTGTTGCTAACCGCAAAGTCCGCACTGTCCCTGACCGCAATCAGAGTCAAGTCCTGACTTTCCAACGCTATCCGCACAACCTGCACAGCACAAACCGCTCAACTCCTTCAACCCGCGCGGATACCAAAATCCAGTTCGCAGTAACTATTCGCGAGTTCACTTACTGTTCATTCGCGCATACAATTGATGTGACGGGAGGTCCTATTTATAGGCACGATTAGGAGTGTGGTCACCGCCCTAGCCGATAGGATCACCGCCTCGTCCCGTAGCAAGAACAAGTGTATCTGCAAGTCGCGGATACACATCTAGTCCGCCGCGACCTGTGCAGGATAGCCAGACCACCTAAGCATCACCAAGGCCGGACAACGACCCAATCCGTCTTGTCGCCAAAGGCAAACCAGGACTTAGACAGCAACCCACAGACTCTGCAGCAACACCTTGTCCGCTTAACCGCGGACACAGCTCCAGTCTGCACGTCTTGCGGACGCAACTCCAGTCCGCATTCCCCAAGCTCGCACCCAAGGCACATGGCACTGCTGCCGAGCTCGGCGGACTGAGAAGCAGTCTTTGCTTAACTACGCGATATCCCCGGACAGAGCCAACCCTGGACTTGATTCAGAACCAACCAAGTCCACTCCACCAGCCACAAGGGCCAGTCCGCACTTACTGGCGGACACTGGATCCAGTCCGCCAATCCAGGCGAACTCCAGGACCTGTCTGCACCAACTGGCAACCTCCGCAGCTTCCGCTTGCCGCTCCACCAAAGCTAGACCAAGGTATCTGCCAAGCCGGTCTGCCGAGCTCCAGTTCAGTTCGCTCTTTGCCGGACTCCGCGGATAAAGAATCTATCCGCCTGGTTACCTTCTGGGGACATGCTTCCTTCTGAGCACAAGCCGGCCTGGCTGGCCGCCGCCTCTGTTCGCATAGTCCGCGCAAACAAACCACCAAGGCCGCAAAAGAACAAGATGCATGCAACAACTCTGCCGACCTGGCTGACCGACAGTCCTGTCTGTATAGTCCGCGCGGACAGGTCGCCCAGGTCGCTCAATCACCCACTTTCACTTCACCATTTTCAACACTCCCCCTTAAAGTGAGAAATGGTGAACAACCCCAGCAGCTCCCGTAACCTTGCATCTGGTCCCTTTGATAGCGCCATCGAGAAGATGTTCGAGACATGGTCCTCGCCCCGCATATCCTGGACCACAAGGGATCCCTCCAGCATCTCCCAAAATGAGTCATGCTTCCCTCTGCCTTCTTCTTCATTTTCGACCTTCACTTGTGCGTCACAGGAGTATCACCAACGATCTTGGGCACAAAGCCCCAAGCTTTGTTACCTCTGAGGGTAGTCACCTCCTCAACCTTGGCGTCATCCACCTCCTTGATTCCAGTGGTGTCATCACAGCTGGAAGGTACTCGCTCGACCTGAGGGCCTGCAAGGAAACATGAGACCAAGCTCACCGAGTTTCCTCCGCAATATCGAGCTGGTGGGTTGATGATCCTCTTCGACCTCCGAAGACCCTGATCACGGCTAACCACCTCCGCTGCTCCTTCCAAACCAGCTTCGTTCCCAGGCAAAACCGGAATAATGCTCCCCTTACTTCCTGAACAAGAAGCCACCGCACTGGAACCAAAAGCACCTGGAGCAACGCTCCCCCTGCTACCTGAACCAGAAGCCTCCGCTCTTGAACAAAAACTGCCTGGAACATCGCTCTCCTTACTACCTGAACAAGAAGCACCTGGAGCAACACTCCCCCTATTTCCTGAACCAGAAGCCTCCGTCTTTGAGCCAGAAGCACCTGGAGCATCACTCCCCCTGCTTCCTGACCCAGACGCCTTTGCCCCAGAGCTAGAACAACCTAGTGCTCCTGGTGACACAGCCAGCTCCAACTGAATATTAGCAACAGCCTCTTTCAGCCCACCATCTGACATGCTCTCCTCTAGCTCCACACATGAGCTACCCCAATACGACGTCAGCTCATCGAAGACAATGTCTCTCGACACGATGAACCTCTTCGTCGCAGGATCCATACACCTCCATCTCCTCTTTCGCTCATCATACCCAACAAAGACTAGCTTCGTCTTGAGAGCATCCGGAGCGTGTACATATCAGATATAACCAAACACATGTAGGTGCTTCACACTGGGCTTCACCCCGAACATCAACTCAACCGGAGCCTTCACATTGATCAGACTAAGAAGCATCTAATTGATGACATGTGCCGCACAGGCCATCCCTTCCGCCCAAAAGGCCTTAGGAATACCTTTGCACTGAAGCCAACACTTGCAGGTCTCCGTCAACAGACGGATCATCCGAACTGCAACACCACCTTGCTGTGAAGTATGTCCACGAGAGAGCTCCCTTCGGATCTCATGCTTCCTGCAAAAGTTCGAGAACACGGTTGAGTCAAACTCTCCTCCATTGTCTGTCCTCAACTTCTTGATCTGCAGGCCAAGCTGACCCTCCACAAGCTTCTTGAACTCCACAAACAAACGGAACATGTTCGACTTCTCCTTCATGAAGTATACCCAAGTATACCTCATATAGTCATCAACCAAAATCAGCATGTACCTGCTGCCTCCAAGACTGGCAGTGACGGTCGGCCCTACCAGATCACAATGAACAACCTCCAAAGGTGCTTTGCATCTGGATCGCGCCTTATCAACCGTAAAGCAATAAGCTTCACCGTGCTGACATCCCGCGCATGCTTGACCGTCGCCGTAGGATGACAATCTAGGCAAGCCTCTCACGAGTCTCCTTACCGCCATTGCTTTCAGCTTGTCCATCCCCACATGTCCCAGTCTTTCATGCCAGATAGCTGCACTATCACTGGCCTTCATCCGATCAGCATCTGAACTTGTTGATGACCCAACCAAGTTCTTCTCCTTACTCCCAGTATGAGCAACGTTCACCGAGTGCAAGACAACCTTACACTCCTTCCTGAGGTGACCATGTTGCTTGCATCTATAGCACTTTGGTCCTTCCTTCCCCTTCCCATCACGCCTAGGAGAACCACTACTCTCTTACTGATATAAAGTAGAAGGACCAACCTCAGCAGCCATCTTCACCCCCTCCTTGAACAACCCAACAAGGGAAGTCTAAACCTCCGCAGCTGACCGACATCCGCTGATGCGGTCCAAGAGCTCCGATAAGATAACCTGCTTGAGAATAGACTCCGCTCTCGCATTTATCTCCTTCTAAGCTCTCATCGTTTTAGCATTGTCAGCAGTATCCTCTAGCCTTGCTGCTTCGCACACCACCTCCCAAAGGTCCTCGCAAAGAAGGTAGCTCTTCATACAAGACTTCCACTTCTTAAAGTTAGTCTGTGTTAGGAGTTCAATACCAAGACCTCTTGCAAATCCTACTTACATGGCTCTAACACTGGTTCCCTCTTCACAAGAGCGACAACTTCTAGTTGATCACTGCTTAACCACTCCAACCTCCACCCTCTGATACTATGTTAAATTTTCCGGATCTTGAAATGAGCAGGGGTTATCTCAACTAGAAGGTTAGATCACAACCAAAGACACCATCAACAACAAGAGTCTTTATTGATAACAATAGTCTTCTTACAAAGCGAGACATACATGGCGAAACATGATTCACCAAAATAACCAAAGGGAAAGTAGAAACAATTACAAGGCAAATCAAACCGCGAGGACTGAACAAGTAGCCGCCGGTTCTACTGCTGCACTATGGAGTCCGCACAGACCGCCAGGTCGCCAGACCGCAAACCAAGCCCCGCGGACTGCCCATTATTCCAATACTGAGCTCTAGCCGCCGATCTGCAAGCCGCCTAACCGCGAGGTCGACTACCCGCCAGACCGCACAAGCTGTTGATGCCGAACTGAATAGGCAGCCTGAAGCAGACGACTTATTGAACCGAAACTAGTTGCCAAAGAGAAGACCGCCTGGTCTCTGTCCGCGACCTGCTGTTTACCGCATGTTGCTAAACACAGAGTCTGCACTGTCCCTGACCGCAATCAGAGCCAAGTCCCGACTTTTTAGCGCTATCCGCACAACCTGCACAGCACAAACCGTCAACTCCTTCGACCCACGCGGATACCAAAATCCAGTACGCAACAACTATTCGCGAGTTCACTTACTGTTCGTTCGCACATACAATTGATGTGACGGGAGGTCCTATTTATAGGCACGATGAGGAGTGTGGTCACCGCCCTAGCCGATAGGATCACCGCCTCATCCCGCAGCAAGAACAAGTGTATCTACAACCCGCGGATACACATCCAGTCCGACGCGACCTGTGCAGGATAGCCAGATCGCCTAAGCATCACCAAGGCCGGACAACAACCCAGTCCGCCTTGTCGCCAAAGGCCAACCAGGACTTAGACAGCAACCCACAGACTCTGCAGTAACACCTTGTCCGCTTAACCGCAGACACAACTCCAGTCCGCATTCCCCAAGCTCGCACCCAAGGCACATGGCACTGCTGCCGAGCTCGGCGGACTAAGAAGCAGTCCGCGCTTAACTGCGCGATCTCCCCGGACTGAGCCAACCCTGGACTTGATTCAGAACCAACCAAGTCCACTCCACCAGCCACAAGGGCCAGCCCACACTTACTGGTGGACACCGGATCCAGCCCGCTAATCCAGGCGAACTACAGGACCTGTCCACACCAACTGGCGACCTCCGCAGCTTCCGCTTGCCGCTCCACTAGAGCTATACCAAGGCATCTGCGAAGCCGGTCTGTCGAGCTCCAGTTCAGTCCGCTCCTTGCCGGACTCCGCGGATAGAGAATCTATCCGTCTGCTTACCTTCTGGGGACAAGCTGCCTTCTGAGCACAAGCCGGCCTGGCTGGCCGCCGCCTCTGTTCGCATAGTCCGTGCGAACAGACCGCTCAGACCGCCAAAGAACAAGCTGCATGCAACAGCTCTGCCGACCTGGCTGACCGTCAGTCCTGTCCGCATAGTCTGTGCGGACAGGTCGTCCAATCACTCACTTTCACTTCACCATTTCCTACAATATGGCACAATGGCGACAAAGGATCTATATAGCTGACCCCACTATAGTGGGATAAAGGCTTGAGTGTTGTTGTTGTTGATGATGTATCTTCATTATTGTCGATGTTACGGCTTTGTATATGGCTCCTTCCGTGTTGGAAGACACCTTTGTTCATTTGTTCAGGGTTGTTTCTAGGTCAAACATTGAGAAGTGAGCTCTCCTATATCGCTCATTCTGGCTATGTTCATCCAAATTTTCATGAGTGGCCTGGATGGAGTTGTTGGTTTACCTGAGCAAAAAAAGGGAGTAATTGTTGGGCGGTCCAAATGAATCAAAAAACTAAAACTAAAAAATGGCATGTCATGATTAGTCTCACTTTGTCTACCCAATCGGTCCACTAAAATTTATAATATATCACGCTTCTCCTATCTTTGACCCGTGTTTTGGAATGGAAAATGGGTGCGGTGGTTAATTTAACATGGTATCAGAGCCAAGGTTTACGCTATGGCTATAACGGTTCGGTTTAGTTCGGTTTGTAAGCAAAACCGCAAACTGAATCATCCCTATGTGGTTCTAAAAATTTGGAACCGAACCGAACCACTCAAACATTGAAATCGAACCGAACCAAACTGAATGGTTTGGTTCGGTTTTGGTGGTTTAAATAATGTGATAAAACCTAAAGATTTATAGATAGAGATCAGAGATGTTGCAATGAATGAGGCTCAACCAACCTACATGAAAGTGTTGTCTGAACACAATTTCTATCACCTAACCATTTCAGGACTCCAAAATCAAATGAATGAAAAGTGAAATATTCATCAACATTGTTTGTTTGAAAAAAAATCTAGATTAGAGAAATATCTAGACTAGAGAGCAACAACAACTTATATGCTTAATCAAAACAAAAAACAAAAAACTTAAAATATATAAGAGAAATACATGTTGTATGATTAACCGTATGATTTAATGAAATTTAATTAATAAATTAAATGTGTTTATATACAACAGTTCGGTTTGCCACACAAAATCATAAACCGAACCGAACCGTATGATTTTTCGAAAATCAAAACCGTAATCGAACTGCGGCCTGCTGAAACCGAACCAAACTGTATGATTTGGTTTGGTTTGGTTCGGTTCGGTTCATTTTTGCGGTTCTGTTGGTTTTGACTTACAGGCCTAGTTCACGCTGAGGGGGCGTGTTGGGCGCTCCAGCATGAACCAAAAAAACTAAAACTAAAAAATGGCATACCATGATTAGTCCTACATTGCCTACCCAGTCGGTCCACTAACATTTATAATATCTCCCGACTCTCCTATCTTTGCCCCAGGTTTTGCAATGGAAAATGGGCGCGACGGTTAATTTAGCAGTAAGAACCTATCTATGATACCAATTGATCGGGTTCCCCCGGAAACTTTCGAGTCAAGCCAGAAAGACTTGGACCAAGGACACGTGGGGAAAACCATCCCGATCGGACAAGTCGCGCGCAAAAAGTCGTGCTCCCCCTGAAGGCTCAAAAACACACGAGAAGAGGGCAGAGCCAAACACGAGCCTCACCGGCGTGCAAGCGCACGCGCGCGCCTCACGGGCACGCAAGCACTCGCGTGCTCGAGCCGCCCAGGGGGCACTTTCGTCATTTCGCTAAAATCGGTGATACGGATGACCGAAACAGAGCGGCGCCATTCGGCAGCACGAATTCCGTCCCGGCGCAATTACCAACGTATCTCTCCAGAAAACTATAAATAGATCATCATGCCTTCATTTGAAGACAAGCAATTCCAGAGGCTAGAAAAAGCTCTCAGGTTTTTCGGCGAGATCATGGACTTAGGCCGATCCTCCGCTCAAGAATTCGCTTTGCTCCTCTTCTAGTGCAAAGGCTCCGTGGACTTAGATTTTTTCCCAGCCAGAATGTTTCCATCAAGGTTTTGTGGACTTAGCCAAATTTCCAGGCCGGAACACTTCCATCGAGGTTCCGTAGACTTAGCATTTTCTCAAGGTCGGAGTGCTTCCATCGAGGTTTCGGGGACTTGATGTCATTTCCTCATTTTTGTACTTCGCAATTGTAACGGTGAAACGGTTTGTCGCCCTCCGAGATAAATGTCTAAACTTTATAAGTTTCAAAGAAATAGTGGATTTTGGCTCGACACAGCTCCAGCCGCGTGGTTTTTCACCCATTCCGGATTTTCCACGTCAAAAAAGTCTTTTTGTCATTTGCTATTGTTTTCTTTGACTGCTTGCGCGTCTGGTCCAATTTCGGGCTAAGGCGGTCCGATTCTCCAGACCGGGGAAAAATCGGGTGACCTGCAACAGTTTGACGCAGTATGTGGGAAAGTATTCCCAAAAGCTCTAACAAATTTCGAGATCACAACACCAGTTGCAATAAAAAAAGGATGCACACACGCATCATAATGTGCAACTTGCAATGGATCTGACCATCAAGCCTCAAGAAACTCACTCGCCGGCAACGCGCCGCGACACTAGGGGATAATCACCATGCTAGCATCCTCGGGAGAAAAACGAATGCAACATTAGGGCCAGACGCTCGCCCCGCCAAAAGACTTAGGGACTTCTAAGTCCCCGAGGGCATATCTCATGACAGCAGACCCGTCATCATTCCCTTCAAGCCATGGCTCGCTCAACAGAGTGACCCACGCCATGTGCCATGCTTGGACTCGGGGGGCACCTGCCATGGGAGGCATCACTCCCAACGGAGCATTTCTCCAACACGAGCAAAGGAGGAAGATGGAAAAGAACTCGAGTCTGACGTACAGAGAAAGAGTTAGACATCTCAGTGGAACTCGACACAGCTCCAGCCGCGTGGTTTTTCACCCATTCTGGATTTTCCACGTCAAAAAAGTCTTTTTGTCATTTGCTATTGTTTTCTTTGACTGCTTGCTCGTCCGGTCCAATTTCGAGCTAAGGCGGTCTGATTCTCCAGACCGGGGAAAATCGGGTGACCTGCAACAGTTTGGCGCAGTGTGTGGGAAAGTATTCCCAAAAGCTCTAACAAATTTCGAGATCACAACACCAGTTGCAATAAAAAAAGGATGCACACATGCATCATAATGTGCAACTTGCAATGGATCTGACCATCAAGCCTCAAGAAACTCACTCGCCGGCAACGCGCCGCGACACTAGGGGATAATCACCATGCTAGCATCCTCGGAAGAAAAACGAATGCAACATTAGGGTCAGACGCTCGCCCCGCCAAAAGACTTAGGGACTTCTAAGTCCCCGAGGGCATATCTCATGACAACAAACCCGTCATCATTCCCTTCAAGCCATGGCTCGCTCAACAGAGTGACCGACGCCACGTGCCATGCTTGGACTCGGGGGGCACCTGCCATGGGAGGCATCACTCCCAACGGAGCATTTCTCCAACACGAGCAAAGGAGGAAGATGGAAAAGAACTCGAGTCTGAGGTCCAGAGAAAGAGTTAGACATCTTAGTGGAACCTCGCAACCCCGAGAACAGCCACACAATCCACATTTCGCCCCCACTCAATATTTCTCATGCGGAAGCTCCACATGCTAAACAAGACATCGCCAACTTGCTCGCAGGCAACGCCGTGTTTCAGGAAGTGGCCGTCATCACCGCATCTGAAGCATCGAGGGAAGAATGTGGGCGCCTAATAAGGGAGCGCCACGCGAAGGTTCTCACCTTACTAAAAGATCCAAGGGCTTGTCATGACTCCAACACGGACAAGGCACCAGGAAATCAATCACTGCAGATCCCAGGTCAAATAGTTCCTGGGACACTACTCACTCTAAGGATCTCATCGCAAATGAATCGTCTGATGTTGACAGCTTCGCGCACCCCGCAATACCTGATGGACTTCCTAGGCCCACGCAAGGGAACTTTCATGCAACGAAGGAAGTTGTTGCCTTGACCGATAGAAGGCTCACTCGCGAGGAAGTGAGATATATGATCGAGCGGGAATATGGGCACAAGAGACACCAAGACACGAACATACAACGCCCTGTCCACCTCATCTCCCCGCGAGCTCCACCGGTCCCAGCGCATCATGTTTCGCCCGTGATCAAGCTCTACGACTTCGAGACGTTTGACATGGCAGGCGATCCTCAGGAGTACATCAGGCGCTTTGTAACTGTCATGTGCATATGCAATGCCCCCGACACACTCATGTGCCTAGTGTTCCCGACAACTCTGAAAGGAAAGGCTCATACCTGGTTTGGCTCCCTAAAGGAGAGGAAAATCAAGAACTTCACAGAGCTAAATCAACTTTTCACAAAGCAGTTTATCACCAATTAGAGAATCGTTAGAGACCTCTCGCACCTCACGGGAATCCGGCAGACCGAAGGAGAATCGCTCAAGGATTTCTTTCGTCGCTTCACCGCAGAGGCGTGACAGATTCTGTGGGTTAACCCCGAGCTCCTGCGCGGAACTTTGATCGGGGGACTCAGACCAGGAAAATTCTACTCCATGGTGATGAGCGGAACCGTGTCCAGCTATTGTGACCTCATCCACCAAGTCAAGGCTCAAATCACGGATGACGAAACAATCAAAGAGCATCAGCTACAGTTCGAAGGAAGATCGAAAAGGAAGAGGAATCAGGAGTCGCTGTCAAGTCTCAGGGGAAGCAACGAGCACCGCAGTGACTCCCGCCGAATTGGGTGGCATCGCCACAATCAAACCTTAGCTCCCCTCAACACTTTGCAGGTGGAAGTATTGCTCGCCATCTGCAATCATCCTTCTCTCCAAAGGCCAAGGACTCTCACTCCAAACTTGTAAGACCAGTCCAAGTACTACAACTACCACCAAGGACACGGGCACAACACGAAGAGTTGCACATGACTAAAGACGGAAATCGAATGGTTTATTCGCCTGGGACTTCTTCGAAAATTTTCTACAAGACAAGAGCCCTGAATCAACCAATCTAGAGTAGGCATGCATAGGGGAAATCCCTAGGGCGATCATCCCAAGGGAGAACCTAGCCTCAATCTGTAAAACGTACAAGGCATCTGACACTGGCACTTGTATCTTATTTTCTCATCAATGCAACAAGATCTGAGTTTCTCATCGTGTGCCCAAACAACAGTGTTTGAATATCTCAAGTGGAGACTCCGGCCTCTACCGAACAGAGTGCCCGGATATCCCAAGTGGAGACTCCGACCTCTCTCAAACAGAGTGCTCGGATATCCTAAGCGGAAACTCCGACCTCTCTCAAACAGAGTATTCGGATATCCCAAATTAATACTCTGGCCTCTCCCAAACAAAGTGTTTGGATATCCCAAATTGATACTCCGACCTCTCCCAAACAGTGTTCTGATATCCTAAGTGAAAACTTCAGCCTCTCCCAAACAGAGTGTTTAGATATCCCAAGTGGATACTCCGACCTCTCTTAAACAGAGTGTTCAGGTACCCCAAGTGGATACTCCGGCCTCTCCCCGATAGAGTGTTCGAGTATCCTAAGTGAATACTCCGACCTCTCCCAAATAGAGTGTTCGGATATCCAAAGTGGAAACTCTGGCCTCTCCCAAACAGAGTGTTCGGATGTCCCAAGTGGAGACTCCGGCCTCTCCTGAACAGAGTGTTCGGATTTCCCAAGTGGATACTTTGGCCTCTCCCAAATAGAGTGTTCAGATATCCCAAGTGGATACTCTGGCCTCTCCCCAACAGAGTGTTTGAGTACCCCAAGTGGATACTCTAGCCTTTCCCAAACAGAGTGTTCAGATATCCCTAGTGGAAACTTCGGCCTCTCGCAAACAGAGTGTTATAATATCCCAAGTGGAGACCTCAGCCTCTCCCAAACAGAGTGTTTGGATATTCCAAGCGGAGATTCCGACTTATCCCAAACAGAGTGTTCTGATATCTCAAGCGGAGACTTCGACCTCTCCCAAACAGAGTGTTCGGATATCCCAAGCGGAGATTTCGGCCTCTCCCAAACAGAGTGTTCAGATATCTCAAGCGAGGACTCCAGCCTCTCCTAAATATAGTGTTCAGATATCGCAAGCAGAAACTTTGGCCTCTCCCAAACAGAGTGTTCAGATATGCTAAGCGGAGACTCTGACCTCTCCCAAATATAGTGCATGGATATCCCAAGTGGAGACTCCGGCCTCTCTCAAACAGAGTGCTCGAATGTCCCAAGTAGAGACTCTGACCTCTCCTAAACAGAGTGAACGGATATCCCAAGCGGAAACTTCGATCTCTCTCAAACAAATTGCTCGAATATCCTAAGTGGGGACTCTGACCTTTCCAACAAAAATGTTTAAATATCCTAGAAGGAGACTTTAATCAAGCAGACAAATCCCTTTTAAGCGAGATTGGCGAAATCCTTTCTGTATCTCTCAGGCAAGATCAACAAAAGTCTTTCTGCACCTCCTAGGCAAAATCGACGAAAGCCTTTCTGCACCCCCAGGCAAGATGGGCAAAGGTTCTTTTGCACCTCCCAGGTAAACAAATAAAGGTTCCACGCTACCTCTACCTAGACGAACCTCGTTTCTTCGGAGACGCAAACGAACAAAGGTTTTTCTCCGCCGCCACTCGAACGGACTTCGATCCTCCTAAAACGCAAACAAACAAAGGTTCTTTGTCACCTCCACTCGGACAAACCCCGATCCTCCTGAAACGCAAATGAATAAAGGTTCTTCGCCACCTTCACTCGGAAGAACCCCGATCCTCCTAAAACGCAAACGAACAAAGGTTCTTTGTCGATGTCGTCTGAATGGACACCACATCTTTCAAGGCACAAACATACAAAAGCTCTTCATCACCTTCAAAAAGACGTATCATGAGCCCTTCCTAAAGGGCATCCTTGATCCTCCAAGGGGTTTTCGCCAAGATCAACTATGAGTCATCCTACGCCGCTCAGCCAAAAGCAGACTTCGCACACTCTGGCGCCATACGGATAAAGAGGGCAAATGTCCTATTACACTACGCTCTGGCGTCACCTCCAAGAGCCTATGCCCAATGGCAATCGCCGAGTCAACACGTCGCGTCATATACGCGCATTCATGCAAGGGGCACAAAAGATAAAGCACTCTCTATTCAACGGGACGCCCAAGGCTCCAACAAAAGGGACAAAAGGTCCACGCGATGTGAATACAATCAATCTCTCAGCATCAACATCAACGCTCCTTTTGAGGCACCACTTATTCAGGGGACTAAACGCCCCCGCAGCTGTCACACTACATAGATCCTCTTGCTAAGCACGAGGCTGAGCGCAACGACACAATTATCTTCCCACAAAGGACCAACCACTGAAGCAGTCATCTTGTGGACCCCGTAACCCTCTGGCCTCACTTTCCTTCAAGGCTCTATGACTCTCGGTGATCAACCGTCATACAATGTTGTACCATCCCGAGGTGCAGACATCATCTGTGCTCCTCCGGCTGCGTCATCTTGGTCTTTGCCTTTAACGACTCAACCTCAACTCTCGACGAAAACGGACCCTGAGTCCTTCTACTCAACAAGACAGGAGTCAGCCACGAATCCTCCTTCAAAGTCCTCTCGGGACAGATCCTGAATCCTCCTGCACCATCTAACAAGAACAGACTCTTGAGTCCGTCCACGCCGCCAAGGCAGGGGGCAGATCACCCCACTCATCACACTCAAGTGATGGATCCTCGATGCCAATGCTCACGACGCGTAAGTAGTGCAAAGCACAAGATGCAATCAGATCACCGCAACACGCAAAGCTCAAAGTGGGGAGCGTCTCCATAAAGCGCCACAAGGGCAGCTAAACGCACAAAAGTACGTCACAGTGCCAAGACGCACCCTTTGCACTGCACAAAACCCCTCGCCAAGTGCAAAGCACAATGACGCGCTCATGACGACCCAACCCTCGTGACTGTCATCTCGGAGCTCCCCCGACCGTTCGGTATTGCTCCGCTTCAAGCCCCTACGACTCTCTGAACTTTGCAATTATGAAAGCTTGTGACATTCCGACGCCCAAGAGCATATACGTCATCAACGACCTCCGTCTTAGAAGGCTCTACTTCAACTTTTGATAAGAACGGACACCAAGTTCTTCTGTGCTTCCACGCAAGAGCGGGCACCATGTCCTTCTATATTTTTTAGCTAGAATAGACCTACCGGTCTCTTCCCTACATCAAGACAAAGGGGCAGGATATCCCTTCACATCACGTTCGAGAAGCTGCTACCAGTGCTAACGGCCTGTGGAAACCGCACCATACTCGCACATTCATACGAGTAGAGATGTAAAAAATGGCACGTTTCCGCACCAGCGCAACACACAAAGTGCAATGTGAAAGAACGTTCATGCAATGCGCCGCGAGCATTGCACAACAAGCAAGGACGATGTACGAGCAGTCAACCCCAAGGCAAGATTGACTGTCAAGCTAATAAATTCTTGGGTTTGTCGCTTTGCGGTTCACGACCCGTGAAAATTTGGGGGTTGTATAACCCCAATTTGCCAAGTCCAGCTCAACTCGCACACAAGGGAGGGCAGGCTCGAGCCGGCCAAGAGAATAGGCCCTCGCGAGGCGACCTCGCTATACCACCTGCGAGGCGACCTCGCTTTACCAGGTCGTGAGGCGACCTCGCCATACCAGTTGCGAGACAACCTCGCCATTCCAGGCAGTCGCGTGCCCATCAAGCTTTTGCAGGCAAAAAAGACTGTTATGCTCATGAATTGGAGTTTGCCTATAAATGGGACCCCTGAGGCACAAGTTGGAAGGACCTTCACCCCCCCCCCCCCCATGAGGGGAGAGTTCACAGTCAGCCTTACTTGTATCGAGCTCAGCAATGGCTTTAGGAGGGGAAGTTCTTATAAACTTTTGGGTGTGTGGCGGGACCTCGCTACAGCACGCGGGTCTTGTTTATAGGCAGTCCAGAGCTATTCTTTTGATTCGACACCTTCTTCTCGCCAAGACAGTCACGGGGCTACCACTAAATCCGCAAGCTTTGGTCACCCCCAGGTCCGAACATCAGGAACTGAGTTTCTTGGTTACAACATTTTAGTGCGGTGAGCGTAGACCGTGATCTGAGGAAGAAACTTTAGTGCGAGACCTCATGGAGAGCCATGATAGAAGGATGCGAGGCGAGTTCAAACCTAGGTGAGTTCTAGCCAGGCTCTAGCGAGGCGAACTCAATACTAGCTAAGTCCAAGCTGGGCGAGTTCCACAAGAGGCTGGCTCAAGCTGGGTGAGTTTCAACAGAGGCGAACTCCAGTGTAGGCGAGTTCCAGCAAAGACGAGCTTCAGTGCATGCGAGTTCCAACAGAGGCGAACTCCAACTAAGGGGGAATTCGAATTCTGATATTCTACCTGCATGGGCCCTACTCGCAGGTATTTTACACACATGCGTCCTACTCGCAGGCATTTTACACACATGTGCCCTACTCGCATCGCATATGGTCCAAATTAGCGCTCATGGGTGCTTTGGTAAAACCCATGAGTGTGGTCATGTAATTTGTCAACAACATTGGCTCGGACATTTCGACCACAATGGTCGTCGTCACATAGGGGTCCACATGATGGGGTTCTGACCAAGCATATGTACTTGTGAGGTCATCGTCTCCACCGCATGATCATATTTTATATTCCGCGAGCCCCCACCCTCGCAAGTTCATCACTTCAGCAACATGTATTCTCCTATATTCGGTGAGCTTATACATGTTTGGGTCATCGCTGCACCAACTAAGGACCTCAGCTCGGTGACAATGACGTTCTATTTAGTTTTGTGGGGGCATACTCGCAAGATTTTTGCGACGACAGCCACAACTCTCTCTTTAAATTCGCAAGTTCGTACTCGTGAAGCCCTCCATTCAACAATCATGGTGCTCTTTTTAATCCCGCGAGTAGGAATCATGGCTTCAACTACATGTCGCAAGTTCGTACTCGCGAGGCCCGGCTTAAGCAACTATGATGATCTTTTTAATTCCGCGAGTCCATACTCGTGAGGTCGTCGCTTCATCAATTGTGGCGTTCTTTTTAAACTTGCGAGCTTATACTCGCGAAGTATCTTCTTCAACAACGTGATATTCTCTTTTATTCCGCGAGCCCATCTCGCTTGGTCTTGAAGTATTCTATCTTATTTCGCGAACTCATCTTGCATGATCTTGAAGTATTTCATCTTATTCCGCAAGATCATCTCGTAAGATGTTTTGGTGTTGTATCTTATTTCGCGAGTTCATCTCGCGAGGTCTTGAGGTATTCTATCTTATTCCGCGAGCTCATCTCGTGTGATCTTGAATTATTACATCTTATTTCATGAGATCATATCGTGAGGTGTTTAGGTGTTATATCTTATTCCGCGAGCTCAACTCGCGAGATCTTGAAGTATTCTATCTTATTCTGCGAGCTCATCTCGCGTGATCTTGAAGTATTTCATCTTATTCTGCGACCTCATCTCGCGTGATCTTGAAGTATTATCTCTTATACCGCGAGCTCATCTCGCGTGGCCTTGAAGTGTTCTCTTATTCCGCGAGCTCATCTCGCGTGGTCTTGAAGTATTCTATCTTATTCTGTGGGCTCATCCCGCGTGATCTTGAAGTATTCTATCTTATTCCGCGAGCTCGTCCCGCGAGGTGTTTAGGTGTTCTCTTATTATTCTGCGAGCTCGTCTCGCGAGATGTTTAGGTGTTCTCTTATTCCACGAGCACATCTCGTGAGGCCTTGAACTGTTATCTCTTATTCCGCGAGCTCATCTCGCGAGGTGTTTAGGGGTTATCTCTTATTCCGCGAGCTCATCTTGTGTAGTCGTGACATATTCTATATTATCCCGCGAGGTCTAGATGTGTTCTGTCTTGTTCAGCAAGGTCATTGCTCCAACGAACATGGTATACACCCCATCTCTTTGACATATTAACCGGTCAGGACTTCACATTCCACAGAGTGTACTTCTTGATTCTGCGAGCTCAACTTGCGAGGTTTTGGGACCTTCCCCCTTATTTCGCGAGCTCTTGAGGCGTTTTGTCTTATTCTGCGAGCTCATCTCGCGAGGCCTTGAGTTGTTTTGTCGTTCCGCGAGCTCACCACACGAGGCCTTGAGTTGTTCTATGACATTTCTCGAGCTCATCTCGTGAGGTTTTGAAGTGTTATATTTTTATTCCGCGAGCTCCTCTCGCGAGGTCTTGAGGTCTTCTATGTTATTCCACGAACTAATCTCGCGTGGTTTTGGAATCCTCTTTTATTCTGTAAGTGCCTCCCGCAAGGTCTGAGGTCTTCTACCTTATTCCGCAAGGTCATCTCATGACGTCATGGGGTCTTCGCTTTAATTCGGCAAAAGTCAGCAGCTTATACTTCATGATAAATACTCAAGGGATTATTGCTCATTACTCACATCGGCAAGGGAGGTTACCGTCAATCAGGTCATGAAAATGTATTTGTTTTATTATTAATATTCAGTAACATAAACCAAAGTTACTTGCTCAATTATGTTTGGTCCGCCTCTTCGGTATAATCGATTCGAGTGAGATTGAATATCTCGAGTTGTGATGTTGTCGTAATCCGGGTCCCTACGCGAGCTCATCTCTTGCACATCGAGTAGTTTCCCCCTCGAGTGATATTGAAGACCTTGAGCTGTGATGTTGTCATTGTTCGGGTCCCTGCGCCAGCTTCTCTCCCGCACACCGGCTACTTGCCCCCTCAAGTGATATTAAATACCTCGAGTTATGATGTTGTCGTAGTCCGGGTCCCTACGTGAGCTCCTCTCTTGTACCAGCTACTTGCCCCCGAGTGATATTAAAGACCTCGAGTTGTGATGTTGACATAGTCTGGGTCCCTGCGCGACCTCCTCTCTCGCACACCGGCTACTTGCCCTCTCGAGTGATATTGAAGACCTCGAGTTGTGATGTTACCGTAGTTCGAGTCCCTGCGCGAGCTCCTCTCCCGCATACTGCCTACTTGCCCCCTCGGGTGAAGACCTCGAGCTGTAATATTGTCATAGTTCGGGTCCCTACGTGAGCTCCTCTCCCGCACACTGGCTACTTGCCCCCTCGAGTGATATTTAAGACCTCGAGTTGTGATGTTGTCGTAGTCCAGGTCCTTGCACGAGCTCCTATCCCACACACCGGCTACTTGCCCCCTCGAGTGATATTGAAGACCTCGAGCTGTGATGTTGTCGTTGTCCGGGTCCCTGCTCGAGCTCCTCTTCCGCACACTGGCTACTTGCCCCTCGAGTTATATTGAAGACTTAGAGTTTTGATGTTGGCGTACTTTGGGTCCCTGTGCGAGCTCCTCTCTCGCATACCAGCTACTTGCCCCCTCGAGTGAGATTGAAGACATCGAGTTGTGTTGTTGTCATAGTCTGGGTCCCTACGCAAGCTCCTCTCCTGCACACCGGCTACTCGCCCCTCGAGTGATATTGAAGACCTCGAGTTGTGATGTTGTCGTAGTCTAGGTCCCTACGCGAGCTCCTCTCTCGCATATCGGCTACTTTCCCCGTAATTGATATTGAGGACACTGAGTTGTGATATTTGTCGTAGTACGGGTCCCTACGCGAGCTCCTCTCCCGCACATCGATTACTTTCCCCCTCGAGTGATATTGAAGACCTCGAGTTTTGATGTTGTTGTACTCCGGGTCCCTGCATGAGCTCCTCTCCTGAATACTGACTACTTGTACCCTCGAGTAAGATTGAAGACCTCGAGTTGTGATGTTGTCGTAGTCCGGCTCCCTGCATGAGCTTCTCTTTTGCATACCGGCTACTTTCCCCCTCAAGTGATATTGAAGACCTCGAGTTGGGATGTTGTCGTAGTCCGGGTCTGTAGAGCCCCCCCCAACCTTTTGCCCGGGTCGGGCCGGAGGGGTACTACTGGCCCAAGACGTCCACTCAGTGCTCTTAGGGGAAACAATACACCCTATCCAAGCACTAGATGGCCGCCTTGCTCGGCTCGAATCATAACATTCACAACACATCAAAGTATAGCGGAAGCATTAACAAGAAACCATTGCAGATATATATATAGCATATCAATATCACAGAGGTTCTAGGGCCCAAGCCTAAGTGCTTATATAAGCTCGTGGGCTATACATGTTCTACAGATATCACTCATACTCTCTCTGTCTCTCTATGTTGCTCGGCGGTACTCACGTCTCTAAACTACGGAGACGGCGGGGGTGCATCTACTCGAGTAGTCCTAGCCACCGACGTAGTCTCCTGCGGCAGCGAGTCACTACTGTTGAAGCCAGGAAAATCCTAACCTCAGAATTCGGACCAAAGCTGCCTAAGGTTACTGGCTCAGAAGCTAGATCAGACGGCAAAGAAGACTAGCACGAAGAAACAGGTCAAACAGGACCCCAGATGTTGCGGCAGGAAGGACCCACCACGTACCTGGATGCTCGAAAGGAGCAGCCCCTTCTCAACCAAAAATGGCCGAACTGGGTACGAGAGAAGCTAGCTGGCAAAGTCGCAAAGTCGCGAGTTGCTCTAAGGAAAAGGAATCCGAAGACTTAGCTAGTATCTTGAAACGCGCGAGTATCCTGCCAAAGATTTCAAGTGCCTCGCCTCGTACCCCTGGGGTCCTATTTATAGGCAAATGCAAGGGGAGGGGGGTCATATTTATACCCCCCCCCCTTGGCGACTAGGCGACTTCCTAAAGGAACTCGCACGGGCTGGGCGAGTATCTCACCTAGTCGCCTACCTGGCGAGTATGCGAGGGAGCTCGCCTATACTCGTCTAGGCCTTCCGCGATCTCGAATGCTGACTTTGACTCCTGCCTTGATTTGTTGACCTTGACTTCTGCTGACTTGGCTGTGGTAGGACCCACTCTCGACAAATACGGGTTGTACACAATCCCCGCTCTTTCGGGGCGACATCGGAGCTCGGAAAGAAACATCCAACACTTATTCGGCGAACTGCGCTGCCGAGTATCTGGGTTTCTCGCCTCTTTTGACTATCGACCGATCTCTATAAATAGGGGGGCCTAGTTCTTTAGCCGGTTCTCCATAACTCGCGCATAATGTCAAACGCCGAGAAGATTTTTCGTGATAGTCTCGCTGCGCTGACGAGCGTCATTGGAGTCGCTAAACCAAAGCGACCGCGCGAAGAGGATGTCGCTGCCGACTTACCTCCCCTCAAGAGGAAAAAGATAAAGTCCAAGAATAAACCCGCCTCTGGCGATGATATCTCGCGGCCGCCCCCTTCTCGCCCTGCAACCCCCACCAGTAACCCCGTGCTCTCTACCAGCACGCAGCAGTTGCTTAGCGACTTGGGACTCGACGACATTCCCAATGTCGTCGTTTCTGATGCGAGTCTCCTCGACTCGCTTGACATCCCTGAGCTCGCCACTTCCACGGCCCCGGAACTCGCCCCCACTCCGGCGCCACAGCAGGTTGAAGTCGTCGACCTGCCAGGTTGTCTTTTTGCCGAGATGATTTCCCGTCCTGACGGTTGTTTCTACTGCTTGCTAACTGGACCATGATACTCGCAGATTCCCCCTCGGGGGGTGTGGACGCAGCTTTGAATGTCGCCCCGTTGAGCTCCGCGCCGCTTGTCGCCCTTCCCGCCGGGAGACAAGCAAAGACCGTGTACACAGTGCGGATTAATATCGGCGCCAAAAGGACAGGTGAGGCCTCAGTTCCTCCGACGAGCAAGGAATCGCTGCCGAAGAATCCTCCGCCGAGGAAGACTCTGGCGAGCAAGGATCCTTTGCCGAAGGACCCTCTGCCCAAGAAGGATCCGCCAATAAGCAAGGGTCTCCCGGCGAGTTCTGTGCCGCCTGCGAGAAGTTCTGTCCCGCTCGCCGTGAGTTCTGCACTGCTTCCGGCGAGGTCTTCTCTGCCTGAGGCGAGCTCCTCGTTACCTCCGCCACTGCCGCTTACCAACGTCGCTACCATCCAGTCGGTGACTGTATCCTTGCCGCCGCCACCGCCCCTGATCGCGCCTTCTCAAGTTACCACGACGCGACTTCCTCCGCCTCCTCCGCTGAATAATCCTCCGCCACCGGCGAGTTCGTCGCTCCCTCCGCCTTCTTCATCACATCTCGCGGGTGTTAAGCCGGTCAAGCCGCGGCCGAGCTACTTTCGCCAAGGAACGCGGATTCTGGACAAGGGGGGCGCGGGCAAGGCAAGGAGGCCGAGCTCGCTGGTGGGCCATCTTCGAGCCGGCGAGATGAGCCAACTCGCGGATCCCCTCCTCGCCGATCTAGATCTCCTCGCCGATCTAGGTCCCCTCGCAGCGGTATGTATCGCTATTGATGTGCACATGGCGGTTATGTATCTTCGTCTAATTCCGGCGACTTTTATTTGCTGTCAGATCGGCCGGCGACTTCGGGGGCGGCCTTCATCGATGTCATGGGGTTACAGGGCATGGAATATCGCCGTGCTGCCGCTCGCGCCTACATAGAGCTGGAGAGCAAGTTTGACCAGCTGGCGATCTGCGAGCCTCATCGCCGAATATCATCGTTGGAAGTGCGGATGGCGAAGATGGAAGAGCTCAAGAGTACGCTGGAGAGCTATGAATCCCGCTTCCACATGGTAAGGGAGAATGATCGTCAGCTGGCGATTAACAATCACCGCCTCCAGCTCGTTCTTGAAGAGGTCGCCGACATTCGAGCGAGTATGGGCTCTGTCGGCAGATTGTCGAGGATGGAGGAGCAGCTGCGGCTCGGCGATGACGCGATAGTGGTGGAGACGGAGCATTTCCGGCGAGCGCGCGAGATGGGTTGGGCCGGGCGACATCCACATCCCCCAGAGAGGCCTAGGCCTTAGAATTTTCTTTTCTTTCTTCTTTTATTCAGAACTCACCAAGTGCGGCTTTAACAGACTATTATTGATTATAATAAGCGATTTGAATCTCGCTATTTTATCATATTGGTTTCTTCTGTGCTGCTTTGTGCGATATCTTGTCTGGTCTGTGTCGAGTTTATCCTGCAGGTTGCGATAATGCTTTATGTGTTCTGCTCGACCTACGCAATGGAGCTGGCTTCCTCGTTAGTGCGCGACTTGGTTTAGTACTCGCCGTAAGGAGGATATACCCCCCCCCCCCCCCCCCGGCGCCTATAAATAGAGGGGGTAGGTAGGACATAAGTACGCTGTTGCGCTTTTGATTCCCTAGCTCGCGAGTATATGTTCCTGCTCGCGTGCTGCGACTTTGCTCTACTCCTCGCAATTCTTTCTTCTCTTCTTCAAAGGTCGCAGGATGGTGGGAGACGACGCCAGTGCTCGCCGCCAAGCCCATGCCGCCAACTTCACGGATGCGGCTTTTAAGAAGTCGACCACCACTGTGCGCGACCTAGAGAACTTCAGGGAAAGACTCCTCCCCGAGGGATACTCGGCCAGACTTCCGGACCGTAGTGAGCGACTGAACACCTTTATCGAGGGTGCGCTGGTCCTTCCCCTCCGCCACTTCGACGCCGGCCTGCGACTTCCACTATGGCCGGAGTATTGTGATATTCTCTGATACTTCGGCATAGTCCCCGCGCAGATCAACCCCAACGGCGTCGCCATCATCATGGGGTTCCTTTGCTATTTGCGCGAGGAGAGGATCATCTTCGATCTCTCCGTATTCCGCAAGATATTCGTCTTCGCCGCGACTGCCGAGGGTGTGGTCTATTTCAGCAGCCATGTCTGCACCCTGGTGGGGACGACGAACAAAGTTCACAGGTGGAGCGAGCAACTAGTCATCGTCGAGGGCGACTTTGGCGACGTCCAGGATAGGCCACACCAGCCTGCTGATGTCACCTTCCTTCCACCGATACTGGAAGGCGCGCGCGAGCAACTCGTCGAAGCGTTCAGAGGTCGCCGGTTTGATGTCATCTTTTGGCGACTAAACGTCAACACGTTGTTCGAGGTCCACTACAATGAAGGTAAATCTTAGCAAGGAATGTCAGTAGTATACTCATCGCAATAATCGCTTGTTTACATTACTCGGCCTTTTGCAGATCCGAACGAGCTCCCGGCGAGGCCGCTTCCTCCAGCCAAAGAAGTCGCCACCTCGCTATTTGAGCCCAACTCGCCAGCTGATATCGGCGAGAAGAAGAAAATCGCCAAGGGAAAAGGCAAAGCCAGGTCGTCGGGCCCCGCGACCAAGAAGCAGAAGGTATCGTCGCCGCATCTCGACGACCAGGACTCGCCGCTCCACGCTCGGTTTCCCCACTTCCACCTCAATTTCAACTTGGGGCTGGATGCGGTTGACGCCTATGGTCGCCCGCTGGTGACCTGGGCGCCGGACGAGCATCTGGTGACGCTGAGCACCAACCTCCCCTCTTGGGCGGAGGAGGGGGGGATAAGGGGGAGGCCTTCGCCGTCCTCCACGCGATGTATGGGCGAGGCGGCGCCGAGGCTATGCTGGATCTCAGCGAGGAGGAACTCGCCCAGCAAGCAGCCTGCTCGCTCGCCCGAGCTGTCGAGTTAAATCACTTTGCGGCGAGGAGGATGCTGGAGAGGACACAGGCCTTGAAGATCGTCAACAAGAAGGCGATCGATCTCGGCATGGAATCCACTCGCTGGCGAGATTATGAGGTATGTCGCCTTTACGCGCGATGTCAATGTCGCCATGTGTGTTTTGGCTGACTTCGTTGTTTGTCGCAGACTGCCGAGATGGAGACCGCCAAAAAATTTTCTGAGTACGAGGCGGAACTTGCCAAGGCTAGGGCTGATTTGGAGGCAGCCCAGATTCGTGCGGCCGAGATGGAATCTCGCCTGACCATTTTGGAAGCCGGCGCGAGTTCCTAATCCTCATTACGCCATCAAGCGATCTCGCATCCCGTGGGAAGAGAGGTCGTCCGTCCACCGTGAGATAGCCCGTGCGGCAGGCAACGTGGTCCTCGCGAGGCTGAGGATTAGCAGGAAACTCGACGAAGGGGAGAAGGAGTTCACAGTCGACGAACTCATCCCTGAGTTACTCGCCGAGACGATCTCGCCAGATCGCCGGCCTCCGACGTCGTCAGGCTCTGATAGCAGCGGTAGCAGCGGCGGCAGTATCAGCAGCAGCGGTAGCGACGAGGAGGAAAGCGAGGAAAGCGGCGATGAAGAGGACGCCGACATTGGAGATGAGGAATATCGGCCAGATACTGGCGACGATGAGTCCTAGTTGCTCGCTGATATCCTTCATACTCGCACGACATAGCCTCTTTTTTGTGGCATCTTTTGTAACTTGTAAAATTTTCAAAGGAAATATATATATACAAGTTTAAGTTAACATGTTGTTGATTTCTTACTCGCTTATCTGCTGATCTCGCCTGTTTGCTGATAATACTCGCTAGGCTCGTAGGCTCGGGGAGAACGAGTGTTCGCGATAATTACTCGCACCCCGATATTATCGATAATCGCGTATTCGATACTCGCGCGCCCATAGTCGTCCTCCCTAACTCGTGTCCCGGTTCTCGACCGTAGCTACTCGTCATGTCGTACTCGCATTTTGCTATGTCGTACTCGCATTTTGCTATGTCGTACTCGCTTTTGCTATGCCATATTCGCATATTCATCGCTGCCTACATGCATACTCGCCCCAATGCTGCTCGCATTATCCCTCCGGGAAGCTTGGTCTAACTCGATCTCACTCGAGGAGGTCTGTGGCCAATATGGAGGAGCTCGTGCGGGGACTTGGACTTACGGGGACCTACCACTCGAGGACTTGAGCATTGCTGAAGTCGACAGCTCTCAGGAGGCCTGCTCAACTGGAGTGGTGTAGGTCGACTCGGGGAGGCAAGTAGTCGGTCTGCAGGAGAGGAGCTCGTACAGAGATCTCGGACTACGGCATCACTCCAGCGAGGATCTTGATCTCACTCGAGGAGGTCTGTGGCCAATATGCAGGAGAAGAGCTCGTGCAGGGACTTGGACTTACGGAGACCTACCACTCGAGGACTTGAGCATTGCTGAAGTCGACAGCTCTCAGGAGGCCTGCTCAACTGGAGTGGTGTAGGTCGACTCGGGGAGGCAAGTAGTCGGTCTGTAGGAGAGGAGCTCGTACAGAGATCTCGGACTACGGCATCACTCCAGCGAGTATCTTGATCTCACTCGAGGAGGTCTGTGGCCAATATGCAGGAGAAGAGCTCGTGCAGGGACTTGGACTTACGGGGACCTACCACTCGAGGACTTGAGCATTGCTGAAGTCGACAGCTCTCAGGAGGCCTGCTCAACTGGAGTGGTGTAGGTCGACTCGGGGAGGCAAGTAGTCGGTCTGCAGGAGAGGAGCTCGTACAGAGATCTCGGACTACGACATCACTCCAGCGAGGATCTTGATCTCACTCGAGGAGGTCTGTGGCTAATATGTAGGAGAAGAGCTCGTGCAAGGACTTGGACTTACGGGGACCTACCACTCGAGGACTTGAGCATTGCTGAAGTCGACAGCTCTCAGGAGGCCTGCTCAACTGGAGTGGTGTAGGTCGACTCGGGGAGGCAAGTAGTCGGTCTGCAGGAGAGGAGCTCGTACAGAGATCTCGGACTACGACATCACTCCAGCGAGGATCTTGATCTCACTCGAGGAGGTCTGTGGCCAATATGCAGGAGAAGAGCTCGTGCAGAGACTTGGACTTACGGGGACCTACCACTCGAGGACTTGAGCATTGCTGAAGTCGACAGCTCTCAGGATTCCTGCTCAACTGGAGTGGTGTAGGTCGACTCGGGGAGGCAAGTAGTCGGTCTGCATGAGAGGAGCTCGTACAGAGATCTCGGACTACGACATCACTCCAGCGAGGATCTTGATCTCACTCGAGGAGGTCTGTGGCCAATATGCAGGAGAAGAGCTCGTGCAGGGACTTGGACTTACGGGGACCTACCACTCGAGGACTTGAGCATCTTTTTCCTGCGGCTCCAAGAATTCGAAATTGGATTAAGCGCATCGATATCTTTGAAGAAGAAGAAAACAGAAATTGGACGACGATCTTGTCGACGTCGAGTTGGGAGGTTGGCGTCCTACCCTGTTCCTAACAGTTCCTCCAGCCGGAGGAGAGATGCAATCGGGGGTAGCTAGGCCGACATGCAAGGGGGGAGCTGATCTCGACCGTCAATGCAGGGGTACGGTCTTACAAGGACGCTTATATCCCGAGGTATCGTCTCATCGTTCGAACAGGGTTATCCACGAGAAACAGATTGAAGGCACGTTTCCCAATCCAACTTCTGCGATCGCTCTTAGCTCTGCCAACTGGCTACGAGCGCAAAAGCATGGGCGAGGGGTTATGCCTTCCTGAGGGTCCTCCTGGACGCACTCGCAACCAACATACTACCTCGGGCCTATCCTGGCTCCCTGGCTACTGGAGGGAAAGCCTGGCCAGGTTGATCCTTCCTCAAATCCGAGAGGTTGGGGTCCAGACCTGTTCCCGCTAGTTCCTCCAGTCGGAGGAGAGATGCAGTCGGGGGTAGCTAGGCCGACATGCAAGGGGGGAGCTGATCTCGGCCGTCAATGTAGGGGTCCGGTCTTACTAGGACGCTTATATCCCGAGGTATCGTCCCATCATCCGAACTGGGTTATCCAGGGGGAACGAGTTGACTGCCAGCTTCTCGGATCGATCTTGAAGTAAAACCTTGAGTTCCCAGAAAGCTTGCGATAGAAAACAAGATGAACAAAAGAAGAGTAGCTATCATTGCCTATATGTAAAAGTATGTAAATAAAATACATTATTGGCCGCTAAGGATAGAACCTTTTCAGGTCATCCCCGCTCCAAGTACCTCCCAACTGCTCTCCAATCTGATCCTGGAGATTATAGCCCCCGGTGGCCAAAGCTTCCTGAACGATAAAAGGACCTTCCCAATTTGGATGCAGCTTGCCCACTGTTGCTCCCCTTCCTGCGGCGTCCACCTTTTTCATAACCAGATCTCCGGCGAGAAAATGCCTTAGGCGGACATTTTTGTCGAAGTGCTTCGCCATGCGCCGCTTGATTTCCTCTTGGCGGATGGAGGCCAAGTCACGAAGCTCTTCTACGAAATCCAGTGAGAGTCTTTGGGCATCCTCATTCTCTAAGCGTCATTATTCGCCACCGTCTCCAGCTGTTATAACTCTCGGGCTTCGAACCTCGAATTCTACTGAGATGAGTGCCTCAGACCCGTGTGATAACTTGAAAGGAGTTTCCCCCGTGGCTGAGTTTGTAGTTGTCCTCAAGGCCCAGAGAACCGAGGGGAGCTGCTCCGCCCAATTGCCTTTTAAATTGGTTCTTCAGAAGGTTGATGATCAACTTGTTGGCTGTTTCCACCTGTCCGTTGCTGCGAGGATGATGTATAGAGGCGAATCGAAGGTCCGTCCCTAGCTGCTTGCAGAAATCCTCTAACTCCAAACTAGCGAACTGCGGCCCGTTGTCGGTGACGATGGCCAGGGGAATCCCGAACCTGCATGCAATCTCTCCCCAAATGAAATTCTTCAAGATCTACGACGTGGTCTTGGCTAGGGCCTTTGCCTCGATCCACTTGTAGAAGTAGTCGATCATAACTAGCACAAACTTCCTCTATCCGCTGGCCTGAGGAAAGGGGCCGATCAAGTCCATTCCCCAGATGGCGAAGGGCCATGAAGCAGTGATCGAGCGAAGGTGTTGAGCTGGTTGTAGTCGAAGAGGCGCGAAGAGCTGGCATTGGAGGCACTTTTTGGAGAAGGTCTCTGCATCCTTCCTAATGGTGGGCCAGAAGTACCCATGCCTTAGAATCCTTTGTTCAAGGGTCCGAGTTCCCGAGTGACTGCCGCACTCTCCTGAATGAATCTCTTCCAGGATACGAGGTATCTCAACCTCTGATAGGCACCGAGCTAAAGGACCTGAGATGGTTTTGCGGTAGAGTTCTCCTTCTTGAAGCAAATAGTAAGCGGCTTTGTAGCGAAACTTCCTCTGGTCTCCTTCGCTGGCTGGTATCTGTCCCGTCGTTAGAAAAGAAATGAACGGATCCCTCCAAGATGCCCTCTGCTCGATTTCCATCATCTCCCCTTCCTCGATGGACGGTTGGAAAAGCGCAGTTACGATTCCCCCAGCCCGGGACCGTATTTGGTAAGATAGTCAGCTTCTGAATTCTCCTCTCGGGGCACGTGCTCGACAAAGAAAGATTGAAACTCAATCAGACCTTTTACCTTGATCAAGTACCGCTGCAAGTCAGATCATTCACCTCGAACTCGCCTCTGATCTGGGAAGCAACTACCATCGAGTCGGTGAAGGCCCTGATATCTCGAATCTCCAACTCCTTGGCGAGACGCAAGCCGGCCACCTTGACTTCGTACTCCGCCTGATTGTTGGTAACTGGAAAATGAATCTCAACTGCCTGCTCGATCCTGGTTCCCTGAGGGCCGACGAGCACGACTCCGGCTCCCACAGAGTATCTGCCCGAAGCACCATCCACAAACACCTTCCAGGACAATGTGCTAGAAGAGTCTTCCTCTACTTCCACTTCGGCCGAGAAGTCGGCAAGGAAATCTGCCACCGCCTGCGCCTTGATTGCTACCCTTATAGAGTAGGAAATATCGAACTCGCTAAGCTCCACTGCCCACTTTTCCAGCCTGCCAGAGTGCTCCACTCTATCCAGGATACTCCTTAGAGGATGATCAGAGACGACCTTGATGGAGTGAGCTTGAAAATATGGGTGGAGCCTTCGAGCCGAGACCACCAAAGCGAACACCAGCTTCTCCAGGATAGTATACCTCGTCTCCGCCTGCCGCAGCACTCTGCTAACATAATAGATCGGAAGTTGTCTCTTGCCTTCCTCCCGAACTAGCACCGAACTAACCGCTTCTGCCCCGACTCCTAGGTAGAGGAAGAGATCTTCATTACCTTGCGGCCCCTGGAGGAGAGGAGCTTGGGTTAGTTGTTGCTTGAGCTTTCCGAAAGCCTCCTCGCACTCTGATGTCCACTCGAACTTCTGATTTCCCCGAAGGGTCTTGAAGAACGGAGAGCACTTCTCCCCTGCCTTGGACAAAAAACGGCTGAGGCCTGCCAGCCTTCCCGTCAGCCTTTGGACTTCCTTAGGATCTCGCGGCGACGCCATCTCCAGAATGGCCTTCACCTTGTCTGGATTAGGTTCCACCCCCCTGGGAGTAAGGAGGTGACCTAGAAACTTCCCTCTTCCCGCACCGAAGACGCACTTGGCCGGATTGAGTCGCATCTTGTACTTCCTCAGGGTGGCAAAGGTCTCCACCAGATCCGTTATGTGCTCCGCGACGCTCTTGCTCTTGACGAGGAGGTCATCCACATAAACCTCCAAGTTCCGCCCCTTCTGCCCTTTGAAGATCTGATCAATCATCCTCTGGTAAGTGGCGCCTGCATTCTTGAGCCCGAAGGGCATCATCTTGTAGCTATAGCAGCCGTCGCTGGTTATGAAAGAGACGTCCCGGCAGTCGGGGGGATGCATCCGGATCTGATGATATCCTGAAAAGGCATCAAGAAAACTCATCACAGGAAACCCGACAGCGGAATCAACCAGCGCGTCGATTTGAGGCAAGGGGTAGCAATCTTTCGGACAAGCTTTATTTAACATGGAAAAATCGATACATAAACGTCAGCCTCCTCCAGGCTTCTTCACCATTACAACATTTGAGACCCAGCCTGGATACTGGATCTCCGAGACGAACCCTGCCTTCAGCAGCTTCTCCACCTCTTCCCTGATCGGCTCAGCTAATATGGCAGCGCTCTTCCTCTGCTTTTGTCGAACTGGAGCCGCCGCGGGATCCAGGTTGAGGCGATGACAAGCAACATCGACGTCCACTCCTGGTATCTCGGCGGCGCTCCATGCAAAGACATCAACGTTGTCCTGCAGGCAAGCGACCATCTCCATCTTCCCCCCAAGCGGTAAGGATCCTCCCACCTTCAGCAGTCCCGGTTCTCCCCCTCGAGAGATCACTTCTACCTCCTCCACCTCCTCAGCAGCACACAACCCTTTCTCCTTCTCCAGCAACTCCTCCAGCTTCTCCGCGTCACCCATCCAGCTGATGGTGCTGACGGCATTCAAGTAGCACTCCCTGGAAGCCTTGGGATCTCCCCTGATCCTGATCTGCACATCTCTGCGGCAGTACTTCAGGCACTGGTGATAAGACGACGGAACGACCCTGAAGTAGTTGATAAGAGGCCGCCCGAAGATGGCGTTATACCCACTCGGTGCGTCGACGATGATAAAGCGGCATCGAATCGACGTCCCCCCGAGTGTGACCAGCAGCTCCACTGCTCCCTCCACCTCTTTCTTCTCTCCTGAGAAGCCAAAG
The DNA here is from genome assembly GCA_039583875.1 of Platanthera guangdongensis. NCBI lineage: Eukaryota > Viridiplantae > Streptophyta > Magnoliopsida > Asparagales > Orchidaceae > Platanthera > Platanthera guangdongensis. The sequence goes on along the minus strand of CM077151.1, from coordinate 5,441,778 downwards.
AGCGGTCCATCTGCAGCTTGGACCCGGGACGCTTCCACCTGAAGCCCAGCGAAAGTTCTCTTGAAGATGACGTTCACCGAACTTCTGTTATCCACGAGGATTCGGTCGACGGTGAAGTCTTCGATGACAGCTTGGATCACCAGGGCGTCATGGAAAGGGTTCTCATTCCCCAGCATATCTTCCTCCGAGAAGGTGATCTCCTCTAATGGCGGCGGGGTCTGCGACGTCGAAGCGACGTTCTTTCGATAGATCTGGTGAAGACTTCCCTTGCGGGAAGCTCCAAGCCCGGCCCCTCCATTGATCACTCCTACATGCCCACCTCTAGGGCCATGTATTACTTCCCCACGAGTCCCCAGATCGACTCGGTCTTCATTCCTTCTTCTTGCCGGAGCTTGAAATGCCACTTGCCCTACCGGGGCCTCCTGCCTCTATTGCTCTCTCTCCGGCCCTCCTGCCTCCAGCCTCCTCCTTGCTTCCCAAAACTCGGGGCAAGCTAAGGTCCCGTGCCCCTCTACACGATGAATATCGCAGTAAAGGGGAATTGCCGCCTCTTGGCGCATCGCTCGCTGCTCCCTTCGACGTCGCTTGTTGTCTTGGCGAGCGATGACCATTGTCTCCCTTCTTCCTCCTCCTCGACCTCTCTCCTGCCGATTTCCACTCCTCCTCTCTTCCTGATACTGCTGCCTCGCCGGTCTCCATTGGGGGCGATTCTCTAGATACTGGAATCGCCTTTCCTCCCTTCCTCCTTCTCGAGCTTCCGCCGGTCTTCTCTCTTCCTGTCTTCGAGGCCTCTCCTTCCTCCTCTCTTCAACCCTCCTGGGTTCCTCCCTCTTCCTTCTCTCTTCCCTTCTTGGCTCTTCTTTCTTCTTCTCCTCCCCCTTTCTGGCGTCCTCCTTGACTTCAACCCCGAAGGTCCTGCTCTCCCCCTCTCCATCGCAATCTCTCCATCTAGCCTCGCTAAGAAGTCCTTGTTCTTCTCTTCTCCGCGAACAAAAGTATTCGCCTTCTCTATCATCTCTTCAAAGGATCTCGGGGATTGAACCCCATTTCCAGACTGAACAAACCTTGCTTCAACCCGAACTTGAGAGCCACCATCAAGGTGAAACTGTCCACCTCCTCCACCTCCAAAATTTCCTCTTGAAAGCGGTCAATGTAGTGTCCCAAACTCTCGTGTTTCCCTTGGACGATCTTAAAGAGTGCTGTTGCTTCCTTCTTTCTCTTCTTCGAAGTCGCGAACCTTGTCATAAGGCCCCGACGCAAATCTGAGAAGTAGTACACGGACCCTGCCGGTAGTTGATGGAACCAATCCTGAGCATTTCCCTTGAGGGTGATGGAGAAGAACCTGCACTTGAAGGCATCAGACATATTACGAATGGAGACGACGTCCTCAAACCACTAGAGGTGTCTGACAGGATCGTCTCTGCCGGAGTAGTAAGTAAGAACGGGTTCCCGGAACCCTTCTGGAACTGGAGCGACGAGGATCTCGTCACAGAAGGGGCTCCTCCCTCCCTGGCGGTGACGAGTTTCATCCTCGCTCGAGACGTCATATTCGTTGTATTGGCGAGTATCTCTGAATCTCGCCGGCAACATTGGATCCCGAAAACGGTCCCCCTGGCTGCTCGCCGGATAAAGCCGCGACTGCGTTGGTCGCTCTTCCCTTGCCCAAGCGGGCTCCTTTCCAGCTCGCCTCGGCGGCGCTTCCTCTTCTAGCGGCGTCAGGCGACGAGGGGAAGTCGCCGTAACCTCTGGGCGCTGAGCGAAACCGGTGAGAATGGTTTGCTCGATCTTCCTCGCAAACTCTTCAAATGCGGCCACTGTTACAAACTCGCTACCTCGCGCGGCGTCTCCTCCCAATGCCGAGTTGCCGACCAACTCTCCTTGCTCGCTACCTATGGCCATCTCTCTCAACTTCCAAACTTTTCTCCTCGGCTGCGATCCACGCTCACCGCACCAAGTGTTGAAGTCAGGAAAATTCTAACCTCAGAATTCAGACCAAAGCTGCCTAAGGTTACTGGCTCAGAAGCTAGATCAGACGGCAAAGAAGACTAGCACGAAGAAACAGGTCAAACAGGACCCCAGATGTTGCGGCAGGAAGGACCCACCACATACCCGGATGCTCGAAAGGAGCATCCCTTTCTCAACCAAAAATGACCAAACTGGGTACGAGAGAAGCTAGCTGGCAAAGTCGCAAAGTCGCGAGTTGCTCTAAGGAAAAGGAATCCGAAGACTTAGCTAGTATCTTGAAACGCGCGAGTATCCTGCCAAGGATTTCAAGTGCCTCGGCTCGTACCCCTGGGGTCCTATTTATAGGCAAATGCAAGGGGAGGGGGGGTCATATTTATACCCCACCCCCTTGGCGACTAGGCGACTTCCTAAAGGAACTCGCACGGGCTGGGCGAGTATCTCACCTAGTCGCCTACCTGACGAGTATGCGAGGGAGCTCGACTATACTCGTCTAGGCATTCCACGATCTTGAATGCTGACTTTGACTCCTGCCTTGATTTGTTGACCTTGACTTCTGCTGACTTGGCTGTGGTAGGACCCACTCTCGACGAATACGGGTTGTACAACTACGACGCTCCATTTCCTGTGAATGGTTAATCAAATAACCGTTAGTCACAGAGCTAAGTGGAGTTTAGAGACGTGATATGAAATTAAATAATTTATCGAGTTGGTTGGACTTATATGAGATATGAGCGCAGAGAGAGACGAGTCATTTGTCCACTGCATGGTTTGTCGACTGCATGATTTGTCGACTGCATGATTTGTCGACTGCATGGTTTGTCGACTGCATAATTTGTCGACTCCATGGTTTGTCAACTAGAAGGAATCGACTAGAAGCTGTTTGACAGTTTGTTGACTGGATGGTACAATCGATGTAGTCGATATATCCAGTAAAGTTGATTGACAGCTTGTCGACTGAATGATTTTACCGATGCAGTCGATAGTCGATATAACTGATATAATATATTTCAGCTTGGATTTATGGAGAGATTAAGGCTCTGTTTGGGGGGACTTATTTTCACCGCTCAAACAGTTATGACCGCATGAATCAGACTTTAATCAAGTTCAAATTCATGCGGTCGTAATCGCTTGACCGATGAAAATAAGTCCTCCCAAACGGAGCCCAAGTCCAGTTTTGACTGGACAAATGTTGACTACATCAATATCGACTAGACCCGTCTTTCTCCGGTCTTAAACATTGAACCTGATTCTGCTTTTATCAAGATATTTTCTGTTAATACTGAATCTGATTCACTCAAGATTATACATAGATATAATTCCAAAGTTAGAGCGAGAAAATTTTTTTTGTTCTCCTGAGCCCTAATTTTCGGAAGTGTTCTAAAGAGCGGCGAACTAGACGGTGGCCTCCCCTTGCGAATCGGAGCTCTAGCGTCGTCGATCCTCTCCCGGAAGCGAACCTAGCAGTTCGTGGAGACGAAGGCCTCAATCATCCCTTCTAGCCTTCCCTCATGTGACGACGGCGAGACGTTTCTCCCGTTAGTGTGCAGATCCCGTGAAGATGCAGATACTTTTCTACGCTTTTGAACTCAACAGACAATGAAAACTTGGAATAGGATTCCAATACAACACAAGGAGATTTTCCTAGAGCATCTTGACCGATCTTCGGAATTGTCCCCCATACAGGTAACTTGCAATATGTTGCTTTTATTTCTTGAATCATGATTTTCGTAAGATGATTTACTGTTTATGATTTTCTTATAATTTTTATTCTGTTGCACACATATGTACAGTTTCACTAAGTCTAGAGAAAACCCAACAATACTCCTTCGCAAGTCTTGCTTTGACATTTTTTTTTTGGCACTTTGCACCCCCGAAAGTGCAACTTTTGGCACTTTGCACCCTAAAAGTTTAAATATGATATCTTGCACCCACGAAACTTCAATCATTGACACTTTGCACCCTAAGCATGTTAAATGAAGGGTAATTTCGTCCAGAGCTCATCAAAAGTGCTTATTTTTGCACTTTGCACTCTGAAATTTTCGAATTTATACTTGCAATTATCATTTTATTAAGTGGTAAATTTGGGTGGCTAAAATCATTAAAGTATATTTGGCCTTCAAGTATATAAATCCGAAAATTTTAGGGTGCAAAATGCAAAAATAAGCACTTTTGATGAGGTTTGGACGAAATTACCCCTAATTTAACATGCTTGGGGTGCAAAGTGCCAAGGATTGAAGTTTCGGGGGTGCAAAGTGTCATATTTAAACTTTCAGGGTGCAAAATGTCAAAAGTTGCACTTTCGGGGGTACAAAGTGCCAAAAAGCCTTTTTTATCTGGACAGTGCAATTTGGATTCAGATTTGAGGTGTGTAAAAATAGACAATTGGGTTCGTTCCCCTGAAACAGAATAGAACAGGCCTACTGTGGCCAGCGCCGTCCTCACTTTCACCCCGCTCTCAGATGGAACTGTACTCCTCACCAGCTCTCATCTCCCTTCCTCGACACCGCCCATGCCTGACTCGTCGCCATGTTTCTTCACCCAGAATCCTCTCTTCTTCCTTGAAGCCAGGTACCTAGCCCCTTATAAAGTGCCTGGACGAATTTTTCGAACGGCTCTTCTTCTCCCCCTCTTCCACTCGTGAGAGCTCTTACACTCGAAACCCTAATTTACACACCGGGTCTCCTTACCTCATTTTTTGCTTCAGGTTTGCATTGGCCAAGGGCCGCGGCTTCGGAGGAGACCGTAACCACCCTGTCGCAGAAGTTTGAGGAGCCTCCAACCCCGAAGAAAACCGCGGAAGTTGAGGTTTTCCCGGTTGAAGAAACTAGGGGCGGAGGAGGACAAAGCGAAGATGGGGATTTCTTTAGCAATCTCGATGTCAAGGTAGATTTTTGTATGGGTGGACTTGGCTTTCTCTTTAATTCGACTAATTGACAAGATGCACCCTTCAAATGTAGGATTTTGACAAAATGCACTCTAAATTGTTAAATATTGCAAAATGCGGTCTTCAATTAGAAAAAGGCTCTCACTTTGCACCCTAATATGGAGGTGCACTTTGTCCGTCTTTTTCTGATTTGGAGGTGCATTTTGCAATATTTAACAATTTGAGGTGCGTTTTGGTAAAACCCTCTAATTTGAGGGCGCATCTTGCCAATTACCCGTTGTAAATGCATAGATATAGTGCCTAAAGGTGTTACTTTAGCCAGTCTTAGTTGTCAAAATTCTATATTTTAGTTATGTGGTCTAATGGTATTAAACACTACACTGGCTTGATTGCCCTAATCTTGGTGTTCAAGTCCTAAATACTTTGGGGCATTGATAATGGGATTAGACAAAATATATATTGCTTTCAAGGATAGTATTTAGACTTATGTTGTATAATGATAAATATAACACTACTTTTACTTCATCTTTCTTGGTCTTTGAACAAATGATAGTTGAAGTTTGAGTTATGCTATGGTTTCATTTCTATTCGAGGTTAAAGTTTTTGAAATGATGACGATGCTTGTGATTTGTCATTGGTGTCTAAATTTTCTATGAGATCCTGTGCAACTTTGATTGAATTTAACTGATGACATGCATGAACTGATCTCAACTATTAGTTGGCGCTTGATGTTCTTGATGATATTATGATTTTTTGTACCTCTGACAAGTCAATGATTACTTTGTTTATTGTATTATTGCATTTCTTTTCACATATTTCTGGTGCTTTTTGCACATTTTTTTGATGTGTCCCTTTTTTGCTGTCTTGTGTTTTTTAGTTTGTTCTTGGTGATCTTGATCGAAAAAGATAGAGTTTTGAGTGTATTCCATTCACTGCGGATTTTTTTATTTGAAGTAAACGAAAGATAATCGTTTTGGGCTTGTTTTTAATGGATATGATCATTTTTCACATCCATGATTGGAACAACAACTACCCAAGTTCATAGAATGACTTGAAGTTCAAATCAAATATTTTGAGAAAATAGAAAAATGTGTTCTCTTGGTCTAACAACCTTACACTTTTTTTTTGTAGGATGAATGTTGAAGGTTATCATTATTTTGTACCTAGTGGTGGTTTCAAATTTTCAATATAAAGGTTGATTTGAATAGTGCTTTTACTATTTTCCCAATAAGATTTTCCACAAGGCTAGGTAGCTATTAGTAGCACACATTGCTAGTGAAGCGGACACGGAGCAAAACATTTATATGATATCACTTTAACTCAACTTGAAGTAGATTCCCTAGCATAGTTTAAATTACTCTCATATCCCGTCTGGTACTGGTGTTGGATGTGTTATTAATTTATATCAAAACTTATAGGTTCTTATATAACCAAGTACTTCTGAAAACATCCCCTTATCCAACTATAACCCCTATCATTATTGATGCAGTGGTAAGGTAGACGCGAAGGTGAACCCGCTTAATGCAGTCCTAGATGCAATGACGTGTAATGAAAGTGCACAAAGTGGTCCGCTAAGATTGCAAACAAGTAATTATTTATTATGAATTAACAGCAGGTGCACGTGCAGTTGCAAACAATTAATTAACGGAGAATAAAGTATTAATTTTGCAAAACGAAAGAGGCGCAATTACTTTCAAGCAAGCGCAAAAGAAACCCTGCAAATCACATGACGAATAATACTAATAACATTTTAAGTGAACATCCACTACACAGTATGGTTGCCAAAATAAATAACAGTAGGAGAAATGTCTTTACCATAATTTACACATGTAGCGGCGGCGGCGGTGGTTGTTGGAGGGCAAATAGGGACTGTGGCACACGGAGGAGATCAGGGCGACGCAGAACTGGACTGGTATGCTAAAAGGAAGTGGAGTCCACGACAAAGGTTGGGACAGGGAGATGAGGAAGGCTGCTAGAGGGGAGATTCAGTGGATAGAGGGGGAGGAGGAGGTTGGTGTGGACATGAAGCGGGAATGGTGGCTGTAGGGAGTTCCGGGTGGTGATGAAGCCGGCGGCACAGGGAAAGGGAGGCGGCGGCGATGTTGGAATGACGTGGGGTGAGGAAGAAAGGGGAGGGATGTCAGCTCTGTTTCCGGTATGGGGAAGAGGGAGATGGGAGGGGGAGAATCTGGCAGAGAAGGGCTTACCGGAGGGCGGCGGAGACGGGGCGGAAACGGAAGAAGAGGGAAGCACTGGCGTCGCACCAGCGGAAGCGCGGGCAGGATCGGCGTTGCACTGAACCGACGGGTTCCAGGAAAAAGTACTCAAATTCTCTCAAAACTCCTCTTCCCAATCGTCGGGTATAAATAACCCTAAGTAAGACCTGTCGCCTAATGTGAACCGCTGCCTGCATAGTCCAACCCAAATAAAACCACCCCGATCGGACGACTCATAATGTCTGGACCGATCGGGGGCTAAATACAACTTGAAATAAAAATGCAAAATATAAAATTAACTGGAAAAACGTATCTGGATGCGATCATGGACTCCGATCGTCTGTTCGGAGAGGGATCACCGCCTCCTGCGGGTATACACGCGTGTCGGTCGTGGTGCGCCGTCAATTATGACATAAAATTCAGAATAAGAGATTAGATGGAATATAATACCCTTATTGATTCTTTAAAGGAGTTATTAAGGGCACCGCAGTTTTGGCTAGGCGCACCGCACTTTCTCCTAATTTTTCGCGCCTTTTGGAAATACGTCATGTACATGTATTTTTAGGAAAAGTGATCTACAATTTTCGTGTTTAACACTTTTCCTAAAAATGCATGTACAAAGCGTATTTTGGAAATACGCTCAGGTTTCGCACCTTTTAGAAATACGTCTTGTACATGCATTTTTAGGAAAAGTGTTCAACACAAAAGTTGTAGATTACGTCGAGATCTACAACTTTCGTGTTGAACACATTTTCTAAAAATGCATGCACATGGCGTATTATCAAAAGGCGCGAAAAATTAGGAGAAAGTGCGGTGCGCCTAGCCAAAACTGCGGTGCCCTTAACAACTCTCTTCTTTAAAGGTTATCTAGTTCTAAGTTTGAATTAGAAATGTATCTTATGGTTTCTTTCAAGAAATCAAAATACTTAAATTTTTTTGACACGTTCTTATTGTGGACAGCAATTGGAGCTTCTTGTCTCTTTTATATGTTTACCCGAGTGTTGGTATAAGTTGTTTGCTATTTTCTTGGAAATAACAATGGATCATTTTTTCCTTCTGAGGTGGTTGACCGGTCTAGCCACGGCAAATGGTGACAAAGAGGACCAACGATTAGGGTATCCCCTTCTGGGCAGTTCGCGGCCAGTGAGAGGGAAAGATGGAGAAATAAGTTTTTTTATTTTCTTTGGAGGAGAAGCCAAATGGGCTCGCATTAGCCTTTAGCCTTCAGTTTGAGAACAAGGCAACCCTGTGTCCTAGCTAAAACATCGTGTTAAGTTTCATGTCTGTTTGGGAAAACATACAGTTCCTTAGTTCATGAGAGACCACTTCTACCCTTAGCATACATTCATATGAGTCTATTTTCTTGTTTTAATGATTTGATCAACAAAAGGATCATAATGTTTACATTCATTAAATGCTTGGACCATATTGGAAAAAAATGGTGTTAAAATAAGTACCTTCTAAATAGTTAAGGGATTGTTGTAGCCATTTCCCTGATTATATAGTAGGTTTTGTTGTAGTTGTAATTATTGAAAATAAGGTATGTCAGTATGTGTAAATAGTAATTTCTTCAACACTCCCCCACAAGCTGAAACATATAAGTCGTAGGAATCAAGATTGGACAAGAACTGAAAATAGAAAGGTCGCGGTGGAGCTTTTGTAAGAATATCAGTGATCTGTTCTGTAGCAGGAACATATCTCAAGTCCAATTTCCTAAGTTGAACATTTTTCTGAATAAAGTGACAATCGACCTTTATATGTTTGATATGTTCATGGAACACATGCTTTTTGTCAATATGAGTTACAGCTTATCACTAAAAACGGTGGTAGGAGAGTAGAATTTGACACTCAGGTCTCCCCGAAGGCTTTCTAGCCATGTGAGCTCAGATACTACAGAGGTCATTGATCGATACTTAGCTTCTACACATGAGCGTGCGACGACAAATTGTTTCTTGCTTCGCCAAGTAGCAAGGTATCCACCAAAGTATGTGCAAAACCACTTGTCGATCGACGATCATTCAGAGATCTAGCATAATCAGCATCAGAGTAAGAAATAAGAGATAGAGACGAGGACTTATATACGAGCCCTTGTCCGAGAGCAAACATCAAGTATCGAAGAATTTGCTCAACTGTCTGGAAATGAGAAGTCAGTAGAGCATGCATAAACTTACTAACAACCCCAACAACAAATGAAATATTGGGTCTTGTTACTATCAAATAGATCAACTTTCTCACAAGACGATGATAGTATTCTGGATTTGATAGGAGTGTATTAGAGTCGAAGGAACAAGCACAAAACTTGTGGTTGGTATCCATGGGTGTGTCATCTAGCTTGTAACTAGAGTACCCAGCGCGTCATGAAGAAGATCAAGTCAGTACTTTCTTTGAGATAGGACAAGACCACTGGGACGACGAGCTACCTCGATGCCAAGAAAGTATTGGAGATTTCTCAAATCTTTAGTCTGGAACACGGAGGCCAAGTGCTCCTTGATCATATGAATGCCTTTAGAATCATCGCTAGTAATTAAAGTATCATCAAGAAGTATCACAGTGCCTGATGAACTATGATGGGTGAAAAGAGTCTGATGAACTATGATGGGTAAAAAAGGAGAAGTCAGCCGAGCTCCGAGTAAACCTAATATCACTAACAACCTGACTGAACTTTTCAACCATGCCCAAAAAGATTGTTTGAGACCATAAAGAGATTTCTTGAGGTGACATGCAAGTGACTCCCCCGTGATATCAAATTCGGGAAGATGGTGCATGTTGATTGTCTCAATAAGATCACCATTGAGAAAAGCATTTTTTACGTCCAACTGATGCAACAACCAATGACGATGAACAACAAAGAGATCAAGACACGGACAATGTTTAACTTTGCAACAGGGGAGAATGTCTCTTCATAGTCAAGGCCGTGTTGTTGAGTAAAATCACAGGCGACAAGGTGAGCCTTTAGTCGTTCAACCATCCCAGTTGGAGTATGTTTGATTGTGAAGACCCATTTGCAGCTCACATATGTCTGTATTAAGGGGAATACATGTGCACAAATACATGTGATGAATTAAGGAGAGTCCGGGCTCCACCTGCCTGCCGACTTTCGTCTCTTCTCGCAGCTTCTTCTCGCAGCGCAGCTCCTTGCACAACCTCCCTCTGTGCCAGTTCGATGATCTCTCGCGCGTTCCTTTTAGCCGTGTCTGCTAGTGGAGCTCATGCAAAATCTTCCGCTTTGCTCTGATCGCAGGAACAACAGATCCTGTGCTGCGCTCGCCAAGCCTCTCCTATTCGCAACATTTGCCCAATCGCGAGACTGTTCACACTGCTCACCAATCGCTCCCGCAGCGTTCACTGCGTCTTCTCGCAATGCCTGCTCTGATGGCAACGTCAAATGCGTAATCTCTCCCCTTTCCTGCTCGCCGTTCTTGGGCGGTCTCTTTGTCGCAGACTCGCAACTCCTCATCGCCAAGGCCTCTTTCTGCGTGTTCCTCTGTTTGCCGCATATAGCTCGACGGTGCTTTCTTGCTGCAGCATCCTGACCGCAAGAGTTCCCTCCCTCACTACACGGTCTCTTTGTTTCTGACCGCAACTGGCTGGTCACTGCCCACTTCTCGCGCGGTCTATCTCCACTGCCTCTTCTTGCTCCGACTGTTGCTCGTCGTCTAGCTCTCTCCGCCAGACCGCTCAAGCCGCCACACCTACTTTTTTGTTCTGCTCGTGTGATTTATCTTTCCCAGCTCCTTTGTCAGCTTCTGTTATGATTGGATCTTCTTTAATGGCTCAGCGGTCACCTCCATCTAAATTTTTCCCTCCATCCTCTTGTGGAGGTCGCCCCTCTTCCCGGGAAAGAGGTTGACACAGTCGTGCTCCTCTTAAGTTTACTTATTGTGGCAGGGATTGTCACCTCAAAGCCACTTGTTACCGTATGCACTGTCTACCTCCCGCACCTCCTGTCTCTAATGTCGTCCATGCTTCAAACAACATTCGAACCGACGTTGATACCTTGCGCACCCAACTCCAACAACTTCAAGAGCAGATCAGTCGTTCCTCCGGTTTTGTTGTGTTTATTTCAGATGGTGGTATCTCCTATCAAGCCCACAGTTCATCCTGAATTATGGATTCCAGAGCAACACACCATATTACCCCTAAGAAACCTTCTCAATACTTGAACTCTGAGCATCCCAAGTACATTACTGTTGCAAATGGGGGCACTACCCCAGTCTATGGATCAGCCAACGTCACCCTTACCTCCTCCATCACTCTTCACTCGATTCTTCATGTTCTGGGTTCTCCTTTCAATCTCCTATGTATTAGTCGTCTCACTCAAGACCTTTATTGTTATGTAATTTTCTTTTCCGCCTCTTTTGTTGTGTAGGATCGATAGACATAGACTGTAATTAGTAAAGGGCAACTGTCAAATGGGTTTTACATCTTGGACCCCCCACCCCACAATTCTCTCATCTATTAGCTCTGTTGAGTGGCATCGATATCTTGATCATGCACCTCTCCGCATCTTCCAGAAAGCTCTTCCAGATTTATCCCTCAATGACTTCACATGCTAGTTGTATATCTACGACAAAAACCATCGCTCTACCTTTTCACCTCATTGTACTCGGAGTGATACTCCTTTTATTTTAGCTCATTCAGATATTTGGGGACCCTATAAAACCGCAAGTGTTTCTGGTTAACGTTACTTAGTTACCTTCATTGATGATTACTCTCATATGAGATGTTTGTATTTACTTTATGATCGATTTGAACTATCTCGTGTACTCCATGTCTTTATAAGTGAAACTCGCAACCAGCTTTTCACTACTATTACAAATCTTTGAATCGACAATGCTCGTAAATACACAAGTTATGTGTTTACTGACTTGTGTGCTGAGTTTGGAATCATCCATCAAAACTCTTGTGTCTATACCCCAACAAAATGGTATTGCAAAATGCTAGAATCGTCACCTTCTTGAGGTCGCCCGCTCCCTTATGTTTTAAATGCATGTTCCAAAACTATGCTGAAATTTCGCGGTTTCTACAGCCTGTTACATTATTAACCACATTCCCTCCTCCATTCTCAATTGTGTGACTCTCTTTAACCTTTTTTCCCTTCCGCACACCCCATTTCAATCACTCCTCATGTTTTCGGCTGTGTTTGCTATGTTCATAATATTGGCCCGTCCACTAACAAGTTTGCTCCACATGTCACAAAATATATGTTCGTTGGGTACTCTCGAACTCAGAAAGGCTATGTTTGCTACTCTCCCAATGATCGGAAGGTTGTTATATCAACAGATGTCACCTTTCATGAAGACCAGCCCTATCATTCTCAACCTCGTGACTCTCCACTACCGCCTCTTCCTCCGCGGCCCATCGTTCCTGTTACTTCAAAACTTCCCCCACTCCTCCCCACGCCACTCCCAAACCTACCACCCAAACTCTCTCTGATTCATGTGTACACTCGTCGTCCTTCTCGTTCTGATGCTCCGAGGCTATTACCTTCTATCAATGACACTTTGCGCTCTGTTGATCCGGACACACCTTCTACAACTCACTCCATCAATAATTTTGTTTCTTTGCATCGATTATCTCCACTGATTCACACCTTTGCGACATCATTATCGGTGATTTCCACCCCTACATCTTTGCATGAGACTCTTCAACATATGGGGTGACGGGCGGTTATGGAAGAAGAAATGGTTGCACTCAGGGTCAATCACACTTGGGATCTTGTCCATCTCCCTCCCATCCAATCATATGTGAGCTGCAAATGGATCTTTACAATCAAATATACTCCAACTGGGACGGTTGAACGACTAAAGGCTCGCCTTGTCGCCTGTGATTTTACTCAACAACACGGCCTTGACTATGAAGAGACCTTCTCTCCTGTTGCAAAGTTAAACATTGTCCGTGTCTTGATCTCTTTGTTGTTCATCGTCATTAGTTGTTGCATCAGTTTGACGTAAAAATTGCATGGGTTTAATATTTATGTGCCCGACGGTAGAACATATATTGACTTAAGTTACTATTGAAGTTCAGTTAGGCTTCATTTGGTAGAGCGGTTGCGGTTGTAAAAGAAGCTGTTGTAAAGACATGTTTGTAAAGGGAGCTATTGTAAACTGGATGCTGGAAATGAAGATCTGTTTGGATAGTTTGTGTTTGCAGAGCTGTTCAAAACAGAGAACCGTTTGGCAAAACACCGGTGGCGTTTTGTAAATAAATTTTTTTAAAAAAAGTTATTATATATTTTTATAAAATTTTTTTATAATATATGTATATATATTGCTAAATGACACAGCACAAATATAATATTATCCGCACACACACACACTCACAAAATACACCACACTCAAAAAAAAAAAATACAACACATACACACACAGTCATGAAATAAAACACATCACATAAACGCACACACACACATCATATATATGTATTCTAATTATATATATATTAATATTACTGTTTAAACTTTATACTATAGGATTTGTTTTTTGTAATTTTCATATTATTTTTGTAAAAAAATTTATTCCTCCGCCCTGATCCGCCCTGCTCTGCCAAATAAAGGATTTTACGCCAATGTTGTCGAAGAACTGGGCTCCGGCGAACCCGAGAGCTGAGCTCTCTGCAAATCTCCTCCCGGTGGTCGGCGGCGGCTCCAAGCCACCGAACAACTGCCGGGAGGTGCGCCTGCCTCCGGCGAACTGGCCCGAGGCTGTTGCGTAGAGGCCTGCTGGCCTGACAGTGGCCGAAAGAAGCCACCTGTGTCGGAGAAGATCACTGTGCCGGAGAAGACAATTGTGCAGAAACGATCGATGGTGTCGTCAGAGAAGAAGGCGATGAAAAGCGAAGCTCTGGCCGTTGGAGGAGCGATCGATGGTGTCGGATATCGACTTGGGGGATAAAACCTAAAAACGCGATGAAAAGGAAGCATGCAGCAGGGTTTCGGCACGCGATAATTTGACACCCGGCGTTTGATCGTGTGGATGGAAAAGAAGGCGCAAAAACAAATGCTCCGCTGTTGGGCGTTTCGTTTTGGGCAAACGAAATGGAGCCAAAACGCTTAAACAAATGAGGCCTTAGTTTCTGAGGTCAACCATAATTTGAGTCTAGTTTATCTCCCACTATTCAATTCAATCGATTGGTAGAAGGGTCTTCCCTGTTTGTATTCAAGTATAGTTTTACGATGGTATGAAATCATGGGGGTATGAACTACTAGGATGGGTGAAAATTGCTATTAAGAGTTTAGGGCTGTGTATGAAGTGTAACTGTAGAATTATACTATTGTAACTGTAGAATTATATTATTAGGAATGATCATTTCAGCTATTCAATTCTAGTTCACATGGATTATACCTATTATAATGTGAATAAATTATTTCTCTATTGAATAAACATGTTTTTTCCCTTAACATTGTATCAAAGCAGTAACCCAAAACCTAATTGTGTCCGCCCAATTAGACCACCCAACCCCCACAACCCTCGTCCGCATTCCCCTTGACACTCTCAATTGTATTCGTCGTCTGCTGCTTCTGCTCCACTCACAACAATGATCATCCATTCCCGGTTGCATGCCTGCAACTCCCATTCAATCGTTGTTGCAGATCTTAACCTCTCGTATCTTGACGTGAACACCTTTTTTCCTCCACCAACACCTCTCTTACTTGCTGTCGCCCCAACACCTACTCTTGATTCTCCTTTTTGCACTGATACAACCCACCTATGTTGGAAGTAAGCTCTTTAACTCACACCGATTCTCTGTCTATCACTTCGTTACTCATTCCTTCTTTATATCAATCTCACTTGACTTTGTCTCCTATTGCTCATGTGTCAATTCATGCTGCTCCTATGGAGAAACCTTGCTGGTCTACTCTCATTGTCCTAAGGGAACAAACAAACAAGCCCCAATCAGAATCCTAGAGCCGACATTTGATACGTCGTCAATGTACAATACTCTAAGGTAAGGTATCTCTACACATCACTCGTTATCTCAGTTCGTCTCTTATTCGTTTCTAATAACTTCTCATAGAGCATTTGTCTTTTCTTTGTCTGCTACTTCCTTTCCTTCATCGTGGCAGGATGCCCTTTTTGATGATATGTGAAAGGCGGCTATGCTTGAAGAAATGCATGCCCTTGACAAAAATCACACATGAGATCTGTTACAGTTACCTAAAGGGAAGACTATCTTGGGATGTATGTGGGGTTTTTCTGTCAAACAGAACACCATGAGTGTCGTGAAGAGATACAAGGCAAGGTTGGTCGCAATAAGGTACACTTAGACGATTGGAATTGATTACCAGGAAACCTTTGCTTCAGTCGCTAAGATGAATTTTAGAAGGGTTCTCTTATCGTGTGCTGCTTGTAATAGATGAAATCTCAGCCAACTTGATGTGAAGAATGTGTTCCTTCACGATGATCTGGAAAAAGAGGTATACATGGCTCTACTGTAACACCCCTTCCCAGCTTTACAATATTCAGTCATCCGGCCGGGTCATCGATATAAAAAGAACTAGGAAACAATATTAAAACTAGTATGCAATAGGTAAAAGAAGCAACTACTAAGAATTTAAAACTTACAACGGAAGTTAAGAAAGTAAATTAAGGGTAACCACATACCTCATCTCTGGATTCACAGAACCACTAAACATGAATAGTAATGAACTGACTTAAAATTTGAAAAAATATTATAAGTCTGATACAAGGCAAATAAAACATTAACAAGGTACATTGTTCACAACTACAAATATATGCTGAAATAGAGAAAACTAAAAGTGGAAGCAACTACAAACTGACTCCACTTAACGCTCATCCTAGGCGTAGTTTCCCACCTGGGTCACCTGAAAAAATATTGCACACGATGGGTCAGAGTAAGAAAAAATAACTGCTCCTGGTGACACAAAAAACTTTTTCTTAAATGATGAATGCATGCCTTTTGAAAAATAATTTTGTTCATTAAAATTTTTATGCTATGATATGCATGCGTTTATTATGTTCCCTGGTCAACAGACTCACTCGTTCTACGTTCATGAGCTTTCATTATATTTACCCAAGTCCCGACGTTCATTAACTAGTGTACTATCTCACGTCAGGTCTATACTTGAGTTCTAGGCAGTTTCTAGCCTGCACATCTACTTGGAAGGTTCTAGGTAGAGTAGCTCCTAACGCGCATCTGAAACTGACGACCCGAGACCATCTGACGAACTCAATTGTTCTAGTGTCGCACAGACACGGTCTCGAATCTACTAACTGTCTCAAAGGGAAGTCAACTCTCAAGACTGTACTGCTCATAGGGTATCATATGCCTTATGTGAAATGTAGTGCGCCTCTACCTAGCACAAATAGACTTATGTGTGTTTACCGACCTTTTTGGTCTGATGCTACTCTACTTGAGACATCTCTTTTGGTGTATTACTGAACGACCCCTTGACTTTCTCGTGGTCGACTAGAAGGGACAATGCCCTTGGTTGGGCAAACTCCAAGCTTACGTACACGGGTACAAGTTTCGTACCTAACATTACTGCTCATGCTCTGACTACTTTGGTCTTGGAGAAGGGTGTCATCCTACACATTTTCCGCGACCGTTTTCCTGTCACCATACTTTTTTGTGCATGATCATGATATTTGTACAAAACCTACACATGCGTATACAAAATACATTTCTTGCTATGTCTAACTAACAGGAATTAGGCTTTCTTACAGTAGTGGTGCGGCACTCGTACACTCGGCGCGGCGACATTTTCTCTTCCGAAGAAAAATCTGACTACTGCGGACTTCCGAAGCCTTGTCTTGAGGCCACCAAAAATCTGCAAACCAAGCAATGCCTAAATTTCACATTTTTCCCCTTAGGGTTTTCGTTGAAAAAATTCCAGTAAACTAGGGTAACCAAAATAAAACGGCTAACGTAGTGCATTACTTTTACGTGGGACTGTGGGAGTGATTGGGGCTCTCAATGCGCCCAACTCCAATATCGCGGTGGATTCCGAACTCCAAAACCTAATTAGGGCAATATGATGAAATCCTAGTTTAGATTAACTTCCAAATCGAAGGATTTCCATGAAGGAATAGAGACAAGGGAGAAATAAAACTCACTGGAACCAAAACGTTCAACTTCCACCGGTTAAGGTTGAATCCGGTTCTTCCACGGCCAAGGAAGGAAGAGGAACACCCACCGGCGCCCGTAGAGGAAGGAGGAGAAGTCGGCGTTGACTTCTGGAGGGGGATCGGCCGCCGGCTAGGGCAGCGGGGGCGTCGGCTCGTGCGTCGCTGCTTGCGGAACGGGAGAAATCGGGAGGGCCGTTTGCGGTTTCTAACTCGTGAGAAAGAGGCGTACGGGTATTAAAATTATCGGGTGGGGAGTTTTGATAATAACTGCATGAGGAGAGGGGTGAAACCTGCTATTGGCATCTCCAAAATGATAATCCTTTCTATACGCACAGCCACTCTACACTAACTCCTTTGAATAAAAACAATTTTGCCGCACAAGGTTACTAAAATAAAATGTGTTACACCACCACTACGATTGACACACTTCTCAAATTAACGGATGCGATTTTTAGGAATAGTAACATTGTACCTTGACGACGCGCTGCCTCGATCAAAATCCTTCGCGACTTGACCCTACAATATAAATAAATTTTGCTTCAGATTATGGATGTTACATCTACCCCCTGGTATTTCTCCTAGAGGATCTGAAGGTAAGATTTGCAAGTTGAATAAGGCTTTATATGACCTAAAACAATCTCCTAGAGCTTGGTTTGGAAGATTCTACAAGGCCATGATATGCTTCGATACTTCCAGAGTAATGCGGATCATAACCATTTTCATCAAAAACAATAAAGGAAAGTTAACAATTCTGATAGTTTATGTGCAAGACGTCATTATAACAGGAGACGAACTAGATGAGATGATGGTGAAACAATGGAAGACATCCCAACTTTCAAAGACTAGTAGGAAAACTGATCTACTTGTCACATACTTGCCCAAATATCCCCTATGTTGTGGGAGTACTCAACCAATATATGCACTCCATAAAGGCCCGTCATGTTGATGATGCTAATCGTATTCTCAGATACCTCAACTCCTCACCTGGGAAGGACGTCCTTTTCTCACCAAATGACGAGCTGACAATTGAGGTTTACATTGATGCAGACTGGGATGGATTGATTGAGGATCGTGGGTGGAAATTTTGTTTCCTGGATGAGCAAAAAGTAGCATGTGGTTGTCAAATCTAGCTTTTAGGTAGAGTTCAGGGTTATGGGTCATGGGATCTGTGAAGGGCTATGAATCCTAAGTTCTTAACCATCTTGATAGATCTTGTTTTTGAAAGAAGCGGGCCTATCAGACTGTACTGTGATAACAAGGCTGTCATCAACATTGCTTACAACCCAGTGCAACATGACCATTCAAAACACACTGCGATCAACAGACACTTCATCGAAAAAAAATATAGACATAAACATTATAGTTGCTCTGTTTGTGCCCTTTGAACAACAATTGTCAGACATCCTCATAAAAGGGTTATGTACAAGTGTCTTTAGAGAGTTTGTTGGTTGACATCACAAACACAACTTGAGGGGGGGGGGATTAGATAATTAGTATTATTGTATTAATGTTTTAATGTGATGTGGTTTAGTCCCACATTGTCTGTCGGCCTTTATGAGTCCCATGCAATCCTTTAAATATACCACACATATGGATGAATAATATACAACTCCTTTTCTTTTCAACAATTATCTTTTTCCCCTTCTCATTGTATCTTTCAGTATTTCATCTCAAAAAAGGCAGTTTGATGAGGTATTGAGAATATCCAATGTTTGAAGCCCACCTCATAAATTTATCGTGTCCATTATGATTCCCCGTCAGTGGTATTGTTGGATAGGTCATCCCGCACCCAATCAGCTATGAGTTTGTTACTTTCCCCTCCTAAGCTCAAGTTTCATGCTTACAAGTGATGGAACACCATCATATCCCTTTTCCCTCTCCACTACTTGTTCTCTCCCTTTGAATTAATTTAAGCAGATATTTAGAATTCAAGTAATGTCGCGACCTACCTTAATTTTTCGCTTTCGTGTCACTTCCATTGATGATTTTTCAAGGGTGGCTTATGTCCACGACTTGTTCAATCATTTTGTCAAAAAGTAAAATGTTCTTTAAAAATATCAAACCCTATTTATTAATAATACTCTAGAATTATGCAGTTTTTATTCCATTCTTTTGATAATGATCATGGTATTACTCATCTAACTTTATGACATGACATCTCTCAACAAAACAGTTTTGCAAAACACTAGAATTGTCATATGCTTGCTGTTGAAACAATATTAAAGGTAAAGTACTAATAACTTTCACATTTGCTAGATAAAAGTTAAGTATTAATGAAATCAACTTGTTAAAGAATAACACGTAAAAGTCCCAATGTTGAGGTCTAAATTGAAGTCCACTTGTAATTTAGTTGTCTCACATTTTAGGATGGGGAACCCTCTCCTCTCTCTCTTCCTTTATAAGTGTACACATATATGTATTATAATGTAAAAGGCAATTGAGAATTTAATAAAGTGATTGTTATTTTCTCTCTCCTTAGTTGTTTTCTACATGATATCAGAGTCAATCCGGTTCTGATTTCTTTCTCTAACCGCAGCTTCCTTGGCATTATTTTTTTCCCCTGCGGGCGGCTTGTTTTTCTCAGCCCGCAGTTGTCCTCGCTGGTTCCGTGGAATTCCCATCTCTCACTCTCTGCCCTCTTTTCTTCTCCTTTTATAGGTTTTCCACCGGGTCCTACTTTTCTTCTTCTCTACGGACCGCTGAGTCTAATCACCATTCTTCTCTAATCTGCAAGGTCCTCGCTTGTCGCCTCCGCTGCTCAACCCGCCTGTTTCTAGCCGCGGCATCTTGTCACGGGTCTTTGCCATTGCTAGTTGTTATTTCTCCTTTCCTAGCCGCATTTGCAACCCGTTGATTGCTAGCCTCAGCTGCTAGCCACTTCTACCCGCACTCCCCCCCCAAAAAAAAGTCTAGCCGCAATCTCTACCTGCATTCTCTTCCCGTCGCTCTTCTATTCTCAGGTTGTCGTCTCTACTCACAGCACCGATCCACGTTCTAGTTGCTGCTATCGCCACTTCCGGCTTATCGCTATCCGCGACCTGTCGAGACTGGCCTCTTTCTGTCGGGGATAGTCCTTCCACGACTTGGCGGCTTCTCTACTCACGCAATCAACCAGGCTGACAGTGTTTTCCCACTAGGCCGCCTTCTCCTCTACCTCAGGTATTCCCTCCAGGTCGCCTTCTCTGCTGTCAGAGTACTAGTTGCTTCCCTAGCCGGTGCTCTGCCACAATTGCAGTTTGCGTGTCTTTGGCCGCTGTTTTTCTAGTTGTGTCTCTTGCTCATACTACTTGCCGTAAAGGCCCTTCTGTCTATCAGCACCTTGCCGCAATTACTATTTTATGGATTCGACCACTGCTTCCTCACTTCCTACGCGTGTTGCTTCTCCTATTCCTGAACTTCATGATGAGCTTCGGATCACCACCATCTCTCTTAGTGGGAAGCAAAATTTTGTTGAGTGGGTACACTCGGTTCGCCTCGTTCTATAGATCAAAGGTCTTCTTCATCATTTGACTTCCTACCACACCTAGCAAGGAGTGGATTTGTGATGACGGATGTGTCCAATCATGGATCCTCAATTCCATGGACACTGAGTCATATCGGATGACCTTGTATCATGAGACAACCAAAGCTATATGAGAGGAACTTCACTCCCTCTATTCTGGCAAGGACAGCCTCCATCATCTGTTTGACATCATTACTAGCCTTCAAATACTTGATCCCGGGGTAACTGGTGACTTGACTTCTTTTGTTGCAATAGCCAAGACCCTTGTTGAGACATGGATACAGCATCAGACATCAGCCTCCCACAACGGTTCTAGTTGCGCAATGAGCAATTAAGCACAGAAGGAAGCAGATGAGATTGCCATGATGATGGCTCGTGTTCCTCCCCATCTTCATAGTGTTTGAGCTCAAATTTTTTCTTCCTCTACAACTCCCTCTCTGTCAAATGTGTGTTCTATGCCCTTGAAGGTTACAACACCACCAGATGTTCCTGAGAATCTATCTTTGGCTCTCCTCCAGAAGCCTCTCTCAACTCCCCATGCTCCCTCGGCTTGTGGAGGTCGCACCACTTTTCGGGGACGTGAACGTTCTGGAAGACCTCTCTTTAAATGTGCTCGTTGCGGTCGGGATGGTCACCTTGAGGCCACCTGCTATCGCAAGCATGGTCTGCCTCCACATCTCACTGCTTTTGCTACTGCTGACACCACCCGTAATGATATTGATGTTTTGCGCACCCAGCTCCAACAGTTACAAGGGGTGATTAATCGCTCTGTTGGATCCGTTAGGTCAACCTCCAATGGAGGTATATCCTGTCTCTCCTGAAGCTCCCACTGGATTGTCTACTCGGGTGCCACACATCATATTACTCCGCAGATACCGCCTCAGTACTTGCACTCTGCATATCCCAAGATCATAATCGTGGTCAATGGCGACACCATCCCGATTTCTGGCGCTGCTAATTTGCCTATCACTCTAATTCTCTCTCTTTACTTAGTCCTTCATGTTTTGAGATCAATTTTTAATCTTCTTCTTGTTAGTCGTCTTACTCAAGAACCTGATTGTTGTGTAACCTTCTCACAGTCCTTTGTTGTGCAGGATCGACGAACGTAAAATATCATTGGTAGGGGCGGTTGTCTAATAGGCTTTATCTCTTGGATGTTCCACCTATTGTTCTTTCCACGGTATCCTCTGTTGATTGGCATCGCCGTCTTGGGCATGCTCCCCTCCAGATTTTCAAGAAAGCTTTTTCTGATGTTTCCCTTCATGAGTTTACTTGAGAATCTTGTATCTTTGACAAATAACATCGTACATCTTTTAGTTCTGCTTGTACTCGGAGCGATACTCCTTTCTTTTTTGTGCATTCTGATATATGGGTACCATATAAGATCCCTAGTGTTTATGAGTATCGTTACTTTGTTATTTTTATTGATGATTACTCGTGCGTAACCTGGTTGTCTTGGTATTCTTCAGGATGTTGGCTATTCGGGATGCAAACCTGCTGACACTCCTATGGATGTCAATCACAAGCTTTGTGCTCATAAATCTGACTCCGATCCATTACTTATAAATCCAGAATATTATCGACGTCTTGTAGGAAAGCTGATATATCTAATGGTTACAAGACTTGATATTTCATTTGTTGTTGTTGTCAGTTGGTTTATGCATACTCCACGGACCTCTAACCTCTAGGCCGTCGAGCGCATCCTCAGGTACTTGAAGACTGCCACTGGACAAGGGCCTGTGTACAAGCCATCCTTTTCTCTTTCTTTGGTTGCATATTTTGATGTTGACTATGTGAGTTCTCTTGATGATCGACGATCTACAACTGGTTTTTGTACATACTTTGGTGAAAATTTTATTACCTGACGTAGCAAGAAGCAATCTGTGGTTGCTCGCTCATCTGCTGAGGCTGAGTGTCGTGCAATGTCGGCTGTTGTGTTCGAGCTCACCTGGCTAGAAAGTCTCTTTGGTGATTTAGGAGTCAAGCTTTCCTCTCTAGCAACTTTGTTTTGTGATAGTCAAGCTGCAATACATATTGCCAAGAATCTCGTGTTCCATGAGCGAACCAAACACATTGAAGTTGACTGTCACTTCATTCGGGAAAAAGTTCAATTAAAGAAGTTGGAATTAGAGCATGTCTCTGCTGCCGGGCAAGTTGCTGACATTTTCACTAAGACCTTACCACGACCATTGTATCCTCAGTTCTTGTGCAAGCTGGGTGCTTACGATTTGTATACTTCAGCCTGTGGGGGAGTGTAACGAGTGTTAAAGAATAACATGTAAAAGGTCCAATGTTGAGGCCAAATTGAAGTCCACTTGTAATTTAGTTTAGTCCCACATCTTAGGATTGAGAACTCTCTCCTCTCTCTCTTCCTTTATATGTGTACACATACATGTATTATAATGTAATAGGCAATTGAGAATTTAATAAAGTAATTGTTATTTTCTCTCTCCTTCGTCGTTTAATACACAGCCCAAATTTTATTTTTTTGTGTTGACTTATTCAGATTATTTTTAGCTAGGTTGTGTGCGTTGATGACATGAACAGGCGCTTTTGTGTGTCTTGACAACATGAACAAGCACTTTTGTGCAAGTAGTTTAGCATATCTAGATAGTACAACATGTCTGCGTTGTGAGCAATAATAGTGACATCCTATCCACCGACCACTGTGACTAGTTAGCAGTAAAGTGAGAATATCTAAGGATAAATTAACTAAGCTTACATAATACTACAACATTTTTAAGTATAAATATCATATTCCTCATTCATCAAAAAAACAAAACATTGCCAGTTTCATCATGTAAAATTTGTATTTTCTACATAATTATTTAACACAAGCTACTTGTTTATCAAGGGAACAAACTCAAATCGAAGGGACGAAATCACCGATCGTTCTTGCGTTAGTAGTGCCCCCACACTCCATGCAACTCAAAGGAGGCTCCATACCATTCTCAATGTGATTCGACATATTTTCCATATACTCTTCGTAGACGTACACTTGGGAAAGGATTTGGTTGTATGAAGGCAACATCAAGTTTTCGCTTCATAACATTCTAGTTCCAGGATTTGCAACTAGATTTTAAAGATTCTAACTCGGTTTGGTCTTCATCTGTGAGAGTTCAACTTTATGATCTGTTAGGTTTCTCTGTAAGGGTTGGCACAACATTTGTGCGCGCAGCGGAAAAGTAAAACATCAAGAAAAAACCCAAAGAGATGTGGATCGGGCCATGAACAGTTGAATCAAGAAGTTAGCAAAACTAGACAAAAATTACCTCAGTGGCGTTGAGTCACAACCCAACGGAGATGCTCCAAACTTTGATTTTTGCTGGTGGCGAGTTCTACGTGGAATAGTATCCACGTTTCTGCAGAAGTCCACACGAGCGGGAGAACACCGGGCTTTCCGTCACACGGAAGATCGGGATGGAGAAGACCGCACCTTTGCTTTCCCACGGACTGCTAGGTCCGCGCCAAGGATTGCAGCACCAGCGACAGTCGCCGGAGAAGAGGTGGTCGACGGAGCGAACACGGCGGCGGAACTCTTCCGGCGGCGGGAATCGGGATCGGCGGAGCGAAAGGCGGAACGGCTTCCGTCGGGTTTCGATCTGCTACTGGTCGCGAGCCCAAAACCTTATGTCCCGATAAACCCTAAGAGTCCTATTTATACAAAGGTATAAATAAACCCAGGAAAATCGCTATCCGCAGACCACCCGAAAATAGGGTTCAGAATCAGCGAGTATCAATCGGTGAGAATCGGCGACAATCGGCGAGAATCACTGAGCAGGTTCGGCGAGAATCAGTCGACGAGTATCATACAGGATCGGCGAGAATCAGAGTACAATACTCGACGATTCTCGCCGATCGTCGAGCCGCGCTCGATGATACACAACGATACTCGACGATCGTCGAGCCGCGGTCGACGACAATTGTCGAAGTAGTCGATCGTCGAGAATCAACAATTGATTCTCGACGATTCTCGTCGATCGGCGAGAATCAGAGAGACGATTCTCGCCGATCGGCGGGAATCAGAAGATGATTCTCGACTAATGTCATCGACCCTCGGACGACAATCCCAACCAGCCCTTCAATGCAACATTTGTCCAACCCGATGATCCTATAAGACAACACTTTGCTCATAACCCTATTCAGGTCGGTGATTGGTAACCTTTTACCAACACAGTCAGTCATCCAACTTCTCCACATCTCTTATGTGCGACCCTGCAGGCTCATATCGCGTTGGCAGTGAGATTACATGTTTGATCACTTCCAGATCATCATGGTGACTCCAACAGACTCCCACTTGATCTCGAAAGAAACAAAGCAAAAACCTCACAAACAATGAGCGGCATCTAGCAATGCATCATTGCTCCCCAAGCAATAAGAGTTTATAACTCATAAGCCTTTATGACCAATGTATCAGCGTTGTCTTTGTCCCTTTGTCCCTTACATCCGGAAAGAACTAGAGGCATGGACCGTGTCACCCTCGTAATAGCTCAATCCAAGTTTCTTGATCCAGGACGGACTTCCAGAGAATGGTGAGTCCAATATCACATATTGACTCAACCAAGCATGGCCATGCATTTATCAGTCCAGTTCCATCAAGGGGCCCATGGATGCAACTCCTGTCATACAGGAGGACAAATCTCATATCTGCTCACACACAAACACCCAAATGATTCGTAACATGCCCAACAACCACCTTTATCATCAACCTTTCTCAAGGAAGACTTTAGATGGCATCAAAGCACGCTCTTCCTCACTTGATGAACGCTGTGACTTCAGGTCAAAGGATCACAACACCATTGTCAATTAAGACCTACTCGTGACACGATTGGATGACAATCCACAGAGTAGTCTCAGGTTGGGTCTGTCCAGTACAACTTGTTCACTAACAAGTACCCACGTGATGACTCGATATCACAATATCATGACTTGTGAGAACCAGTCATCAGTCAACGCACGTGCTAGCCTTCATGTATCATCATCACCCTTAGCTTCTATGATGATACTCGACCAGGGACCTTTAAGAATGAAGGTTCAAATAAATCATGGGCTCTCACATTCAAGTCACGTACTTGATGTCCCATGGAAGCGAACATTCTAAGGGTATCTATTATGTTAACATTTAACTATCATATATAGAAAAATTCATAATAAAAGAATTTGACATTAATTATAAAAGAAAAACTAGGTACACAGTTCATCATATGAACAAACAGCCAACAAAATACATATTTGCATGCAATCCACAAGATCCTCGCTAGAGTTGATCATTTAGGTATCGTATACCCATCGATCTAGTATGACCATCATGCTTTCTCTGCGCGAGAGGCTTTGTCAGCGGATCCGCAATATTTTCCTCAGTCGGCACTCTGCAAATGTTTACATCTCCTCGTTCGACAATCTCACGAATAAGATGAAAACGCCGGAGTATGTGCTTGGAGCGCTGATGAGATCTAGGTTCCTTAGATTGTGCAATTGCGCCATTGTTATCACAGTAGAGAACTACGGGACCAACAATGCTAGGAACTACATCAAGCTCGCCGATGAATTTCCTAATCCATACAGCCTCCTTCGCCGCATTAGCTGCTGCGATATACTCGGCCTCTGTTGTAGAATCAGCAACTGTCTCTTGCTTGGAACTCTTCCAGCTCACAGCTCCTCCATTCAGGCAAAACACAAAACCTGACTGAGACTTGGAGTCGTCTCTATCAGTTTGGAAGCTAGCATCCGTGTAACCACTTACAACGAGCTCTTCCTCTCCACCATACACCAAGAACACGTCCTTAATCCTTCTCAAGTACTTCAGGATATTCTTGACTGCAATCCAGTGACACTCACCGGGGTCTGACTGATACCTGCTAGTCATGCTCAAAGCAAAGGAGACATCGGGTCGAGTACATAACATCGCGTACATGATTGATCCAATTGCCGAAGCATATGGAATCAACTTCATGCGGTCCTTATCTTCACAAGATTTTGGACACTGGTCCTTAGAGAGATTCACGCCATGAGACATGAGCAAAAATCCTTTCTTGGACTCAAGCATGTTGAATCGCTTCAACACCTTTTCGATGTACGTACTCTGGGTCAAACCCAGCAACTTCTTCGATCTATCTCTATAGATCTTAATACCGAGTATATAAGTCGCTTCACCCAAATCCTTTATTGAAAAGCAGTTCCCTAGGTTGTTCTTAACAACTTTCAGGGTAGGAATGTCATTCCCAATCAACAGTATGTCATCTACATACAATATCAGGAAGACAATAATGCTCCCACTGATTCGCTTGTAAACACAAGGCTCATCTTCATTCTTGATGAAACCAAACTCTTTGATTTTCTCATCAAAACGAAGATTCCAACTTCGAGAGGCCTGTTTCAGTCCATAAATGGACTTATTCAGCTTGCATATTTTAGTGGCTTCATCTGGGGACACAAAACCCTCAGGTTGTGTCATATACACTTCCTCAAGGAGGTTTCCATTAAGGAAAGCCGTTTTGACATCCATCTGCCAGATCTCGTAGTCATAATACGCAGCAATAGCAAGCAATATCCTAATGGACTTTACCATGGCAACAGGGGAAAAGGTCTCATCATAGTCAATACCATGAATTTGCTTGAAACCCTTAGCCACCAGTCGCCCTTTGAATGTCTGTACATTCTCATCCATGTCGGTCTTCTTCTTGAAGACCCACTTGCACCCTATGGGTCGTACCCCTTCAGGTGGTTCCACCAAGTTCCAAACTTGGTTTGCATACATGGAGTCCATTTCGGATTTCATGGCCTCAAGCCATTTGTCGGAGTCCGGTCCATTCATAGCCTCTTGGTAGGTTGCTGGTTCATCATCATGATCCATGAGCAACACATTACCTATTTGAGACACGAGAAATCCATATCTCTCAGGCTCAAACCTCGGTCTACCAGATCTACGTAGCACTTGTGTTCCCTGAGCAGGTTCTCTAGCTACAACATCTTGTAGTCCTGACTCAGAATCCAATTCCGGTTCATTCACTACATGTGGTTCCTGAACTTCTTCAAGCTCTACCTTTTCAGTCTTTCTTGATAAGAACTCTTTCTCCAAGAAGACACCAGTCCTTGCGACAAACACTTTGCCCTCGGACGGTAGGTAAAAGTAATACCCTTTCGTTTCCTTAGGATATCCCACCAGATAACATTTATCCGATTTGGGTTCCAGCTTGTCAGGCATTTGACGTCTCACGTATGCCTCACAACCCCAAATTTTAATGAACGACATACTAGGACGCTTCCCAGTCCATATCTCATATGATGTCTTCAGAACCGTTTTCGTTGGAGCGCGATTCAATGTCATTGCAGCAGTCTCTAAAGCAAAACCCCAAAAGGAAACAGGCAAGTCTGCATGACTCATCATCGAACGTACCATGTCTAACAGAGTACGATTTCTCCTCTCAGACACACCATTATGTTGTGGTGTTCTAGGTGGAGTGAGCTGTGATACAATACCACACTCTTTCAGATGATCACGGAACTCATGACTCAGGTATTCGCCACCTCGATCAGATCGGAGTGCTTTAACCCTTTTACCCAACTGGTTTTCTACTTCAATTTTGAACTCTTTGAACTTTTCAAAGGTCTCGGATTTGCACTTCATAAGATACACATATCCGTATCTACTGAAATCATCAGTAAACGTAACAAAGTAGAAATACCCACCTCTTGGTACTCATGGGTCCGCATACATCACTATGTACAACACCCAAGAGATCCTCAACCCTCTCAGTATAACCAGTGAAAGGAGCCTTAGTCATCTTGCCTAACAAACAAGATTCGCATCGCTCAAATGATTCATAATCAAATGAGTCCAAAAGTCCATCTCTATGGAGCTTGGATATGCGCTTCTCGTTGATATGGCCCAAACGACAATGCCAGAGATACGTAGGGTTTGAGTCATTTGCTCTTAGTCTTTTATTATTTTCTACATTACAGATCAGATGGTCCAAGTTCAAAACATAAAGACCATTAAACAATTGGGCTACAGCATAACAAACATCATTCTTAAATATAGAACAACAATTGTTCTTAATTATAAAAGAAAATCCAATCATGTCCAAACATGAAATAGATATAATGTTTCTAGTTATCGCCGGAACAAAATAACAGTTATCTAGTTCTATTACAAGCCCACTGGGCAAAGAAAGACGGTAAACTCCTACGGCTACAGCAGCAACTCTTGCTCCATTGCCGACGCGGAGGTCCACCTCCCCTTTACTCAGCAATCTTCTCCTTCCCAGTTCCTGCACATTTGTACAAATGTGAGAACCACATCCGGTATCCAATACCCAAGATGAAGGAGCAGAAAGGTTTATCTCTATAACGTAAACATTTGAAGCGGAAGTCATACCTCCCCTCAATTTCTGCAGACCCTCAATGTATGAAGGACAGTTCCTCCTCCAATGACCAGTCTTGCCACAGTGGTGGCATTTCCCTTCCTTCACCGTGCTTTTCTTTTTCATCAGTGTTGAAGACTTGGGCTCAAGATATGACTTAGGTCCTACCTTCGTCTTCTTGGAGCCCTTGGCTTTGCCCTTGCCCTTATGCACCATCAATATGGGGCTGGTAGGCTTGGCCTTCTTCATATTGATTTCGGCAGTTCTCAACATGCCTAGAAGTTCGGGCAGTGTCTTGTCTATCTCATTCATGTTGTAGTTCAAGACAAACTGCTCATAACTGTCCGGCAACGATTGCAGGATCAGATCCGTGGCCAACTGTCCAACTCTTGACCAAGAGGAAAACCCAGCCTTTCAAGGTTCTCTATATACCCAATCATCTTGAGTACGTGAGTCCCTACTGAGTCTCGAACTCCCATCTTGCACTGAAACAACGCTTTAGTGATGTCGAACATCTCTTGACGAGCCTGCCCTTGAAACATTTTCTTGAGATGCTCGTCAATCTCCTTGCACCCCATGTTCTCATGTTGCTTCTGAAGCTCAGAGTTCATGGTGGCAAGCATAAGGCACTCGACATCCAAAGCATCGTCAGTATA
Organism: Platanthera guangdongensis; assembly: GCA_039583875.1. Classification (NCBI taxonomy): domain Eukaryota; kingdom Viridiplantae; phylum Streptophyta; class Magnoliopsida; order Asparagales; family Orchidaceae; genus Platanthera; species Platanthera guangdongensis. The sequence continues at coordinate 5,412,104 of CM077151.1, read as the reverse complement.
CTTCTTATAAGTATCTTTCTCAGCACGGGAAGAATTCCCGGTAGGCACCTCGGGGGCTTCTTCTTCCAAGACATAGAGCTTTCGCTCTTGCCTGAGAACAATTCTCAGGTTCCTATACCAGTGCATATAATTTGTCCCACTGAGCTTATCCTTCTCAAGGATGGCTCTCAGAGACAACGTGGAGTGCGCAACGCTTGCCATGGAATTCTACAAGAATTTATGCAGAATAAAATCAGTACCTAAATTTCAATTACAATTTATTCTAATTAGGACTTCAATTAAAAATACTCCCACTATTTTATTCGAAATGATAGCCCTCACTAACAATTCGGAGAGTTCATGCGAGCTACTCTCTTAGTGGACAAGATCCGTATTTCACCAACACTATGAGTCCGCTTTGGCGTTCCTCTCACGATGCGGTTATTTAGGTAGGCAACGCTTGCCAATTGCATCCTCATGCAATTCTTGTATGGCTGGTGAATAACTCCTTATTCGCATCCATCATATGGTGCATGCCAACCCTATGCCTCTAGGCACTCAACCTTTGAGGTCACCTAGTTAAGCTGGACCCGATGTCGACAGTGGGATATCACAATTATCCGCTCGCACCCTTACCAAGATAGATTAATGCACCTTGCTTTGGCAAGCCCACACTTCATCGATCGAGGCAGGAAGAGTGTCATCCATCGGAAAGCATCTGAACACTTAATATTAGATGAAGGGATTTTTCAATTATAGGTTAACAATTAACCATGATCAACATTTGATCAATGTGCACATTCAAAGAAAAACAAAATTCCAAACCACATGCATCCCTTATGTGCACATCCTAACACCATCAACAATTGATAGAAGGAATGGCTAAATCTGAACATCCGGAAATTTCCAAATCCTCAGATTTACATGCATTGGACAAAAGCAAAGACAGCTCAACTTAAAGCAGTAGACAAGCTCATCTCTCTTTGTTGGATTCAAAATCCAAAACAAAATCGAGGGATGGTTACTGCTAAGGAGATCACAATTTCTAACACTTAGAAATTCCCACGCAATTCCAGACGTTCTTGGCGGGAACCAAGACTAAATCTAGACATTCAGAACACTTCTAAATCCCTAGGTTTACACGCACTGGAATAACAAACTTCCAAAACAACGATCATGGCCGGAACCTCCCTCTGATACCACTGTTGGGTTTCTCTGTAAGGGTTGGCACAACATTTGTGCGCGCAGCGGAAAAGTAAAACATCAAGAAAAAACCCAAAGAGATGTGGATCGGCCCATGAACAGTTGAATCAAGAAGTTAGCAAAACTAGGCAAAAATTACCTCAGTGGCGTTGAGTCACAACCCAACGGAGATGCTCCAAACTTTGATTTTTGCTGGTGGCGAGTTCTACGTGGAATAGTATCCACGTTTCTGCAGAAGTCCACACGAGCGGGAGAACACCGGGCTTTCCGTCACACGGAAGATCGGGATGGAGAAGACCGCACCTTTGCTTTCCCACGGACTGCTAGGTCCGCGCCAGGGATTGCAGCACCAGCGACAGTCGCCGGAGAAGAGGTGGTCGACGGAGCGAACACGACGGCGGAACTCTTCCGGCGGCGGGAATCGGGATCGGCGGAGCGAAAGGCGGAACGGCTTCCGTCGGGTTTCGATCTGCTACTGGTCGCGAGCCCAAAACCTTATGTCCCGATAAACCCTAAGAGTCCTATTTATACAAAGGTATAAATAAACCCAGGAAAATCGCTATCCGCAGACCACCCGAAAATAGGGTTCAGAATCAGCGAGTATCAATCGGTGAGAATCGGCGACAATCGGCGAGAATCACTGAGCAGGTTCGGCGAGAATCAGTCGACGAGTATCATACAGGATCGGCGAGAATCAGAGTACAATACTCGACGATTCTCGCCGATCGTCGAGCCGCGCTCGACGATACACAACGATACTCGACGATCGTCGAGCCGCGGTCGACGACAATTGTCGAAGTAGTCGATCGTCGAGAATCAACAATTGATTCTCGACGATTCTCGTCGATCGGCGAGAATCAGAGAGACGATTCTCGCCGATCGGCGGGAATCAGAAGATGATTCTCGACTAATGTCATCGACCCTCGGACGACAATCCCAACCAGCCCTTCAATGCAACATTTGCCCAACCCGATGATCCTATAAGGCAACACTTTGCCCATAACCGTATTCAGGTCGGTGATTGGTAACCTTTTACCAACACAGTCAGTCATCCAACTTCTCCACATCTCTTATGTGCGACCCTGCAGGCTCATATCGCGTTGGCAGTGAGATTACATGTTTGATCACTTCCAGATCATCATGGTGACTCCAACATGATCAACCTCGCATTTATTCAGTGTGTCTACATGACTTGCCTTCAACCAAGACATTTTGAAAACATTCTCTTCTCACTTGGAGGTCAAAAGCTTTCAAAACTTCTAGGTCCTCATTGGCACTCTCACTTAGAGGCCAAAAGCTTTCGAAACTTCTAGGTCTTCTTTGGCGTTGTACAAAGGAAACATGAAAATGCAAATGATGTCTATTCCCTCGCTACCCATTGGGTGTGCAAAAATACCCGAAGAACCGAAAACCGGACCGATACCGAACCGAACCAGGTAGTTCGGGTCGGTTCCTATTTTTGTCGGTTCGGGTCCGGTTCCAAAAATATAGAACCGATGGTTCGGTTCGATTCTCGGTTCCGACAGTTGAGTACCCGAGAACTAACCCGAACCGAATATAAATTACAAATTTTAACTTAAAAGAATATATGTATTATTGCAAATTTTAACAAAAAAAATATAGAACCATAGGGCCATTGATAAATATCAACCATGTCTGAACAAGAAGCTTTTAAAAAAGATTGTTGAATCATGAGTGTTAAAACTTTTATAAAAATGAGGTATGTTTTATCTTAAACTTAATTTTGATCGTCCTATAGTGGTTATATAATCTTATTTCCAGCCATTGATAAATATCAACCATGTATGATATGCCAATCTTTCTTGACTGTAATTATCAGTTATGGTTTTGAGTTGTTATAAGTAGTAAACCGATGATAACAATTGAATTGCAAATGCTATCCAATATAAAGCAAACATATATGATATATCCCATCTTTTGATCGAATTATTCATTGCATATGCTATCAATGGACCTATGCTCAGTGTAACTTTGTGTATTGGAAAGTTCTTGCCCCACTGGTCATAGTTCAATTTTTTTGTAGAAATCTCTTATTTTGATATATTTCTTACAGTTCATTAGTCTCATGTTATGAACCGAGAACCGAACTGGAACCGACCTGAACCAAACAGTTCGGATCCGGTTCCATAATTTAGAAACGATGGTTGGTTACGGTTCCAAAAATTTGGAACCGAACATATACGGGTCGGTTCTTGGTTCTATGTGGAACCGAACCGAACCGATCTGAGTTGCACCCCTAGTCGGAAGGAGATTGATAGGAAGAAGAGGGGAGAAGAGAAAGCTAAGAAGAGACTTAGGAGAAATTAGGGTTAGAGAGGAGGAGAAAGAAAAGTACCTGGATATTGATATGCATGCCTACAAGAGAGAGGGCCCCGGGTATAAATATACCTGGGCCCAAGAGGGGGCCGGCCGGCCCCCAATGGGGCTGAACCGGATCGGTTCAGCCCCCCGCCGCCGCCTTTTAGATGGAGGGGGCTGAGCCGGATGGTTCAGCCTTGTTGTCGCTTGTCGTCTTCTTCCGCCTACACGTGTAAGTGCGCCAAAAGAACTATGTCATGTTCGGGGGCGTAACATTCCCTTCCCCATCAAGAACCAATTTGTCCCCAAGGTGGTAGTCCGGGTAGAGCTCCCGGAATTCCAACAGATCAACCCAAGAATTGTGTGCTTCGGACAGGTGCTTCCATTTGACAAGGAGTTCAGGGTGGTATTCGGTGCCCCGCCGTTTCCACTTGAGCATCAAGATATCCTCGGGAAGTGGCCGCAATTCGCCCGCGACCGTGGCCTCAGGAAGAAGTGTGTTCGCAGTCACATTATCGCCGATCTTCTGCTTCAATACAGACACTTGGAAGGTCGGGTGAATGCGTAACCCCAGAGGAAGGGCCAAAGTATAGGCCATCGGCCCCACCCGGTGGAGAATTCGAAAGGGCCCATAGTAGCGAGGGGCCAGTTTCTGGTTTGACCGGCCGGCCACTGACACCTGCCGGTAGGGGCGTAGCTTGAGGAATATGTCATCGCCCACAGCAAACTCCTGATCCTTGCGATGCTTATCGGCCTGGGCCTTCATGCGATCCTGTGCGGTACGGAGATTTGCCCGGAGAAGGACGAGAGTGCAGTCTCTATCGCGGAGAGCCCAGTCCACGGCTAGTAAGGCTGTGTTGTCGGGTTTGTAACTGCTTAAAGAAGGCAAAGGGCGACCGTAGACAGCCTCAAATGGGGTCATTTTGCTGACGGAGTGATGAGATGTGTTGTAACAGTATTCTGCCCAATGGAGCCAGCTGGCCCAGCTCCGCGGCTCGTCCATCACAAAACAACGGAGGTATGTTTTCAGTCCTCGATTGAGAACCTCTGTCTGGCCGTCCGTCTGTGGGTGATTCGTCGTGCTGAAGCGGAGGCAAGTGCCCTGCAAACGAAATAGCTCGCGCCAAAAGTTGCCTACAAAGAGCGGGTCTCGGTCGGAGATGATGGCACTCGGGATGTCGTGAAGGCGGACAGTCTCCCGGGCGAACAGATCGGCGACGGACTCGCCAGTGTACGGATGGCTGAGAGCCAAGAAGTGGTCATATTTGGAAAGCTTGTCAACCACCACCAGGATGACTGTCTTGCCCTGGGACTTGAGCAGCCCGTCGATGAAATCCATAGACACGGTCTCCCAAATATGTTGCAAAATCTCCAAAGGTGTGAGGAGGACGGCGAGTGAGGTCGTCTCGTGCTTATGACGTTGGCATATCTCACATTGCTGCACAAACCGCTGGATGTCACGTCGTAAGCCTGGCCAAAAAACATTCACCCGTGCAAACTGGAGAGTCTGGAGTATGTCGGCGTGGTCGTCGGTCGGGGAGGAGTGAAACTCATGCATCATAACTGTCTTCCAAGCGGAGTGCGACGGAATGACCACCCGGTTCTGATAGTAGAGTCGGTCATTTAACAGCTGGCAGCCTGGTGTAGTTGGCTGGCCTTGACGGAGGGCCTCCACTATGGCTCGGAGTGTAGGATCCCGCAAGACCTCCTCCTGAATATCATCCAGAGAGTTGAGCAGAGGCCCGGAAATGTGGCCGCAGGTGCCTTCTGGTAGACGGGATAGAGCGCCGGCCACCACATTCTCCCTCCCATGTCTGTAGAGAATCTCATAATCGTAGCCCAAAAGTTTCGTTACCCATTTTTGTTGTAGCGGAGAAGAGACCCGTTGATCCAGAAAGTGATTCAAGCTTTGATGATCGGTGCGGATCTTGAAATGTCATCCCAACAAGCAAGGCCGCCACATAGCGACTGCATGAATAATTGCCAACATCTCCTTCTCATATGTAGAGAGCCCCAACGTGCGGGGTGCTAATGCTTTGTTGTAGAAGGCGAGTGGTCGGCCCTCTTGCATCAGCACTGCGCCAATCCCGACGCTGGACGCGTCAGTTTCCAAAACGAACTCCTTAGTGAAATCTGGGAGGGCGAGGACCGGGATAGTCGTCATGGCCCCCTTAAGAGACTGGAATGCCGCTTCCGCCTTAGCCGACCACTGGAAGGCGCCTTTTTGCAACAGTTGTGTCAGTGGCCGAGCGATCTTGCCATAATCCTTGACAAAGCATCGGTAGTACCCCGTGAGGCCCAGGAACCCCCGCAATGCTCGGACCGTTTGAGGACGAGGCCATGATAACATGTTGTCGATCTTGTTGGGGTCCGCCTTGACCCCGCCAACGGAGACCACATGGCCCAAGTACTCCACCTCGTCTTGCCTGAACGAACATTTGGACTGCTTAGCATAGAGCTGGTGTTGGCGGAGGAGGGAGAAAACGTACTCCACATGGGCCAGATGCTCCTCCCAACTGGTGTTGTAGATGAGGATATCATCAAAGAAGATCAACACTGACTTGCGGAGAAGAGGCCGAAAGATCTCGTTCATGACATTCTTGGAATGTAGACGGGGCGTTGGTGAGTCTTAAGGGCATCACTAGGAACTCGTAGTGGCCATAGTGTGTCCGGAAGGCCGTCTTGTGAATATCCTCCTCGCGCATCAGAATCTGGTGGTAGCCCGACCGGAGGTCGAGCTTGGTGAAGAGGCGAGCGCCGTGTAGCTCATCTAATAATTCTTCGATCAACAGAATAAGAAACTTGTCTTTGATAGTGCTGATGCTAGGACGGATAATCCCTACGGTAAGAATCTCCCGAACACTGCGCTCAATCTCCGCCTTCTGGACATACGGGTAGCGGTATGGTCAGATGCTGGTAGGCTCGACGCCTGGCTTAAGCTCGATCTGATGATCTCGGTACCGCGGAGGGGGAAGTGAGCGTGGTGCTTGAAAGATATCGGAGTACTGAGCCAACAATGCCTGTATCTGAGCGGGAGGAACTGGGAGTTCCGGAGGTGCTGGCACGACTCCCAAAACTACTTCCATCAGGCTTCCTTGCCCCTCCAGTTGTTCCAAGCTTCGAAGGGATATTTCCTTCATCGAAGATGATTTAAGGCCGTCCAGACAATACTGCCGCCCGTGCTGAAGGAACTTCATAGTCATCTGGTCTCAATCAAAAGTAACACGCCACAGCTGCTGCAACCACTGAACCCCAAGCACCAAGTCGGACCCCCGAATGGGTAGAAAATAGACATTTGTGCGCCCTGTGTATCTTGTAACCGCAGCTCAACCCCTCTCTTGACGCCTTCACACTGTAGCTTGTTGCCATCGGCCACCACGACGTGGAAAGAGGCCCCCTTATCAATCGCGTGTCCCACCTTTTTTGCCACCTGGGGATGCATGAAGTTGTGGGTGCTCCCGCTATCAACCAGTACCATCACCTTCTCCTGGCGAACCTTACCCGCAATCCGCATCGTGAGTGGAAATTGTATCCCTCCATGGCATGTAGGGACACCCCTAGCTCGGTCAAGTCCAAATCCTCCTCCAACTCAGTCTCGGAGGCTATCTCGGTAGGCACATCCTCATGGAGCATGAACACCTATATCTTTTGGCATTTGTGCCTGGGCACAAACTTGTCATCGCAGTTGAAACATAGGCCCTTCTCTTTCCGTGCTTGCAGTTCGGCCCACGATAGACGCGTCACGGTCGGCTTGCCGACCGCCTGTGGCTCCCTGCGAGCGGCCGTCGAGGCAGTACCCGTCCTTCCCGTGGTGCGGAGACGTTGCCAGTTGAATCGCTCTTCCTGAATACGGCTAGACTGATGGCATGGTTCAGACTGCGGGGCATGTAGGCTTGGACCTCATCCCGTAGATGCTCCTTCAGTCCGGAGACAAAACAGCTGAGCAACATTTTCTCTTCCCAGAGCACCCGATTGGCTAATTTCTCGAACTCGGTCCGGTACTCTGTCATTGTTCCTGTCTGATGTAGCTTGTGCAAAAGAGCTTCAAAGTCCTCATACTCTGGTGGGCCGAATCGTGCGGTGAATCCGTCCACAAAATCAACCCAGGGCACATAGTCTCGGCCCCTCAGAAACCACTGCATCCACTGAAAGGCGTCTTCCTCCAAGTGGAATGACGCCAGTTGCACCCATTGGGCCTCCGGAACTTCTTGATAACTGAAAAAAGTTCGGTCTTCTGCACCCACTCCAAGGCGTCCCCGCCTTTGAACTTTGGAAAATTCATCCGCGTGAGCTTCGGAGGCATGTAAGCCCGTGGAGCGACCTGCCCTTGCTCGTTCCATGCCAGTCGCCTCTGTTCCATAGGGCCAATGTAAGCACCCGGGAAGCCATGGTGTGGTTGCCCCGGATACCCCTGACGAGGCTGGCCGCCCCAAGGAACCCCGATTCCCATTCCCCCAGGACATCCAATGCCATTAGGCGGGGCTAAAATTCCCCGCGCCCCTCCAGCTCCCGTACCCGTCGGCTGTTCCGCTGAACCGCCACCACGGTGGGGGTGCCCCGGTGCCATTTGGTGCCCCGTAAGGGGCGGATCCCCCGGCTAGAGAAGCCCCTCACCCTCCCCAGGCTGCCGCCACTCCGCTGCCGCCCGATCCGGCAGATCCGGCGCCCGCGCGATCCGCGCCAGAACCCGCGCGGAACGGATCGGCCGATCCGGCCGTTTCCGCGACCGGTGGGGTCGGTTGCCGTGCTCCGCCGGTTTCTTCATGCGCTGGTGACTTTCCTTGGAGTAGGGTTTTGAGTTCTTCCATACGGGCATCGATCCGCTCTTCCAACCGTTGCGTGGACACCCTCATCTCTTCTTCGATGGCGGCCACTGAATCCGTCAATCCGACGTAGTTTTCCTCTATGGTTTCCAAACGATTGATTTCTTCTTGCGAGCGTGTGTTCACCAAGATGAGAGGACGAATCCTCTGATACCAAATGATAGGAAGAAGAGAGGGGAAGAGAAAGCTAAGAAGAGACTTAGGAGAAATTAGGGTTAGAGAGGAGGAGAAATAAAAGTATCTGGATATTGATATGCATGCCTCCAAGAGAGAGGGCCCCGGGTATAAATATACCCGGGCCCAAGAGGTGGTCGGCCGGCGCCCCAATTTTAGATGGAGGTGGCTGAACCGGATGGTTCAGCCCCGTTGTCGCTTGCCGTCTTCTTCCGCTTACGTGCGTAAGTGCGCCCAAAGAACCGTGCCATGTTAAGGGGCGTAACAGAGATCCTGATCTTTAACTGTGTCGGCTTCTTGAAGTACCCACAACTATCCTTCGGGAGCAAGACATCCCTCTCTTTCTTGGCTAAAGTTGTGTAGTCCCCTGCATGAGAACTTGTATTGAAATGCATTGCTTTGACATGTCATGCGGCAGAATTGGTCACTTGTCATCTTTTCCAACTCCTTGTAATCATCACGACAGAGTATGAGGTGGCCCAAGTCGAATGTTGTCATAGACGGGATCCTAAGAAAGAAGGAAGATAGATTTGTGTGAACCTCCGTTGTATCGTTATTTTCATCCAAGAGGTGAGTGGGATAGTTTGTCGTGGATAATCTACTCACTACTCAGGCAAAAATGGGATGAGCCTTTGATCTTGCATGTTCAACTCGTAAGCAAATCGACTTGTATCCTGCAAGAATAAGAGGAGAAACATCGTCTTAAGGCCTCGTATCGACTTGCTTGATTGAGAAAGCCCTTGTTTCAACTTTTTCCTCAATGACAACGGGAGTCCCTCTCGACCAACATGGAGGATACTTATTGTCAGAAATTTCTGAGAAATCAAGATCTGTAACACGTTTGTTGACAATGAGAATTAATAAAGGTGGAGTATGAATCATTTACTGACATCGGATATGATTGCATACATTCAGATAGTCTATCGAGCCGAGATAGTAATAAATGTCGAGATGGTTATGCTCAAAAACAATTAGACGCCTTTTTTGATGTCAACTTTCGGGTTGGAAAACGTGCAAGGTTCGGTGAGAAAATGTCCTTAATAGCCTCCACTCAGCAGAGTCCCACATAAAGAAAAACTTGCTACTTCAATCCACTGGCTTTGCGGGTTCTCAATGATTAATTTCAAACTCTTGAAGTCTATGCATTCTGCTTGGCAATGTGCTCTAAGGACAATTGATTGAAGAAATGTCTGTTTTCCGCTTAGTGCTCTCTCAGCTCAGAAAGATGATGAAAACAATCATCATGGCATGCAGGCTATCCCCATTTGAGCAGGAACCACCCCATGGTGGTTGATTAGTGTAGAAATGGAGAAAGCCAACCTTGTATATATGTCCACTTGATACAAATACAAAGAATGAGTACATATATATAGATGAGAGAAAGAGAGAGAAAAGTCCTATACACAATGTGGGACTAAAGATAGGAGAGAAAAAGCAATAAATGCTATACAAATGGGCCTAATGTTAAGTGGGCTTTTCCAACACTCCCCCGCAAGCTGGAGCGTATAGGTCATATGCACCCAGCTTGGACAAACATTGGTAGAACAGAGTGCTTGATAAGGCCTTTGTGAGGATGTCGGCAACTTGATCAGTTCCTGGAACATGCTTTAATTCAAGTTTCTTCAATTGAACCTTTTCACGAACAAAGTGACAGTCAACCTCGATATGTTTTGTGCGCTCATGAAAGACCGGATTCTTTGCGATGTGTATGGCGGCTTGACTATCACAAAATAGAACAGCAGAGGAGGGGAGTTTTACTCCCAGGTCAGTAAGGAGACTTTCAAGCCATGTGAGTTCTGAAACAACTGAGGCCATCGATCTGTATTCAGCCTCTGCAGAGGAACGAGCCACCACAGCTTGTTTCTTACTCTTCCAAGTAATAAGATGCCCACCAAAATACGTACAGAACCCACTAGTTGACCTTCGATCGTCCAGGGAACCCGCATAGTCGGCATCAGAATAGACAACCAATGCGGGAGCAGAGTCGGAGGTTTTGTAAACCAGCCCTTGGCCTGGAGCTCCCTTAAGGTATCGGAGAATCCGTTCAACCGCTTGGAGATGAGAAGCCCGGGGGGCATGCATGAACCTACTGACAACCCCAACTGCAAATGATATATCTGGCCTTGTGACTGTTAGATAGATCAACTTGCCCACAAGGCGTCGATAGTATTCCGGGTTCGGAAGTAGCAAATCGTCATCCGAAGCATGAGCGCATAATTTGTGATTTGCCTCCATCGGAGTACATGCTGGCTTGCAACCAGACTGACCAGCATCTTTGAGAAGATCGAGACAGTACTTTCGTTGGGAGAGTACCAACCCGTCCGGCCGCCGGGCGATCTCGAGACCCAGGAAGTAGCGAAGTTTCCCCAGATCTTTAGTCTGAAAAACAGTGCTCAGGTGTTGTTTGACGTCTTGAATCCCCTTTGAGTCATCCCCAGTGAGAAGGATGTCGTCAACATAAACCAACAGAAGAATGGTGCCAGTGGCCCGGTGTCGGGTAAAGAGGGAGAAATCTGCAGAGCTCCGAGTGAACCCCATGTCCCGAACTACCTTGCTAAACTTGTCAAACCACGCCCGTGGGGACTGTTTGAGACCATAAATTGACTTTTTGAGAAGACAGACCCGAGACTCCCCCGTGGTCTCAAACCCGGGCGGTTGGCGCATGTAGACAGTTTCCTGAAGGTCGCCATTCAAAAAGGCGTTCTTGATATCAAGTTGATGAAGAGGCCAGCGGCGGTGTACCGCGACGGAGAGAAGAACGCGGACAGTGTTAAGCTTGGCCACCGGAGAGAATGTTTCCTCATAGTCGAGGTCCTCCTGTTGTGTGAAGCCACGGGCCACAAGACGGGCCTTCAGTCGGGCAATAGTGCCATCCGGAGCATGCTTGATGACGAAGACCCATTTGCATCCAACAGGGTGCTGACCGGGAGGTAAGGGGACCAAGACCCAGGTCTGGTTGGCCCAAAGGGCCGTCATTTCTTCGTCCATGGCAGCCCGCCAGCCAGGATGGTGAAGCGCCTCCTGCAAAGAGTTAGGGACTGAAACAGAAGATAAGGAGGTGACAAAGTGAAGAAGAGAGGGGGAGAGGCGATGGAGCGAGACGTAGTTCGCCATCGGATGAGCGGTGGAGACGGGAGCCGGAGCAGCAGGGAGCAGAGCACCAGAGGGCGAAGCCGACTGCAGAGGAGCCACAGAATGAGGAGAGCGACGAGAATATACCCGGATAACCGGAGGTGGTGGACGGACCGGAGGCGGGGAAGGGAGAGAGGCTGAGGAGTGAGGAGCAGGAATGACAGGACGAACGACGGGAGCGGGAGGCAGAGCGATATCCGGAGCAGGGAAGAAAGGAAGATCTTCACGGAAAGTTACGTCAGGCGAGACAGTAACCTTGCGGGTAGTAGGCGAATAACATACATAACCCTTCTGAGTGCGCGAGTACCCAACAAAGATCTGCTTGGTGGCACGAGGGTCCAACTTGTCCGTGGAGGGACCGAGGTGGTGAACGTAGCAGGTACACCCAAACACCCGTGGCGGAAGAGGAAAAGGCGAAGTTGTGGGAAAGAGGAGGCTGAAGGGAGTAGCATACTGGAGGACGGAAGACGGGAGGCGGTTGATGAGGAAGCAAGCCGTGGAGAGAGCGTAGTTCCAGTACGGTTTGGGGACCTGCATTTGAAGCATAAGCGAGCGAGCGACATCAAGAAGGTGACGATTCTTGCGCTCGGCGACACCATTCTGTTGCGGAGTGTACGAACATGAGGTTTGGTGAAGAATGCCGAATTCAGAGCAGAGAGTGGCAAACGTATGGCTGGTGTACTCCCGCGCATTGTCAGTACGAATAGTGCGAATAGGCGCAGAGAACTGAGTGCGAGTCTCGAGGATGAAAGCCCGGAATACGCGGGAAGTTCAGAGCGATCCCGAAGGAGATATAACCATGTCATGCGAGAGTAATCATCAATAAAAGTAAGAAAATAGCGATAGCCAGAAATACTAGTAACTTTGTACGGACCCCATATATCGGAGTGTACTAAAATAAAAGGAGCGGAGCTCCGAGTACAATGAGGGGGGAAAGAAGAACGGGGCTGTTTGCCCAAAATACATGTGTCGCAACGAAAAGCGGGGAGAGTGACATCAGGAAGAGCCTTCCGGAGGACTGGAAGAGGAGCATGTCCCAGACGGCGATGCCAATCCGAAGAGGAGGTAGATGCGAGGACAGTAGGAGAGTCGTCAAGAAGATAGAGCCCATTCTGCAGCCGTCCTCTACCAATGATAGTCTGCGTCTGCTGATCCTGTATGAGAAAAGAAGAAGAAGTAAATGTCACTGAGTAATTAGAATCAGTAGTAAGGCGACCGACAGAGAGTAAATTGAAAGGAGAGCCCGGAACATGTAGAGCCGAGCGTAGGAGGAGAGAAGAGGTGAGAGAAATATCAGCACATCCAGAGACGGGAACCGACGCCCCATTAGCAACAGTAATGTACTTCGGGTGAGGTGAAGACAAGTACTGTGGTGGCTTAACAGAGGTGATATGATGAGTGGCACCAGAATCGAGGATCCAGCGCGTGCCAGAGGATAGGCAGGCGATACCTTCATTGGAGAGAGAGGCAGCAGAGGCAATCGAGGCAGGCGGACGGCTGAGCAAGCCATGAAGATGCTGGAGCTGAAGACGAACCTCGTCGAGCTCAGTACGAGAGGAGGCAGAGTCGGTAGTAGCAGCAGAGGCATGTGGACGAGGAGGTCGGCCATGTTTGCGAAAGCAAGTGGCCTCAAGATGACCAACTTTACCACAGAACGAGCATTGAGGCCTAGACCGGCCACCGCGTCCCCGGCCGCGAGAGTCAGAGCGGCCACCACGGGCAGAGGGGGGAAGAGGTAATAAGGGAGCAGGTGCCTGTTGAACAAGGGCCGGAGAAGGAAGTCCGGGAACATCCGGAGGCGGGGAGACTTTGAGAAGCATTGAGCACACGTCGGAAAAGGACGGTGTAACAGTAGAGGAGAGGATGTGAGCCCGGACACTGTGAAGATGAGGGGGCACCCGGGCCATCATCATGGCGATACCCACAGCTTCCTTCTGGGTACGTTGAGCAGCGAGATCCAGAGTGGGAGGCTGATGGTGGATCCAAGCCTCAACCAGAGACCGGGCTTGAGCAACAAAGGACGTCAAGTCGGTTGCGTCACTGCTGTCAAGGGCCTGGAGAGCGGTGATGATATCATAGAGATGGTGGAGACTATCTTTGCCGGAGTAGAGGGTGTGTAGCTCGTCCCACATGCCTTTGGCCGTCTCATGATACATGGCCAGACGATAAGATTCTCCATCAAGAGAGTTGAGGAGCCAAGTCTGCACACGCCCATCATTGTGTAACCACCCCTCAGTAGGGACCCCAATAACGGTCTGGGTCAGATGATGAAGGAATCCCTTGGACTGAAGGACACGGCGAACTGAGTGTGCCCATTCCACAAAGTTCTTCTTGCCAGTGAGCGAAATTGTAGTGATCCGGAGCTCGTCGCGGACTTCCGGTATAGAGGCCGGGCGTTCAGGAGGAACTGTCGTACCGACGGAGTCTGCAGATGTAGACATGGAGGCCGCAGCGAGCTTGAAGGAGGCCGCAGCGAGCTTGAAGGAGGCCGCAGCGAGCTGGATGAGACCGCAGCGGGCTGGAGGCCGCAGCGAGCTGGAGGAGACCGCAGCGGGCTGGAGGCCGCAGCGAGCTGAAGGAGGCCGCAGCGAGTGGGAGGAGGCCGCAGCGAGTTGGAGGCAGCAGCTAGAGGAAGCAAACAGACAGCGGACTGGGTGAGGACGCGGCGACCTGGATGAGGTCGCGGCGAGCTGGAGGATGTCGCGGGCTGGGTCAGGTCGCGGCGGTCTGGGTCAGACCGCGGCGGACAGGAGTGAACTGAGAAGAGAAGACAAGCCGGGGCTGACTTGCGAGCTGGCGGGCTGGCGAGCTGGCGAGCTGGCGAGCTGGCGAGCTGGCGAACTGGCGGACGCTGCGCGAACGGCTGATGAAGGAGATCAAGGAGAGAGGTCGCCGAGGTCGCGCCGGACAGCTGGCGAGCTGGCGAGCTGGCGAACTGGCGAGCTGGCGGACGCTGCGCGAACGGCGGATGAAGGAGATCAAGGAGAGAGGTCGCCGAGGTCGCGCCGGACAGGAAGAGGCCGCAGCGGACAAGGGGAAGCAGTGGACCCCACAGGATGGTTATAAAAGGAGGGGGGCCAGAGGAGGAAGGGAGATTGGGGGGGAAGAAGTGGATCCACGGGAGAGGAAGCGGACAGGATAAGTGAGGCCGCAGGAGAGATGCGACTAGAGGGTGCGGACTGGACAAGGGAGGCCGCAGAGACCGCAGGCAGCAGGGCGGACAGAAGAGGGAGTCCGCAGGAGATTCGAACCTGGCTCTGATACCATGTAGAAATGGAGAAAGCCAACCTTGTATATATGTCCACTTGATACAAATACAAAGAATGAGTACATATATATAGATGAGAGAAAGAGAGAGAAAAGTCCTATACACAATGTGGGACTAAAGATAGGAGAGAAAAAGCAATAAATGCTATACAAATGGGCCTAATGTTAAGTGGGTTTTTCCAACAATTAGCATAGTGAGGCCAGAACAAATCGAGAAGTGGCGGCCTATGACCTAGGGCAAATTGGGCAATGAAGAATGCTAAACAAACTCTTGAGAAAAATTGGCAAGCTCATGCTTGGTTGGGGATCAAGGTGTGTTACCCAGTAAAGATGCCTTGTTGTTTCCACTATTTAGGCAATTCTTGTTCTTTGATGAAGATTAACTGAATTGGGTTTCTCTGAAAGCTTTAATACACTTAGAGGCGATGACCACAGTTGTAGGAGAAGGAAAAATTATAACTGATAGAATGGGAGATCAATGGAAAATAGGAAAGAATGTCAAGGGACAGTGGCCCTTACGTGGTCACCCTTCCTGTGATTCAGTAAAAATTAGCCCCTAGTTGTATTCCTAAAATGACCCACCTAGCCATGCCAATAGACTCAACACATCATGAAACCACAATAAGAAGCTAATTTATCCAGATAATCTGAAAACAGAGAACATGCAATTTGGTAACTGCAAAGTGCAACAAGTAAGCCATTATCTGTTGAACAATATTCGTTATCAGAGACTACTCACCCAACTCTGTCCTTCCTGGCGCACTCAAGGAAACTTGTCGATCCACTCTCGTGATCCTGGACAAAACAACTCAAGGTCTAATTCAACAAGCACAAATGAAGAAGCCAGTTGTCATTATGGGGGACACCTAACAAGGGTTAGTATCTTTCTGTTTTTCTTAATCAAGGAACCATATTAAATAGGGCACATTAATACAAGTAAACATGCATTATTCTCAAAACTCCAGCATAAATATTTGCGAACTTGATGGAGTAAAGATTAGTATTTTTGTTTTATTTTGGTCCGTTCTTCTCGAGCACTTATTGGAACATCAATGCTTACAGGGGAAAACTCTTCCCATCTCCAGGGTTGGAGAAGGGATCTCCACACACACACAAAAAAAAACTAATCCGACCTTTCTTTCTCCTGTGTCTTTTGATTCTTTCTGTTCTCTTGTTTGTTGTGGGGTTCAGGGTTGTACTGACTAGAGATTTATAAATAATTTATTCTTAATATTCAATTGGGTTTGTGATGTTATATCAGTTGAAGCATTGGGTGATTGACATAACTCGGAAGAATAGTGTAATGAATTAACATATTAGATGTGTTAAATATTGAATAACATGAGACAATATTTAAATATTCTCTTTATAAATCTTTACATTGAGCTATGGGTCTCTATTTATAGAGAGAGAGAGAGCAAAATAAAAACTAAGAATGTGGGACTAAAAGGGGAGCTAGAGGAGAGAGGTTTTTTGGGCCTAAATACATGTGCTTTATATATTTTAACACTGCCCCGCAAGTTGGAGCATACAAGTTGTAGGCGCCAAGCTTGGAGATAAATTGTTAATATAGTGGGCGAGACAATGCCTTTGTAAGAATATCAGAGATTTGATCAACAACCCGCACATGTCGTAGAATCCGTTTTCAAAGTTGAACCTTTACCCAAAAAAATTGGCAATCAATTTCAATATGTTTTGTACGATCGTGAAACACATGATTCTCGGCAATGTGAATAGTAGTGTGACTATCTAAGTTATCAAAGGCGCAAGGCGCACCGAGGCGCAAAGGGCCCCTGGAGCCTAGGCGCAAGGCGCAGCCGCGCGCCTGAGGCACGTGAGGCGCAAAAATGAGGGAAAAAGGAAATTGAGCAAATTGGGCACTCAATTCGCTGAAATTGGGCGCCCAATTCGCTGAAATTGCGCGAATTGGGCGCCCAATTCGCTGAAATTGCGCGAATTCGGGGAATTTTCTGCGAACTGGGCGCCGAATTCGGGAATTTCTGCGAACTGGGCGCCGAATTCGGGGAATTTCAGCGAATGGGCGCCCAATTCGCGCAATTTCAGCGGCGCCCAATTCGCCCAATTTCAGCGAATTGGGCGCCCAATTCGCGCAATTTCAGCGAATTGGGCGCCCAATTCGCGCAATTTCAGCGAATTGGGCGCCCAATTCGCGCAATTTCAGCGAATTGGGCGCCCAATTCGCGCAATTTCAGCGAATTGGGTGCCCAAGTGCGCCTAGGGGGTGCCTCGAGTGCGTCTAAGATCATGTTTTTGTCCATATCAAAAAAAAAAATTTAAATGCCTTGAAAGGTCCGGGCGCGCCTAGGAGCCTGTAAGGCGCGCGCTTAGGCGCGCCTGAGGTGCGCCTGGGGCACATCGCCCGCCTCAGCTGTGCTGAGGCGCGGCGGGCTGCGCCTGGTGCGCCCGGCCCCTCAGGCGCGCCCGGCCCCTCAGGCGCGCCTAGGCGCGCGCCTTGACAAATATGGTGACTATCAGATAAGAAAACTGATAGTGATCGAAGTTTGACACCTTAAATTTGTGAGAAGACTTTCTAGTCATGTAAGTTCTGAGACGACGGCAATCATGGAACGATACTCCGCTTTAGCTGAAGATTGAGCAACCACAATCCTGCTTTGCCAAGTAACTAAGTTCCCACCAGAATATGTGCAGTAGTCGCTCGTGTACCAACGATCGTCCAGGGACCCTACATAATCCGCATCACGATTCGCAATGAGAGACAAAGTAGAAGGCATGTACTGTAACGTCTCGTTCCACCTTTCGTGTTCTCTAATTTCCACTAGGCCTTACGCGGACTATTATCGGGCTGCAGCCCAAGCACGCTAACCCCTCTCCAGCCCACAGGCGGGTTGTTGGTGGCCACAACCTCCCTTTGATGAGTGAAACTCTCCGGTTAAGCGGGCAGTACGGGGACTTCCCAGGAGGTCATCCATCCCAGTACTACTCCAGCCCGAGCACACTTAACTATGGAGTTTTTCAACATCTCTGCAGCTCAATTGGTGATGAGATGTTGGAAAACTCCATAGTTAAGCGTGCTCGGGCTGGAGTAGTACTGGGATGGGTGACCTCCTAGGAAGTCCCCGTGCTGCCCACTTAACCGGAGAGTTTCGCTCTTCAAAGGGAGGCTATGACCACCAACAACCCGTCTGTGGGCTGGAGAGGGGTTGGGGCTCTTGTACTGCAGCCCGGTAACGGTCCACGTAAGGCCTAGTGGAAATTAGAGTACACGGAAGGTGGAACGGGATGTTACATAAAAAGTACACTCTCCAGCACTTTAGCGGGTTGTTGGTGGCCACAACCTCCATTTGATGAGCGAAACTCTCGGTTAAGCAGGAAGCACGGGGACATCCCAGTACTACTCCAGCCCGAGCACGCTTAACTATGGAGTTTTTCAACATCTCATCACCAATTGAGTTGCACACTTGACTATGGGATGGGTGACCTCCTGGGAAGTCCCCATGATGCACGTTTGACTATCAAGTTTGCCTCATCAAAGGGAGGATGTGACCACCAACAACCCTCCTTTGGATGGAGAGGGGTTGGGGTGCTTGGGTTGCAGCTCGGTAACGTCGCCTAGAGTGGAGCCATGACATTGTCACGTTGGATCGGCTAAGGTCGTTACATGTACACCAGCTCTTGTCCTAGAGCATTCTTCAAGTATCGAAGAATACACTCAACGACCTGAAGATGAGAAACTCGAGTGTTATGCATGAAGTGATTGACCACACAGACCGCAAAGGAAATGTCGGATCGTGCGACAGTAAGATCGATCAGCTTGCTAACAAAGACGACTATAATACTTCAGATTAGGAAGAAGTTGATCAGAATCTAAGCTATGAGCATGTAGCTGGTGATTTGCATTCATAGGAGTATCTACAGACTTACATCCATAGTAGCCTGCATCCTGAAATAGATAAAGACAATACTTTCGTCGAGACAGGACAAAACCATCAAGTCTTTGGGCTACCTCAATTTTCAAGAAGTAACGGAGTTGTCCCAAATCCTTAGTTTGAAAATGAGAGGCAAGATGTTGCTTGATGTGGGTGATACTAGAATGATCACCATCAATAACAAGGATGTTATCAACGTAAACTAGGAGAATCACTGATTCACTACGTCAGACAAATGTCGCCGAATAAATAAGGAAAAGTCTGTCGAGCTCTGGGTGAAACCAAACTCACGAACCACCCGACTAAACTTTTCAAACCATTCCCGTGGAGACTGTTTGAGGCCATGAAGAGATTTTTCATATGACAGACAAGGGGCTCCCCTGTGATTGTATTACCAGGAAGTTGTTGCATGTACACAGCCTCCAAGAGGTCGCCATTAAGGAAGGAGTTTTTAATATCAAGTTGTTGGAGCAGCTGATGAATGTCACGGGAGAGTAAGGCCCAAATGGCACTGAGTTTCGCAATCAGATAAAAAGTTTCTTCATAATCAAGGTCATGTTGTTGAGTAAAACCTATGACAACTAGACGAGCCTTGAGGCGGTCAACAACCCCATCCAACGATGTTTGACGGTAAAAACTCATTTACAGCTAATCGGAGAATGACCAGGAGGAAGGGGGGAGGTCCCATGCGTGATTGGCCCATAGAGCGGTCATTTCCTCATTCATTGCCGCACGCCACCCCGGATATCAAAGAGCCTCCTGCATATAAGACGGGGTGTAAGTAGAAGATAAAGAAGACGCAAGCCTGCGCAAATTAGAGGAGAGATGATGCAGGGAAAGATAATTTAAGAGAGGATGCGTTGTTGAGGGTGTCGTCAAATCAGCAGTTGACGGAGTATCAGTAGCAAAGGGGGCTGTTGCGGGGCACCAGAACAAGGATAACAGCGAGATTAGACACGAAGAGGAGTCGAGGCAGGCGATGCTGTCGGTAGTAAGGGATGTAAAGGAAAATCGATGGGAATAAGAGGACGTGGAAGATCAGGAGGTGCCATTGATGTGGTAATGGAAAGACTGGTTTTCCAGAAAAGTGACATCAGCAGAGGTGATTAGCTTCTGAATGGAGGGCGAGTAACAGACATAATTCTTTTGGGTTCACGTATATCCAACAAACAAGTAGCGTGTGGTGCGAAGGATCAGCTTGCAATAGGACCCAAATGGTGAACATAGCAGACGCAGCCAAAGATCCGTGGGTTTAGGGGAAGAGAGTGCGTTCAGGAACGAGAGAGAAGGGAGTCGCAAATCGGAGGACGGACGGGGGCATGCGGTTGATGAGATAACAAACAATGGAGACAACGAAATTCCAATAATCGTGGGGACCTGCATCTGGAATAAGTGAGACCGAGCTACTTCGAGAAAGTGGTCGTTCTTTCGCTCAGCAACACCATTATGTTGGGGTGTATATGCATGGGAGGTTTGGTGGACGATGCCCAACGAGGTGCAAAATTCCTAGAAAGTACGCAGTGTATTCGTGTGCATTGTCAGTATGAAGAGTTTTGATAGCGCATGAAAATTGCACGAGAGTTTCAGCAGTAAAGGAGCGGAAAATGGACAAAAACTCAGAGCGATCACGCATCATATATAACTAAGTCATGCGTGAATAATCATCAATAAACGTGATAAAGTAGCAATAACCAAATAGACTGACGGTTTTGTAAGGACCCCAAATATTAGAATCATAGAATGTTCTAAATCAAAAGGAGCAGCGCTCCTAGTACAATGAGGATTGAAAACAGAGCGATGTTGCTTCTCATGGATACATGATTCATAATTAAAAAGAGAAAAGGACACATCGGGAAACATCCTTCTGAAGAATGGGAAGGAGAGCATGGCCGAGACGTCGGTGTCAATCAACAGAGCTGACGGAAGAGAGAGCGGAGGAAGTGCGATCCAAAGTGTAAAGCTCATTGCAGAGTCGTCCCTTACCAATGATATTCTGAGTCTACCGATCTTGCATAACAAAACAAAGAGAAAGAGAAGGTAATTAGGCAATCATGATCTTGAGTAAGACGACTAACGGAGAGTAAATTGAATTGAGACCCATGAACATGAAGAACAAAGTAGAGAGATAGAGAAGTGAGCATCACATCGCCAGAGCCGGTAACGAAAGTGGTGTCGCTGTTTGCCACTGTGACGAGCTTTGGACACGGAGAGTCCAAGTGCCGAGAACTTTGGACATGTGATTGGTGGCTTCGGTTTCGACAATACAAGAGGAGCCAAAGGAAAAGGTAGAGAGACCGGTAGGGGAGGAGGACGTAATGGTGTCGGTTGTGAGTTATCAGCTCCCATAGGTGTCGGGGTTCGTTCGTAGAATGTCGATTTCAGTGTGGGAATTGTGGTTAGAAGAAGCTATCGGTGATTCCATGACTGGTCGGCAGGAGGGAGCTCGGCAGGCGAGAGCTCGGCAAGCAGGAGTTCGTTCGAAACAAGAGCTCGACACTGGACCTTGGCAGGCAGGAGCTAGGCATTCGACACAGGAGGAGCTCCGCAGAAAAGAAGACCATGCACGGTCTCTAAGAAAGGTCAGCTCTGGTAGCGAGCTCTAGATGAGCAATGGAGGCGAGCTCAGGAAGCACGCGCTCGTACAGAGGCAGTGGCAAGAGGTGCTCGGGTTGCAGGTGATCGACGAAGGACAGCAGGCGTCGAGACCTGCTGACATCGTTGAGCGAGCACGACAGATGCAGTGGTGGGATCGAGCGAGAAGAGGGAATAACAGACTGTCTCGCATCGATCGACGATCGAGTGGAAAGAGGAGATGTAGATGATGCAAGGCCGAAGCCGTAGATACAAGGGCGGGACAAGGGCGGTACAGGATACGAGGCGGAAGCAAACGTCATTGAAGATATCGGCGAACAACGAACGGGAGACAGATGAAAGAGAAATGAGGTCGAAGCACGAGAGCAGAGGCTCAATCATTCGATGGCCGAAGGATCTCATGGCTCTGATACTATGTTAAATATTGAATAACATGAGACTATTTAAATATTCTCTTTATCAATCTTGTGCTATAGGTCTCTATTTATAGAGAGAGAGAGAGCAAAATACAAACTAAAGATGTGGGATTAAAAGAGGAGCTAGTGGAGAGAGGCTTTATGAGCCTAAATACATGGGCTTTTTCTATTTTAACAATCAAAGGGGTAATTTAGGAAATCCGCATTTAAAACTCCGGAAATACATGGACTTTTTTATTGATTTTGATTTATAAATAGTATAAATAAGTTACCTCAATTACTTAATGTAAGAAGATTCAAATCACAATAAAAGAGAGAGAGATAGTGCACGGTGGCTCGTGTAGCTGCGACAGGACTCCGCCCACGACAGTTCCTCCGCCCGTGCAAGACACGGCGGAGAGGGGTAGGAGTGAAGACCGAGAACTTATCTCAATAAAATAGTACTAACGTTTAGTTTTTGTTTGAAATCAGATATGAATGCGGAAATAATACCCCTAAGACATACTTCTGTGAACTAATTTATGATTCTAACGTTGAACATGTCTCGTGGACATATCCGTTGAAAACCTCAAGAAACGGTCAACGTGCGCATGAATGAAATGACAATTCACAAACCAACCCGATCTAATACTCAGACAAAAAGTCGTCAATTTCATATTGTAAGAAGATTCAAATCATGATGGGGGACCATTGGCCCATAACAAAGCGGGGCCCACTTTCGTCTATTCTCGCCGGAAGACTTGATCGGATTGACGATCCGATCCAGCGGATGCGTCCGGATGCGTGTCGCGAACCTTTTTAATATATAACTTTGCTATTTTTGGTTTTATTTTCATGTATTTGCCACATGGACTCTTCGGCCAATCATAGACGTAGATTCCGAGATGCTCTAATGCTTAGAATGTTATAAATAGGAGTGTTAGATGCTTGGAAAGATCATTGCTGGTTTTGGAGTAAGTTATTCCCAGAACCCCGCGATCAAGCCACGGTGTTGACGCCGTGGAGCCCTATGTGCCGACTCCTAGCGGTGGAACTTCATCCCCAAGGTATCCCCTATCCTTCCCCCTCTTTTTCCTCCCTCAAACCACCCCTTCGCTGCCCCGTTTCCGCTCCGTCCCTGGACAACACCCGCCGGCCTGCTGCAACCACCCGCCGTCCTGCTGCCTCCTTGCAGCCCCCGTCCGCCAGCAACCCCTCCTAAAGCCGTCGTCCACTCCCCTCTCCCCCACAACCCCCGTTTCCCCTTCGCCGCCCCTCTCACACCCCTCCTCCGTGGATCCGCTCTCAATCGGCCTCCCTCTCTCGGATCAACCCCGATCCGGGAGATCCAACCCCGATCTACAATTCCCCATAACCCCTTCACCATTCCTAACCCGAATCCGCTCTCCACCACCGGACCTACCCTCCCCTTGGCCGGATCCTTCCATATTTGGCCGGATCTACTCGTTTTCAGCCCACCGCAACCCTTTTCCACCGCGGACAGCCACCGTCCCGACACGCAAACCCGGATCTACTCTCAAAACCGCCGGATCTCCCCGCCTCGGACATTCCCTTATTTGTGTGTTGTTTGTTGTATGGAATGTTAATTTTCAGCACTTGAACATCATTTGAATTACTTATATTTGCTTGAATATTCATATATGGACTTGTGTCGTGAAGAATTTTGATTGCAGGAAGGAACCATTCGTGACACGCTTATTTTAGGCCCTCCGTTTGAAGGAAAGTCTTTGCTTAATCGCCCTATTGGAAGTTTGTCTTCGCTTAAATTATTGAATGCGTGGGTTGAAATTTCGTACTTGAATTAATTGTCGGTCGGAATCTATGCATCGTCATGAAGTGTTCACGTGTCCACTCACTCGAGTTAGCCTAGATTGTACGGCACGCATCCTACCCTACATCAAGTTGGTATCAGAGGGAGGTTAGGTCATTTGCATGCTCCGTAGTGGTAGGGCATTTAGGACTAGCATGGCAGATCCATAAGTAACCGACGACCGAGCGGGAAGCTCGAATTCGGGCACCGCTTTTGTTGAGTTCCAGCGCCTCATCCTAGATCGTTTTGACATCTTAGGCGCCCAGTTTAATGACGTGCGTCAACACCTTGCCGAGGTAAACCTACGACTGGACCACTTAGAGAATGTCACCCGCCCGTCTTGAGAAACACCCCAAAAAGCTACAGCCACCTCCCCCCTCCGTTTCGACACACCCGCCGGATCCACCCGCCACCGCCGAAACAAATGAAGCGAGAATGTCAGGGACACGCCAACACATTGACGATTCTTTGGAGGACGACCCTGATGTTCCCCACGTCCCGACCAGCGCCCGAGAGTGGGTCAACCACCAGTGGAACGTCATCGCCGTGACATTCACCACCGGGCCCCAGCCTTGCCGGCTAGGCGAAACCCTGAGCCAACTCATGATAGACCCTCACCTCCGCGTGAAGATTATTGTATGCCCCGTCAGCCTCAACCTGACCTTAGGGTCCGTGTGCCTCCACCCGGTCGCCGCGACCAGCACCGAGATGAGTATTACCCGCCAGATCGACGAAGGTTTGATTACGACTATGATGACTATCCGGGGGACTATCCTGACCCACGGAGAGGCGACCAAGCCTTTGACATCACTCGTCGGATTCGCCTCGACGCCCCATCATTCGATGGCCGATTGGACCCGAAAGCTTTTAGTGATTGGCTCCTAGACATGGATCATTACTTTGACTGGTACGATATGGGTGACGAACGCTGTGTCCGTTTCGCGAAGATGAAATTGGTCGGACGGGCCAAAGTATTTTGGATTAGCGTGGAGAGAGCCGTTGAGAGAGATGGCTATTATCTCATCACCTGATGGGATGATATGAAGGAAAGACTGAAGGATAAGTATCTCCCCGCCTCTTACCGGGACCAGCTGCTTGATCAGCTGCAGAGCCTACGACAGGGGACGCTCACGGTCGCTGAGTATATGGCTCGCTTCGATGAACTGGTTGTTAGGAGCGATATTTCGGAGGAGCCCATTGCCACCGCCTCCCGATTTAAGACTGGCCTTCGCTCGGAGCTCCGGAGAGAGTTGATCCCCCATCGCCTCGAGACTGTCGACCAGATATTTTAGCTCACCCTAGAGTATGAGCAGTATCTCCGTACATCTGGTATGAAGCAGTTCCCCTCGCGGACTGACACCTCGACATTTAGGAAACCCGCTCCACCCCAGACGACCACAGCTACTTCGCCCCCACGAGTGACCACTGACATGAAGGGAAGGGTTGTCGCCATCGATGGCCAAAGACCCGGGGACATCCAGTGTTTTAGGTGTTCTAGCAGGGGACATGTGGCGGCACACTGCCCCACACGAAACCTATTGCTTGAGGAAGAGGAGCCGAGTGTAGGAGTAGCTGAGGAAGTTACCGAGGAGATTGAGGCTGCCATGGAGGAGGGATGGGAGAGCGAGGCTGAGAGGTCCCTAGAGATGAGCGTAGTGCGACGCCTCTTATATACTCCACGTGCTGATGAGAACTGGCGGCTCTCCACTATCTTCTACACGTACTTTCCTAGCACATATGGACCCTGTAAGCTAGCCATTGATAGTGAGAGTTGTGTCAACATTGTGGCCTAGAAAGGCTTAGAGCGGATGCAAGTGAAAGCGGAACCCCACCCGCATCCTTACCGGGTGATTTGGGTAGATAAGACCGCTATCCAGGTGACACAGCGATGCTTCGTTCCCATTTGACTCGCTACATTTGAGGATCACGTGTGGTGTGACGTAATCGCTATGGACGTTGCCCACATACTATTGGGGCGACCTTGGCTATACGACCACGACGCCACGTGCTATGGCCGGTCAAACAAGTACACATTCTATGATAAAGGCAAGAAAATCACGTATCACCCACCCGACCCAAGGAGAAATTCAAGGGTCCGATCGAGTCATCCATGAGCACCACATCGTCGAGGCCACTACACCTCCTGCGATGTTGTGAGTTCCTGCTGGAGAGCAAGGACGTCGGCATATTTTATATTGTTGCCGCCACCATGACTTCTGAGAGTCCGACGGTGACCCCAGATCTACACCCGGAGATTCAGACTCTACTAGAGGAGTTTGTTGACATCATGCCTGAGGAGTTACCTGATGAGCTCCCACCGTTGTGAAATATCCAGCATGCTATTGATCTAGTCCCGGGAGCCTCTCTCCCTAATCTGCCGCACTATCGTATGAATCCAGATGAGCGCGCCGAGCTCAAACGGCAGGTTGACGAGCTTCTCCGGAAGCAGTTCATTCGAGAGAGCCTGAGTCCCTGTGTCGTCCCCTCTCTTCTTACCCCTAAGAAGGATGGTAGCTGGCATATGTGCATCAATAGCCGTGTCATCAATAAAATCACGGTGAAATACAGGTTCCCCATTCCTCGACTCGACGATTTGTTAGACACCATGTTAGGTGCCCAGATCTTCTCCAAGATCGACCTACAGATTGGGTACCACCAGATTCAGGTACGAGAGGGTGATGAATGGAAAACGACATTTAAGACTAAAGATGGCCTGTACGAGTGGTTGGTCATGTCATTTGGGTTGTCCAACGCCCAAAGCACGTTCATGAGGGTCATGACACGTATTATGGTCCTACATGGGCAAGTTCTTAGTTGTGTATTTTGATGACATCTTGATTTACAGTCAGACCCATGGCGACCACCTAGAGCACTTGAGGCTCCTTTTTGAGACCCTTCGTGGTGAAAAGTTATTTGTGAACCTAAAAAAGTGTCCGTTCCACGCCGAGTTGGTTCAGTTTTTGAGGTTTATCGTGTCGTCTACGGGAGTTTCAGTCGATCCTGAGAAGGTCAAGTCCATTCGCAATTGGCCCCTACCTACGACCATTCATGAGGCCCGCAGCTTCCATGGTCTTGCTACCTTCTATAGGAGGTTCGTTCGGGGATTTAGTTTGATCATGGCCCTGTTTACTAGCTGCTTGAAGAAGGGCGAGTTTCAGTGGACTCCCGCCGCCACTCGAGTGTTCGAGGAGATCAAAGAGAGATTGACCACGACACCGGTCTTACGACTTCTGATTTCGGCAAGGCCTTTGAGGTCGCGCGTGATGCCTTTGGGGTAGGAATCAATGGTGTATTGAGCCAGGAGGGACACTTGGTCTCCTACTTCAGCGAAAAGTTAAATGAAGCCATGCAAAAATACTCCAATTATGATAGGGAGTTTTATGCAATCGTTCATTTACAGTCAGACCCATGGCGACCACCTAGAGCACTTGAGGATCCTTTTTGAGACCCTTCGTGGTGAGAAGTTATTTGTGAACCTAAAAAAGTGTTCGTTCCACGCCGAGTTGGTTCAGTTTTTGGGGTTTATCGTGTCGTCTACGGGATTTTCAGTCGATGCTGAGAAGGTCAAGTCCATTTGCGATTGGCCCCTACTTACGACCATTCATGAGGCCCGCAGATTCCATGGTCTTGCTACCTTCTATAGGAGGTTCGTTCGTGGATTTAGTTTGATCATGGCCTTGTTTACTAGCTGCTTGAAGAAGGGCGAGTTTCAGTGGACCCCCGCCGCCACTCGAGTGTTCGAGGAGATCAAAGAGAGATTGACCACGGCACCGGTCTTACGACTTCCTGATTTCGGCAAGGCCTTTGAGGTGCGTGTGATGCCTCTAGGGTAGGAATCAGTGGTGTACTGAGCCAGGAGGGACACCCGGTCTCTGTTACGAGTGGGCTGCCCCCCTATTTATACTGGGCACACAGCCCAGCGGGGGACCCACTCGTATTTGCTTAACAGGGCCGCGGCCCGTACACCCCAACCACTGGCCCCACCTGTTCTCAATAGGGCTGGTTGTTGATGCCAGGTCTCGAACCCGGCACCCTTGATAAGAAGCTCTTATGCCAGCCCTCATCACCAACTGATCCGCGGCCCTGTTAAGCAAATACGAGTGGGTCCCCCGCTGGGCTGTGTGCCCGGTATAAATAGGGGGGCAGCCCACTCGTAACATAAAAGTGCACTTTTATGTTACGAGTGGGCTGCCCCCCTATTTATACTGGGCACACAGCCCAGCGGGGGACCCACTCGTATTTGCTTAACAGGGCCGCGGCCCGTACACCCCAACCACTGGCCCCACCTGTTCTCAATAGGGCTGGTTGTTGATGCCAGGTCTCGAACCCGGCACCCTTGATAAGAAGCTCTTATGTCAGCCCTCATCACCAACTGAGAACAGGTGGGGCCAGTGGTTGGGGTGTACGGGCCGCGGCCCTGTTAAGCAAATACGAGTGGGTCCCCCGCTGGGCTGTGTGCCCAGTATAAATAGGGGGGCAGCCCACTCGTAACATAAAAGTGCACTTTTATGTTACGAGTGGGCTGCCCCCTATTTATACTGGGCACACAGCCCAGCGGGGGACCCACTCGTATTTGCTTAACAGGGCCGCGACCCGTACACCCCAACCACTGGCCCCACCTGTTCTCAATAGGGCTGGTTGTTGATGCCAGGTCTCGAACCCGGCACCCTTGATAAGAAGCTCTTATGCCAGCCCTCATCACCAACTGATCCGCGGCCCTGTTAAGCAAATACGAGTGGGTCCCCCGCTGGGCTGTGTGCCCAGTATAAATAGGGGGGCAGCCCACTCGTAACATAAAAGTGCACTTTTATGTTACGAGTGGGCTGCCCCCTATTTATACTGGGCACACAGCCCAGCGGGGGACCCACTCGTATTTGCTTAACAGGGCCGCGGCCCGTACACCCCAACCACTGGCCCCACCTGTTCTCAATAGGGCTGGTTGTTGATGCCAGGTCTCGAACCCGACACCCTTGATAAGAAGCTCTTATGCCAGCCCTCATCACCAACTGATCAGTTGGTGATGAGGGCTGGCATAAGAGCTTCTTATCAAGGGTGCCGGGTTCGAGACCTGGCATCAACAACCAGCCCTATTGAGAACAGGTGGGGCCAGTGGTTGGGGTGTACGGGCCGCGGCCCTGTTAAGCAAATACGAGTGGGTCCCCCGCTGGGCTGTGTGCCCAGTATAAATAGGGGGGCAGCCCACTCGTAACAGTCTCCTACTTCAGCGAAAAGTTAAATGAAGCCATGCAAAAATACTCCAATTATGATAGGGAGTTTTATTCAATCGTTCAGTCATTACCCTACTGGAGACACTACCTCCTTTCCCGGGAGTTCGTTCTCTATTCGGACCATCAGGCGCTTCGGTACTTAGATTCCCAGAAAAAGTTGGGGCATAGGCATGCGAAGTGGGTTGAGTATCTCCAGGATTTCCACTATGTTCTTAAACATCGCACTGGTGTTGAGAACAAACTCGCTGATGCGTTGAGTCGGCGGGTCACCCGTCTACAGACCCTGAGAGCCCACGTGGACGGACTTGAGCAGATCATTGTTGATTACCCAGGTTGTTCGGACTTCAGTGAGATATACGCAGCATTATCCCGAGACCCACCCAAACCTGTCGACGGTTTCCAGATTTGGGAAGGTTACCTTTACCGGGGTTCCCACATGTGCATCCCAAGCACATCTTACCATGACTATCTAATTTGGGAGCTTCATGCGGGCGGAGCTGCTGGGCATTTTGGTAGGGATAAGTCCATGGCTATCGTCGAGGATCGATTTTATTGGCCAGACCTGAGGAGGGATGTGGCCAGAGTTGTCTGACATTGTCGCACGTGTCAGACTGCGAAGGGAACTAAACAGAACACATGATTATATACGCCCTTACCAGTCCCACTTAGACCCTGGGAGGACATTAGTATGAACTTTGTACTTGGACTGTCGCGCACGGTTCGGAAGCACGACTCCATCTTTGTAGTCGTTGATCGTTTTTCCAAGATGGCACACTTCATAGCCTACTCTAGGACGGCTGACGCATCACATGTTGCATCCATTTTCATTCGGGACGTCTTTAGGTTACATGGCCTACCGAAGTCCATAGTCTCTGACGGGGATGTTAGATTCGTGAGTTATTTTTGGAAGACTCTATGGTACAAAACGGGCACTACTCTAAAGTTTTCATCTGCATATCACCCCCAGACAGACGGGCAGACTGAGGTTGTGAATCACAGTCTAGGGAATTTGCTTAGGTGTCTTGTCGGCAAGCATGTGCGAGTTGAGATTCTGTCCTTCCCGTCGCTGAATTCGCCTACAATAGTTCGGTCAATAGGTCCACCGGGTTGAGCTCATTTCACATAGTATTAGGGTATGAACCCAAGAAACCCATCGACCTCATTCCTTGTCCATTAGAGTCCCGTCCAAGTCAGTCTGCCGAGTCATTTGCACGTCATTTGCATGAATTACATGAGTCAGTCCGTCGGCAAATTATTTCAAGTAACGAAAACTATAAAACCCATGCAGATTTAAGCAGGCGAGAGCAGGTTTTCCACGAAGGCGAGTAGGTAATGGTCTGAATCCGGACGGAGAGACTCCCACCGGGGCCTGTCAAAAAATTAAGCGCTAAACGAATGGGTCCCTACTCGATCATTAAACGGATCGGGACAAATGCCTACGAGCTGAATATCCCTGCGAGTATGAGAATCCATCCGGTGTTCAATATGGAGGACTTGACTCCGTATTACGAACCTCACGAATATTCGGACCTGAGTCGGGATGATCACCCCCTCTTCACCTCATCACCAGCTGCAGCTCCCTCCCACGCACCTCTACCACCACTTGCCCTGCCCCCAGCTGTACGCACCCCTGGGAGTCCCTCACCTATGGTGACACCGCCTGCACCCCTGATCGCACTGAGATCCACTTCACGAGAGCAGAGTATTGAGAATATTACAGACATCGTCGCCCATGAGTACGTCCCTACTGCCACTGGATTTTATGTCGCTACCTGGTTTGTTGGAGAGGTCGTTCCGCCTCTAATG
Source organism: Platanthera guangdongensis (assembly GCA_039583875.1). Classification (NCBI taxonomy): domain Eukaryota; kingdom Viridiplantae; phylum Streptophyta; class Magnoliopsida; order Asparagales; family Orchidaceae; genus Platanthera; species Platanthera guangdongensis. The sequence goes on along the minus strand of CM077151.1, from coordinate 5,381,447 downwards.
ACATGTGGATTCTACCTACTGAGCTGGATCGACTCGCCACTAGACTTTGATAACAGTATGATCATCTCCATTCATCGGAGATGAATTCTTTTCAGTCGGGGGGAGTTGATGGGGGACCATCGGCCCATAACAAAGCGGGGACCACTTTCGTCTATTCTCGTCGGAAGACTTGATCGGATTGACGATCTGATCCCGCGGATGCGTCCGGATGCACGTCGCGAACCTTTTTAATATATAACTTTGCTATTTTTGGTTTTTATTTTCATGTATTTGGCACATGGACTCTTCGGTCAATCATAGTCGTAGATTCCGGGATGCTCTAATGCTTAGAATGTTATAAATATGAGTGTTTGAGGCTTGGAAAGATCATTGCTAGTTTTGGAGGAAGTTATTCTCGGAACCCCGTGATCAAGCCACGGTGCCGACGCCGTGTAGCCCTAGGTGCCGACTCCTAGCTGTGGAACTTCATCCCCAAGGTATCGCCAATCCTTCTCCCTCTTTTTCCTAAGCTATAGGGGTATCTCCTGGCTTACAGTCATGCATGTCAAATCTTTTGAGAACCTTATCAATATAGCTTTCCTACGATAATCCAAGTATACTCCAAGTATACTCCAAGTGCGATCTCGATATATCTGTATGCCTAGTACAAAATAGGCATTACCAAGATCTTTCAATTCAAAATTTTTTGAAAGAAGTTTTTTGTCTCATGCAGTATATCTATATCATTGTTGGCAAACAAGATGTCATCCACCGCCGGCTGCAGCAACCACCCGCCGGCCTGCTGCCTCCTTGCAGCCCCCGTCCGCCAGCCCCTCCTAAAGCCGCCGTCCACTCCCCTCTCCCCCACAGCCCCCGTTTCCCCTTCGCCGCCCCTCTCACACCCCTCCTCCGTGGATCCACTCTCAACCGACCTCCCTCTCTCGGATCAACCCCGATCCGGGAGATCCAACCCCGATCTACAATTTCCCCATAATCTCTTCACCATTCCTAACCCGGATCCACTCTCCACCACCGGACCTACCCTCCCCTTGGCCGGATCCTTCCATATTTGGTCGGATCTACCCATTTTCAGCCCACCGCAACCCTTTTCCACCGCGGACAGCCACCGTCCCGACACGCAAACCCGGATCCACTCTCAAAATCGTCGGATCTCCCCACCTCGGACATTCCCCTGTGAGTTGTTTGTTGTATGGAATGTTAATTTTCACGAGAGCAGAGTATTGAGAGTATTACAGACATCGCCGCCCATGAGTACGTCCCTACCGCCACTGGACTTTCATGTTGCTACCTAGTTCGTTGGAGAGGTCGTTCCGCCTCTGATGACACGTGGATTCTACCTGCTGAGCTGGATCGACTCGCCCCTGGACTTCGACGACAGTATGATCATCTCCATTCATCGGAGATGAATTCTTTTCAGTCGGGTGGAGTTGATGGGGGACCATCGGCCCATAACAAAGCGGGGACCACTTTCGTCTATTCTCGACGGAAGACTTGATTGCATTGACGATCAGATCTCGCGGATGCGTACGGATGCGCGTCGCGAACCTTTTTAATATATAACTTTACTATTTTTGGTTTTTATTTTCATGTATTTGGCACATGGACTATTCGGCCAATCATAGTCGTAGATTCCGGATGCCCTAATGCTTATAATCTTATAAATAGGAGTGTTAGAGGCTTGGAAAGATCATTGCTGGTTTTGGAGGAAGTTATTCCCGAACCCCGTGATCAAGCCACGGTGCCGACGTCGTGGAGCCCTAGGTGCCGACTTCTAGCGGTGGAACTTCATCCCCAAGGTATCCCAATCCTTCCCCCTCTTTTTCCTAAGCTATAGGGGTATCTTCTGGCTTACAGTCATGCATGTCAAATCTTCTGAGAACCTTATCAATATAGCTTTCCTACGATAATCCAAGTATACTCCCAAGTACGATCTCGATATATTGTATGCCTAGTACAAAATAGGCATCACCAAGATCTTTCATTTCAAAATTTTTTGCAAGAAGTTTTTTGTCTCATGCAGTATATCTATATCATTGTTGGCAAGCAAGATGTCATCCACCGCCGGCCTACTGCCTCCTTGCAGCCCCTGTCCGCCAGCCCCTCCTAAACCGTCGTCCACTCCCCTCTCCCCCACAGCCCCCGTTTCCCCTTTGCCGCCCCTCTCACACCCCTCCTCCGTGGATCCACCCTCAACCGGCCTCCCTCTCTCGGATCAACCCCAATCTGGGAGATCCAACCCCGATCTACAATTCCCCATAACCCCTTCACCATTCCTAACCAGGATCCGCTCTCCACCACCGGACCTACCCTCCCCTTGGCCGGATCCTTCCATATTTGGTCGGATCTACCCATTTTCAGCCCCCCGCAAACCTTTTCCACCGCGGACAGCCACCATCCCGACACGCAAACACGGATCTACTCTCAAAATCGCCAGATCTCCCTGCCTCGGACATTCTCTTATTTGTGAGTTGTTTATTGTATGGAATGTTAATTTTCAACACTTGAACATCATTTGAATTACTTGTATTTGCTTGAATATTCATATGTGGACTTGTGTCGTGAAGAATTTTGATTGCAGGAAGGAATCATTCGTGACGCGCTTATTTTAGGCCCTTCGTTTGGAGGAAAGTCTTTGCTTAATCGCCCTATTGGAAGTTTGTCTTCGCTTAAATTATTGAATGCGTGGGTTGAAATTTTTTACTTGAATTAATTGTCGGTCGGAATCTGAGCATCGTCATGAAGTGTTCACGTGTCCACTCACTCGAGTTAGCCTAGATTGCACGGCACACATCCTACCCTACATCAAATCACCTTAAAATTTGTAATCGTATAGTTTCATTGATTTAGGTTTCGAAATAGTATGGATAAGTGACCTTAATTTCAATGTAAAATGATCAAATCACATTAAAAGAGAGAGATTGATGTCGTGCACGGCCCCGTGTGGCCGCGACAAGACCCTGACCACTACTCTTGCGGGGTAGAAGGAAAAACCGAAAACTTATCGGGAGCTCTTGCGGGCGGATGAACAAAACATAAGAGCGCTAGTAATTTTTATTTTAAATCAATGACCAAAATTCTTTTTTTCTTGAAGAGGATCAGTTTTGATTTAAAATGGACGGACATGATGAAACAGATGGTGTGCACCATTAATAAGGGGATATCTTTTTATTTATACGAGTGACAGGCACGGGGCTCCTCCCCTACGGCCAACCGCGACAGTCAACTGTGATAGTGCACAGGGGCCCCGTACGGCCGTGCCCCGCACGACATTATCCCGACCACGACATTGTCCCCACGCGACGGCCCTCCCGCCCCTCGCAAATCCTTAAGTGTTATATGTTCGTTGCTTTTTTGCAGTGCGCATAGAAAGTTTGGGATGGGCGGGGAGAACACATGTTTTATTGTAGGTAAAGGACCTTATTTATATGAGAGCACATTTTTAAAAATAAAAGAAAAAACACAAATTTTTAAACCTCATTTTTTAAAATAAAGAGTGATAAAATGGGAAAGTGAATGTTTAACCAAAGACAAAAGGTGTTTTTCCCTTTTAATACACACACGAGTGCAGCGGCACGGGCATCCTGTCATACGTGAGTGCAATGGCATGAGCCTCCAACCTTCTCTCTTGAAGTCGGTCCCACCGTCCCACCCCCTCTCTCCCCCCTCTCCTCACTCTTTCTCTCTGTACTCTCTCCCCCTAATTATTTTGCCACCCTCTCGCCCCCTCTCCTCTCTTACTCTCTCTATATTTATTTATGTTGATTTTTGGCAGTGGGTCTCTGTTATGGGTCGATATTATGGTAGTATTATATTATTTATTTGCTTTGATATCACATTCCTATTTTGTGGTTTATGTTCAAGTTTGTCGTATATCCTTTAGTGTTGTTTTTTTTTCATTGTAGCTCTTTCTTTTTTGGTGTCGGTTGTAACTCCTATTTAAAGGGCCGAGTGTGTCTTGTATTGACATGTGTAGAAATAGGCCCAAAACCTTGTATGTCTATATTCTCAGTAATAGTTACAGGTATACACCACTTATATATGAGAAGAAGGAAGAGAGAAATTCTAATACATGGTGTGGGACTAATACAAGAAGAGAGAAAAAAGAAGAAACAACATGAGCCCTTAAATGGGCTTTTCTAACACTCCCCCGCAAGCTGGAGCGTACAAGTCGTAGGCGCCAAGCTTGGATAAGAACTGATAGTATAGCGGCCTGGAGAGAGCTTTCGTCAGGATGTCCGCAACTTGGTCGGTAGCAGGAACATGCTCCAAATCTATCTTCTTTGACTGTACCTTTTCCCGGATAAAGTGACAGTCAACTTCGATATGCTTTGTTCGTTCGTGAAAAACCGGATTCTTGGCAATATGAATTGTATCTAAGGTTGCCGCTACCGTCGCCAGGTTAGCTCCACCTTAGCGGCTCAGCTCTACGCCAAGTTATGAGGTGTCCACCAAAGTAAGTGCAGAATCCAGTTGTGGAGCGTCTATCATCAATAGATCCTGCGTAGTCAGCGTCAGAATATGCGACAAGAGATAGAGATGTGGATGGCTTGTACACGAGTGCTTGTCCGGGGGCGATCTTGAGATATCGAAGGATGCGCTCGACAGCTTGAAGATGAGATGTCCAAGGAGCGTGCATGAAACGGCTCACAACTCCTACAGCAAATGAGATGTCTGGTCATCAACAGCTTCCCAACCAAGCGTCTGTAATATTCCGGATTTGTAAGTAGCTTGTCAGAGTCAGAGTTATGGGCCGAGAGCTTGTGATTTGCGTCCATAGGAGTCTCCGCAGGTTTGCACCCAGAATAGCCTGCATCACGAAGGAGGTCCATACAGTACTTTCTTTGAGATATCACAAGACCATCAGGGCGTCGGGCGACCTCGAGCCCAGAAAGTACCGAAGGTTGCCCAGATCTTTGGTTTGAAAGGCAGAATTCAACTGTGCCTTGATCTGTTGTATTCATGCCGTGTCGTCGCCAGTAATCAGGATATCATCAACGGAGACCAGAAGAATCACAGTCCCAGTTGACCGATGTCGGGTGAAGAGAGAAAAATCAGCCGAGCTCCGAGTGAAGCCACTAGCACAGACCACCTTACTGAACTTTTCAAACCACGCACGCGGGGACTGCTTGAGACCATAAATGGATTTTCGAAGATGACAGACCAAAGACTCCCCCGTGGTCTCAAACCCGGGAGGCTGCTGCATAAAAACTGTCTCCTGTAGATCGCCGTTGAGGAAGGCATTCTTGATATCCAGCTGATAAAGGGGCCAGTGACGATGAACAGCCAAGGAGAGAAGAACGCGAACCGTGTTCAATTTTGCCACGGGAGAGAATGTTTCCTCGTAATCAAGGCCATGTTGCTGAGTAAACCCCCGTGCCACAAGACGGGCCTTCAGACGGTCGATAGTGTCATCCGCCGCATGTTTAATGACAAAGACCCATTTGCAGCTAACAGGGGTGTGGCTAGCAGGAAGAGGAACCAGATCCCAGGTCTGGTTAGCCCAGAGAGCCTGCATTTCATCGTGCATAGCAGCCCGCCATCCTGGGTGGTGAAGCGCCTCCTGCACATTGTTAGGAAGAGTTGGTGGGATATCCAAGATGTACAACTCATTCACCAGCTGCCCCTGACCAATGGTACTCCGGGTGCGGCGATCCTGCATAAGAAAAGAAGATGGTGAAAATGTAATACAACAGTCAAGGGCGTGTGTGAGACGACTAACTGATAATAAATTGAAGGGAGACCCCGGAACGTGAAGAACCGAGGAAAGAGAAAGGGTTGGCGTAAGCTGAAGATCAGCGGAGCCAAAGACGGGGAGGGTGTCACCGTTGGCCACAGTGATGTGAGCAGGATGAGGCATTTGGAGATATGCTGGGGGCTTCTGGGAGGAGATATGGTGAGTAGCGCCAGAATCAACGATCCAACAAGGATGATGAGAGAGGCAGGTGATACCCTCCGTAGAGAAGGACACAACAGAGGTGACAGCTGAAGCAGCAGGCGCCATGCGGTGACAGAGACGAGGTCGGGCGGCTAGCGGAGAGGAAGCCGGCGACTAGCAGAAGGGAGGCCGGCGGCGAGCAGGAACAGACCGCGGCGGACTGGAGTCGGTTGAGGCGAGTAGGGCAGACCGCAGCGGGTAGAGCCCACGCATACAGAGAGGCCGCAGCGGGAAGAGAGAGAGAGGCCGCGCGGACAGAGACAGACCGCAGCGGGCAGAGACAGGCCGCAGCGGGCAGAGGAAGCGCCGGAGGAAACTGCGACCAAGATGCAGGCGAGAAGGAGACAGCCCGCACGGTCAGGCAGATCTTAGCAGTGGACAGAGAAGGAGGCCGCGACGAGTAGGGAGGCCGCGACGGACAGAAAAGAGGCCGCAGGCAAGACAGGCCGCGAACAAGCAAAGAGCGCAGGAGCGGACTGACGAGAGGCCGCGACTGTAAGAAGGTGGTCCCACGGAGAGAGAAAAGGCTATAAAAGAGAATGTCCGCAGCAAGAGAGAAGAGCGCACAACGGACAAGAGGAGAGTCCGCAGCGGACAGGAGCAGTCCGCAAGAGATTGCGGATAGGGAGTCCGCGAGGGAGCGCGCAACGGACAAGAGGAGAGTAGCGGACAGGAGCAGTTTGCGGATAGGGGGTCCGCGACAAAGAGGCTCGAGCGGACAGAAGCAGAGCGAGCTAGAGTGGAGCATCCGCGAGCAAAGAGACTCGAGCGGACACAAGAGAGCGTCAGCGGACAGGAAGGAACGCCCGCAGCGGATAGAAGAGGTGGGCCCCACGAGTCAGAGCAGAAGATCTATAAGAAGCCTGAGGAGGGTGGAACCACGGAGAGAGAGAGAAGAGAGGCGGATGCAGAGGGCAGTCCGCAGGAGACCGGAACAGAAAGGCAGTCCGCAGGAGAGCCGAGCGGACAGAAAAAAAGGGAGTCCGCAGGGAAGGCGGACAAAAAAGGCAGTCTGACAGAAAGGCAGTCCGCAGGAGACCGGAGCGGACAGAGAAGGCAGTCCGCAGCTAGAGGGAACGGCGCATGTAGAAATAGGCTAAGGGCTTATGCTTCAACTGGGCCCTTAAATGGGCTTTTCTAACAACATGACGAGATTTTGGAACCTCTCTCTCTCGAGCACGCCCGGCTACACCCGCCTCTGTGGTACCACATGTGCAATCCGCAACAACTCCCTCGGTGCCCTCACAACACTCCGCCGGACAAGCTCTGTGGACGAATATCTGGACCAGTTTCAACTTCTTCTAGCACGTCACACTGCCCTCGGAGATGCAGGTCAACATCTTCACCGTCGGACTTCGCGAACGCCTACGAATTGATGTTGAATTTGAGGCTCCTCCAGACTTAGTGTCTGCTGAGTCTGACCAGGCTATGTGATTGTTGCCTCCAACTGGCACAAGAGAACTATTTGCCCACCGACTCATGCATTCGACCAGGTCATCCCGAGAAACATCCAGTCCCACCAATCCAAAAACTATCTCGACGAGATGATAGAACGACGCACTAAGGGCTTATGCTTCAACTACGACGAGCCATACACGCCCGACCACATGTGCAAACGGCTTTTCTATCTGGAGGTCGAGGACACTGACGATGAGGGCGTCAAATAACGTTGGACACTATGGATCTCCCTCGAGCTTGAGGACAAGCTCATTTTTCAAGACGGGAGAGATGCTATAGGTCGATATTATGGTCGTATTATATTATTTATTTGCTTTCATATCACATTCCTATTTCGCGGTTTATGTCCAAGTCTGTCGTATTTCCTTTAGCGTTGTTTTATTTTCATTGTAGCTCTTTCCTTTTTGGTGTCGGTTGCAAGTCCTATTTAAAGAACTCAGTGTGTCTTGTATTAGCATGAATGAAGAAAAGTTTATTTCTCCAAAACCTAAAGAGATCTTGGGAGCTCTCTCTCTCTCGAACACGCCGCAGTCAAGCCTCCGTAGTATTTCCGTCACCGTCATCTCCACCTCCAGCCTCTACTCCGGCAACATTCTAAGACCCGTAACAGTCTCACCTCTCCCTCTCTATTTATTTAGTTATTGGTTTTAGATGTCATATCCGACGGTCGGAATATATTTTAGGAATTTTGTGGTCATGCTATTTGCAGGTCATCCATATTTCTTTTTATTTTTTAATGTAATATAAATATGTATAACTGAATGTGTATTTTACTTTGATGTAGGTGAATTTAGAGGAGACCTACTACCTCGCCTTCTACGGAGCTGGTGCTCTGCTTGCTCTGTGGATTTCATCAGCTGTTGTTTCTTCAATCGATTCTATTCCTCTGGTAATATATTTATTTATATACACTTGCATAAACTTCAATATTAATCCTTGTTTTAATGATAATATTCATAATCTTGTTATTTCTCTTTATTCCTTTAATTTTTTAGTTCCCAAAATTGATGGAAGTGGTTGGCCTTGGCTATACAGTATGGTTCAGTTACCGTTATCTCATCTTTAAGGTAAAAACATTTTCTTTGAAGGGGTAATTTAGGAAATTCGCATTTAAAACTCCTTTTGCTGTATTCTTTTCCCCAAGATGATGAGAAGTAGGATATGTCCTGGGAGGAATGTTGCTTGTATTGATTGAACTGTGCGCAGGAAAACCGGGCGGAATTGTTCTCGAAGATCGAAGATCTCAAGGAGCGGATAATCGGACAATCTGATGGTGAATGATGCTTCAGCACAGGATAAACCCTAATCCTTCACTAAACCATCATAATTTGGTCTTGATTTGTTGATTTTGATGAGCTTACTTAGCTATTTGTCTGAAAATCTTTGATAAAATGTATAAAAAATACTGTTGTTGAGCTCTTTGAACCTAGTTTTGCGGGCTGTCTACCTCTCATTTTTTCTCTTTTGCAAGACATTAAACATAGTAGAGGAGAACTCGAGAGAAGCTGCTAAGCTGCGGCGGTTCTTTAAAAAATGGACTTCTAGGTGAATATTTAGTAGAAGTTCCTTTATTTGTTTGAAGTTTTGAAATTTGAAGACACATATGCTAATAAATATTAGAACATTTCTTGCGAGTTAGCATAATTATAGTTGCACTATGCTAGCTTTTGATTCTCTGCCTACCCATCTGCGTCGGTTTTGGGTACACCTCCCCTTTTTTTGAAGGTCATTTGAGCTTGTTCAGAGAGTATGGCATGGGTTACTTTAGCACCATAGCGTTGGGTGCTCAGACATTGGCTCTGGCTCGATGAATTTCCTTTACCCTTTTTTACTAAGAAAAAATAAGGTCACCTTTGATCGAACATCTTTCGGCTAATCTAGCCTCCTTCGTCTCTCTTGGGGCTGCTGACAAGGGGTAATATAAGAATATTCCCATCACCTTCATCATCATCCCAGCACTCCTTCGCCTGTGTGGACGAAGGCTTCTGCCACCTATGGCGGGAGCGACACCTCAGGAACCATGGGTATAATTAACGTGCAGCCGGCTTGGGAGAAGATCAGGATCAACCGAGGCGACAACATGGCACCCCGTCTGTACCAGAGACCAGAACCACCGTTGATGCCCGCACCACCCCCAAACCGCCACCAAGCTCCACGCCGAGCACCTTTGCCAAGCCTCATGACAAGCTTTCAGGGTGCGGTTTTAATTTTTTGGGTTGCGGATAATTTTTGGTGTTGCGGTTAACATTGCAGTGCAAATAGCTAATTCCGAATTGCGGTTAACAAATGCCTTAATATATATGTATGAAAAAATTATTTTACCAAATATATAATTAGGGACTGCGAATCATAGTAATATCAGTGCAAGATTGTTTGTATTTAAGCAATTAAATTTAGTATTTATATTTTTAAAATTAATTGTTTAGTTTTATAATAAAAAAATTTTATAGAGAAGTTTTTTTTTTTTTTTTTGAAGCTTTGTTGACCAATTTTATCAATAAAAATTGATTTGAAAATTAATTGTTTATATTTATGTCTTGATAGGTTTCGCTCAATATAGAAATGAGTTTCATGTGTTGCATTGAATAAGATGTGTTCCTAGAATGTGATATATATATGTTCAATTTGATTTCATTTTGAATCATTTGATCGAGGTGAATTATAGGTGACGACCATCAGGCTGCTCTTTATATATTCGGGTCATGATTCACGAAATGACCAACTCCCATCTATTATAGGTGCCGAAGGGTGTCAACCAGAGAGCCAGGATTCCTTGGTGCCGACCAGCCATCGCCAAGCTTCCACACTTCGAATACATGTCGAAATATTACCATGAAATCGATGGCACCATGATAAGCCGAAGCATATCTCGAAATCATGGCATTCCAACATACGAGATCCTTCTCCCGCAACCGATCGAAAATGGAACGGAATGTGCAATTTCAATCTCTCCGGAATTGAATTAACCAAAGATCATGGTTAGTAGTAGGTGACATATCATTGTATAACGTTGCGCAGTCCTCATCAAAATGCCATTGCCGTGCATTCTGATGAGCGCTCTGTTCGTCGATCGAAATGTTAGATCCGGCGATGCATGAATGAAGTTCCTCCCCGTGCATGCACTTGTTGCGACGTTGGTGTTGGATGCGAGGGCGAGGAGAAACAGAAATGGAGGGAGATCAGGACGGGCGCTGGTGAGGATGGACTGTAAATTGGACAATAAATAAATAATTGAACTGTAAATAAATTATTTTGGACTATTAATCAGACTGTTTATAACATTACTCTTTTTATAATTGTGGCATCAAATCAATAAAATCTGAGCAAATGAGTTCAAATCATGCAAAACACATCAACACTTACAGGAACCTTCCATGAAAGAGAGTTTCATCCACAAAAATATGTTTTTAGTCGAAGCATAACATCAGTCAAACCAAGCAAAGAAATTGAACAGCAGCAGCAGCAGCTTAAGAATTTCCAACTGCATACCCAAAATCATCCAAAACTTGATATGCGACTGACTGCAAAAAATTTGCATGCGATGGTACGATTTTTATGGTTGGAAGATCGGCTTCCTGACTCCCCATTCGCAAATCACCAATCTTCGCTACTAAACTTTGAACCAGACAATAGCCCGATCCCTTCATCGGGCTCGATTCCATCTCCAGCCATCATGAGAAATGGATCCCCAATTTCAAATTTAATGGATTCTCATCATAATATCACCAATCACTCACAAAATCTCCCACAAAAAAGATGTTTCATGCCGAATTGTCATCACAATCATGTTGGTGCAATCAAGCTCTACCAGTTTTGAACGCTTAGAACCAGGAAAGAAAGTGAAATTTTTTGAAAATAGCTTTCATGGAAGTTCCAAACATAAATAAACTGTCATCGCTGCGTTAAACTTCACACTTGTCCCAAATGGAACCTAATTCAATGTCTTCCATGCTCTCATTCCTCATGTGAGAGCCTAAAAGTATGCTGGGAACACTAATATCACAGTCCCAACATTGAAATTCCCATACCATAAAGGCCTTTTCTGCCTATGAAACATGGCCAAGCTTAGCCAAACATAACCCTAAAGTCCATCTTAATTAGTCATTACAAAAAAGAAACCTACTCATTTTTTCTTAGAAAGCTTATTTTCGGCAATCCTAGGCACTGTGAAAGCCTTATCAAACATGACCAAATTCAATGTAAAAACTAACTAAACATCTGCATAATCACAAAGGAACTTGAAAAACTGGAACTTTGGAGAGCGAACTCGTCAAAATATAGCTCAAGTCTAACGACAATCTCACCAAAAACTATGCAGTGCTGCGCGTAATTTTAAAGTTCTTCTGTCGCATTATTTCCCGTAAAGTCTCAGCCGTGTCGATCGAGCCAACCTTCATAAATCCATCAAAGAGCCTGCTGCAAGTATCAGACATGTCAATGTCCAAAACCTTAGATTGCTTCCACTCATCAATAACATCACTAGCTTCTTTTAGTTTCCCCAGTAGAAGGTAGGAAGAAAGAACACATATATAATTTCTGCTTGACATTTTCTGAGAAGTCAACTGCAAAGCCTTCCAAATTTGACTTACTGTCTGGATGTTACCAAGACCAGCATGTAGAAGAATAAGAAAATCATAGGTTATCCATTCTCTTTGACTTATCTTCTTATCACTCTCGACAAGAGAATTTTCTGAACTGGGAAAATGAGCTGCTGCGATATATATATTAGTCAGCTTTATGTATGTTGACCAGGGATCATCGGAGTTCGAGTCCGAGGCCATTTCATCAAGTATTTTTTTGACACCATCAATATCAAGAACAGCAGCACAGGCACTTACTCGTAGGTTATATGTAAACAAGTCGGGCGAGATTTTTCTCCTCTTAAGTTCTTCGACGACAACATGGACCTTATTCAGCTGTCCTACTGATGTATATAGTGTCATCATCTCATTAAATGTCAAAATGTTGCAAGAGAGGTTTGAATCTTTGATCCTCTCAAAGAGGCTCTCAGCTTGCTCTACGAGTTTCGCTCGAGAGTAAGAATGTAGAAGAGCAGTATAAACTTGACAGGATTTCGCATTTGGGGGGAGTGCTTCGAAGATTTCTTCGGCAGATTGAACTCCAAATACTTTTGTAATCAAATCTATGAGCATTGCATAGTCGCTCTCGGAGAGCTCGGATTCTTGATGATTTCTCATCCACTCTGATATCTATAAACTTGTTTCAGTTTCAAGAAGCTGACCAAATGAAAACATCAAACTAAGAAAAAAGCGCATCAATTCTTCCGTTATTTCTCGTAACAAAGGTTCCTCAAAGATCAATAATGTGCAAACAAGTAATCTAGTAAGTGCTCTTGAACAACAATATAAAACGTAAGAAAAGACGAACAATAATAACTTAATCCAAAATAACATGAATCATTTGTCCTTTTAGTGTTTCCCGATTAGCTATACAAATTGTATTTATACAATGCATGTTATCAAGCATCTATAGTAGCAAACAAGGAGAGGTAGATAGAAGAATTGAAGACAAATGACATGTTGATTGAGCAAATATGCTGGCAAAGATACACAATGTGCCTTCCAATAGTCCTAACAAGACATTAGGGCTCCGTTTAGAGTAGCGTTTTTGCTCCGGTGAGTTTGGACAAAAATGTCACCGTCATAGAATGGATGTTCGGCATGACAATGGTTATGACCGCTGCCAAGAAAATAAAACTAGTTTTGAACATAAAAGTGGATGAAGTTCCTAAGGTGAGGTTGGGCATTCATAAATGACTCGTAACCACAGCGTTCACAGCCACCAAAACCGCTCCAAACGGAGCCTGGGTAATCAGTAGCCTTGACTGACTAGTTATAGCAAGCAGTCCAATGTGAATCTCAAGGTCTAAAGTTGTCGGAAATGCAAAAAATATTTTGATTATGATGATTATTTTGAATTTTGAAAATCAAAATTTCTAACTTGGTTGTTGAACTTTAAAGTTCACATTTTGAATTTTGATCGTAATCAGTTACTTAGATGGAGTGTGAAATTGCGTGTCTAATGTTGTTTTGAAATTTGGTGGTAATTAGCTGAATTAGTTTGACTTTTAAATTTTGTATTTTGAACTTTGATTGGACCGTTTAGTCCTCCTCGCGGCGATATTCTACGGTCCTTTGAATTCTACAATGGTAAATAGCGATTCAAGATATCAAGAAATAGAATCTTATGATATAAAATGGTTTTGGATGTCAAACAATATGGGGCTTGAAGCATTTCGGGAGAGGCAATCTCCTTGTTCATACTCAAGGCTTGCCTACCAATTACTCATTTCCTTCTATAACTTCGCATACTTTTCTTCTATTGTTATTATCAACCATTGATATTTGTTAGAACTACTACAATTCGAATATTTTTACATAATTATGATTGATTTTGTAACATTTGTGATCATTAATTTTCTTATTGTTCAATCTACTAAAAAGCATAAATCTTTTAACTAGAATTGGAAGTAAACAATTTTCGAGTTCATCAAAAGAAGTATAATACAATGTTTAGCAAATAATAGCTTGATTTGGTAAGAAAGACCAAGATTTTTTAGGAATTTACAGTAAGAAGAGACTAAAATCTCTTCAATTTCAGAATATAAATTTTTTGAGTTAAAAAATCAATAAAATGACCATAGGATGCACCTTCCCAATCTTAATAGTTTTAACAATTGATATTTGTTAGAACTACTACAATTCGAATATTTTTACATAATGATAATTGATTTTGTAACATTTGTGATCATTAATTTTCTTATTGTTCAATCTACTAAAAAGCGCAAATCTTTTAACTAGAATTGGAAGTATAATACAATGTTTAGCAAATAATAGCTTGATTTGGTAAGAAAAACCTAGATTTTTTAGGAATTTACAGTAAGAAGAGACAAAAATCTCTTCAATTTCAGAATATAAATACTTCAAGTTAAAAAATCAATAAAATGACCAAAGGATGCACTTTCCCAAGCTTAATAGTTTTAACAATTGATATTTGTTAGAACTACTACAATTCGAATATTTTTACATAATGATAGTTGATTTTGTAACATTTGTGATCATTAATTTTCTTATTGTTCAATCTACTAAAAAGCATAAATCTTTTAACTAGAATTGGAAGTAAACAATTTCCGAGTTCATCAAAAGAAGTATAATACAATGTTTAGCAAATAATATTTTGATTTGGTAAGAATGACCTAGATTTTTTTAGGAATTTACAGTAATAAGAGACTAAAATGTCTTCAATTTCAGAATATAAATTTTTCGAGTTAAATCAATAAAATGACCATAGGATGCACTTTCCCAAGCTTAATATGTTTTAAGGATGCAAAGTGTCAAATTAAAAATGAGCATTGTTAAGTGCACTGCAGTTTTGGCTATGTGCACCACAAAGTCACTTAATTCATGACTCAAACTCCTTTCTAAATTTATAACTAAGGGCACTCACTATTTGTGCACCGCACTCAACCATAGCCCCGTGAAGACGATTAAGTCTGGCCGTGCCCTCCGCCGCTTCAACCCTCGCCGCCAGCGCCGACACCTGCCGCGTTTTCCGCTAGTGCGGCGGAGTTTCGCAGGACAGCTTCAACGCATCGGCCTTCACAGCCTCCACCGCCGCCCGACTGCGCTTACAGCGCGGGCTCGATCGAGAGGTTCTCAAAAGCATCCCTACGATGGTGTACGCCGAGGTGCAGGAACACAAGATCGGCAAGGGGGCGCTCGAGTGCGCCATATGCCTCAACGAATTTGAGAACGACGAGACCATCCGCCTCCTCACGAAATGCGATCATGTCTTCCATCAGGAGTGCATCGACGCCTGGCTTGACATCCATGTCACCTGCCCCGTTTGCCGCACTAATTGCACCGATTTTTCATCCGCCAATTTCACCCCCAAAATTCTGGCGGGGAACGATGGGGCAAGCGTTGCCGATGCTCCGTCGCAGGCGGTGGAAATATCTGATCCGCCGGCGGCGGATCATGTGGCTATCTCGGTAGATGATGTTGAGGAGAGGAAAGAAGAGATGTGATCCGCCGGCGGGGAAGGAAGCAGTCTTAGGGGCCAGACTATTCGGCTTGGTAAATCGGAGCGTTGGCCGTCTTTCTTCGGCCGATCTCTCTTTGCGAAAATTCCGACGTGGGCGAGCCGGAAGAAGATGGACGAAGGATCGATGAGTAGGAAGTTAAGTGGTGTGAAATTTAAGGTAGATTTTCACGGTGGCGCCATCGCCGTCGCCGTCGCCGATGGGTCCAAGACAAACGCCAACAACGATTCGAACGAGTCGTCCAAGGCACCTCCAGAAAAATAGCTGAATCAAAGTCATCATTCTGGCTAAACACTCTCTCTATGAATCAGTTTTTTGTTTGTTTTGTTTCCCATTCTACTGTCATAAGAAAAAAATTCAGCCGATAATGGAATATTAATATTTCTAAGAAAGATGTTAAGCAACGCATAATTCAAAGTGAAGGGCTGCAAAATGCCAGAAACTAAGCTCTCGCTGTCATCGGAGAGACAGAAACTAAAGCAGGGCAGTTCTTATTATAAAGAAAAGTAAGAACAATCTGTCAAATAAGCTTCCCCACATCAAGGCCGCCCAGCTCATCACAAAGCAATTGAGAACAGTTTTTGTAAAAATCCATGTTATTTTTTGATTGTTGGTTTTCCAAATTTGAATAAAATCTATGTTTTGTCCTATTTATCATTTATTTTTATAAAAAAATGTTGTGGTCAATTGATACATCAAGTTAATTTTGTTAGTTTGCTATTAACAAAAATGCGGTGCACATAACAATTATGTGTGCACCTATCGTAGTGCAGTGCTCTTAACAAAAAAGTGCACATAGCGAAAACTGTAGTGCACTTAACAATGCTCTTAAAAATGAAGGTACCAAATGCAAATGAGAGGAAATTCGATGGCGCATTGTGCCAAAAGTCCATACAATGCGGATGTTCACTAGAACCCAGACCGTACCATGCTCTACAACTCAGATCTTGAAGTTAAATCATTTTTTTTTCTTCTTGAAGCATGGCTTAATATTAGAGTTGGCAAGCACATTAACCAAAAGATGTAATTTTGAAATAAATGCAACAATAATTAACTAAAATGCACTTTAAGCAAAAGTCAATTAAGCTATGATGCCAAACAAACGCTCTGTTTGGCACGGCTGTGGCGTTCGTGAATGTCGGACCTCACCTAAGGAATTTCATCCACTTTTATGTTAAAAAATAGTTCTCTTTTCCTGGTGGCCTCCATAACCACTGTCATGTCAAACATACATTTTGTGATGATAGAGTTTTTGTCCAAACTCACCGGAGCAAATAAGCCGTGCCGAACGGAGCCAAATTTAGGGCAACCATCATGGACAATGTTTTTTTTTTAATTTGATGGAAGGTATAATTGAAGCATTTTTGTGCTAGATTGATAATGACTTTTTGACACTTTGCATCCCCGAATTGCCCTATTTTTGCACTTTGTAGTCCGAATTTTTAAAATTGGCCCTTTGCACCTCCTAATTAAAGATTTTTGGCACTTTGCACCCTCTAATTACAGATTGCTGCCACTTTGCACCCTAAGGCTGAAATTTAAGGGGTATTTAGGTCTGGGCACCAACCAAAATGCTCATTTTGGCAATATGGCAATAGCCAAAATAAGGTAGTTCTGGGTGCAAAGTACAAAAATGAGCATTTTGAGTGGTGCCCGAACCTAAATATTCCTTAAATTTCAGCATTGGGGTGCAAAGTGTCAAAACTCTATAATTAGGGGGTGCAAAATGCCAATTTTAAAATTTCAGAATGTAAAGAGCTATAATAGAGTAATTCAGGGGTGAAAAGTGCCAAAAAGCTGATTGATAACTATATCACCTGGATAGTTCACAGACAATATATCATCGGCATAGTTTCTAGAAATGAAAGATCCAAACCTAAGGCTGGCACAAAATGATGCAGTTTCTGTTACATGTCTAAGGGTATTTTGGTGGTTGTTGATGGACTGAAGGGTATTTTTGTAATCTGGCTATATATATATATATATAGGTATAGCTGGGGTAGGGTTATGTTTTATGCTTGTATGTGTTGTATTGTAAGAAGGACTGGCCGCCAGGCTTCTTCCTCATCTTGTCCGGTATTCCAGCTGTTCAGGGTTTCCCTTAGGCTGAGAACTCCTTGTATTTGGTGATTGTTATTCCCTATTATCTAGTGAAGTTGCAGTGAAGTTGCAGGTTTGGAATCACTGTTTATTTGGAGTGTATCATTGGTATCAGAGCCAGACACCAGCCCCTTCCATGCGGGACTTGAAGAATCTCCGTCAGAAAAATTCGGTCCAGGCTTATTTAGATGAGTATGACATCCTTCTTCATCGGGTGGACGTCTCGGAGGAGTATGCCATTAGTTTATGTTTATCGGGCCTCAAGCCCGAGATTGAATATGCGGTGAGAATGTTCCAGCCTAAAACATTGCAGGATGTGTTTTCTTTAGCCCGGCTACAAGAACACCAGTTAGCGGTTACCCAGAAACGGCCTCCATTTTCGGTTGGTGGGCAGAGCTCTTCTAGTGACAGGCTCGCACCACCCATCAAGTGGCAACCTCCAGTTACAGCATACAAGCCAACCAGTCTTCCAGCAGGGAGCAGCTCCAACGCTCCCCCGGACCGAAAGAACCACCACCGGCTCACTTCAAAGGAGATGGATGAGAAGCGTAGGAGATGGCTCTGTTTTTGGTGTGATAGTAAGTTTGTGTCGGGTCATCGGTGCGGCGACCGACGCCAATCTTATACCTTGGAATTGGTTCCGGATGAAGATGACGTCGGAGCAGAGGATGGCAATACCGAGCCGGTGCAGCAGGAGTTCGAGGAAGAAATCCAGGTGGAGGAGGACCTGGATGCTATAATTCCACAACCGCGGGTGACCTTCCATGCTCTGACCGGATTGACGCATTTCCACACGATGCGCGTGACGGCGTCGTATAATGGGCGTCCTATCAACATCCTCATTGACTCCGGCAGCACGCACAACTTCCTCGATGCGGAGGCAGCATCGCGATTGCAATGTAAGCTTACATCCATACCTCTTTTTAATGTGGCAATCGCAAATGGAGGACCATTTCAAGTTCGCAGAAGGTGGAGGATTTTCGTTGGCGCATGCAGGATGTGTGGTTTACGTCGGAAATGTTGGTTCTTCCCTTGGGAGGGTGCGAAGTCGTGCTTGGTATTCAATGGCTGATCATGTTAGGCATGGTTCACTGGGACTTCAACAACCTCTACATGGAGTTTACGTACCAAGGCAAGAAGGTGTCGTTGCGGGGGGCGACAAAGCCGGAAGGCGGCTGGGTGCGGCAGCGGAAGATGCAGAAATTGCTCGCAAAAGGTGGACAACTCAGCATGATGGATGTTTGTCAAGTGCAGGAACGGGCAGATTCTTCACCGGCAACACCGGCGACGAGTCCGGCTCTGGGACAGACCAATGGGGATGATTTGGGGCAGGAGGAACAGCAACAATTATCGGCGTTACTCTCTTCCTTTGACGATCTCTTTATGGAACCGCAGGGCCTTCCACCATGGAGGGGGCAAGAACACCATATACATTTGAAGGATGAGAAGGTAGACATCAATTTACGGCCCTATAGATACCCTCCATTACAGAAGACTGAGATTGAAGGGTTAATCCAGGAGATGTTAAAGACCGGGGTCATACGACCGAGCCAGAGCCCGTATGCCTCCCCGGTGGTGTTGGTAAAGAAAACGGACGGTAGCTGGAGACTTTGCGTGGAGTACCGGAGACTTAACCATAATACGATAAAGGACAAGTTCCCTATTCCTATTATTGAGGAGTTAATAGATGAACTCCATGGGGCGATCTTTTTTTCAAAATTGGATCTCCGGGCGGGGTATCACCAAGTGCGTATGGCGGTGGAGGACATCCACAAAACGGCGTTTCGAACCCATCACGGCCACTTTGAATTTGTCGTTATGCCCTTCGGCCTTACTAACGCACCGTCTACGTTCCAATGTTTGATGAATAATCTCTTCCACCAACAACTCTGCAAGTCCATCTTGGTTTTCTTCGATGATATCTTGATCTTTAGTCTGTCATGGTCCGCGCATTTGGAGCACTTGAAGTTCACATTGGGAATCCTACGCCAGCACCAACTGTTTTTGAAAAGGAGCAAGTGTACTTTTGGAAGTCAAGAGGTACAATACTTGGGACATATAATTTCTAAACATGGGGTAGCTACGGATCCATCCAAAATTCAATCGATCCTTGATTGTCCGACACCAACATCGGTGAAGCAGTTACGCGGTTTTTTGGGGCTGTCGGGGTATTACCGCCGCTTCATTTGTGGCAATGGATTGTTAGCCAAACCACTCACCAACCTCTTGAAGACCGCCGGCTTTGTATGGGACACGGCAGCGGACCGGGTATTTGCGGAGTTAAAGCGGGCTGTTTCTTCACCACCGGTATTGGGTTTGTCGGACTTCCAGAAATCGTTCGAAGTGGAGACGGATGCATCAGATACCGGCATGGGAGCGGTATTATCGCAGGAGGGACGGCCGCTAGCATTCTTCAGCAAAGCGTTAGGCCCCAAGAATGCAGCCCTTTCGGTGTATGAAAAGGAATTGTTGGCTATTGTGTCGGCCGTGCAACATTGGCGGCACTATCTTGTGGGCAGTCCATTTATCATTAAAACGGACCATCAAAGCTTACGCTGCTTGATGGATCAGAGGTTAGCAACACCCCGCCAACATAAATGTCTTCAGAAATTAATGGGCTATGATTATGTGATCCAATATAGACAAGGGAAGGATAATATTTGCGCGGACGCCCTTTCCCGCAAGGTGCAATCCATGGAGCTGTATGCTCTTGTCAAGGTGACGTCAGACTTGCTACAGGCCATCAAGAATGCAGCCAAGGAGGATGATAAGTTGCAGCGAATCATCGCAACCAAGGTAAATGATAGCGCCGCGAAAGCACATTACAGCTGGAATCATGAACTGCTCTGGCGTAAGGGCCGGCTGGTTATAGGCCGGAATGATGCACTCTAGCAGCGCCTACTTCAAATATACCATGATGGCGCGGTTGGCGGCCATTCCGGGATGACAGCCACCTATCATCGAATGAAGAAAATATTCTACTGGAAGAATATGAAACCGGACATTTATGCTTATATCCAACGGTGCCAAGTATGTCAAAAGTGCAAGGCGGACAATCAGCGACCCGCGGGATTACTTCAGCCGTTGCCCATTCCGGAACGAGTTTGGCAGGACATTTCACTAGATTTTATCGAAGGCCTTCCGAAGAGCAAGGGAAAGACTACTATATTCGTGGTGGTGGACCGGTTGAGTAAGCAAACTCACTCATGGCAATCTCTCATCCGTATACGGCGGAGTCCGTGGCCCAAACATTCCTTGATTCTATATTCCGGTTACATGGCTTGCCGGCCTCCATTGTTAGTGATCGGGATGCTACCTTTGTGAGTCAGTTCTGGAAGGAGCTATTTAGGGTCCTTCAAGTGCAACTTAAACTTTCAACGGCCTATCATCCTCAAACCGATGGTCAAACAGAAGTGGTTAATCGGTGCATTGAGGGGTACTTACGGTGCATGTGTCATGAGCGTCCTAAGAGTTGGGCGGAATGGTTATCGTTAGCGGAATGGTGGTATAACACGACCTTCCATAGTGCCACACGGATGACACCTTCTGAGATAGTTTTTGGCCAAGAACCAATGTTACACATACCATGCATTGAGGGGACAGCCACAGTAGATGGGAAAAAATCAATCTCTTCAAGCTCGGGAACAGGTAATCAACACCCTTAAACATAATTTGACACGGGCACAGAATAGGATGAAGATGTTGGCCGACAAGAAACGACAAGAGCGACAGTTGGAGGTGGGGACTTGGGCCTATGTACGTCTCCAACCGTACAAGCAAACAAGCTTACGGGCGCATGGGTTTCATAAACTGTCCCCTCGGTTTTTTGGACCGTTTTTGGTGATCGAAAAGATTGGACAAGTGGCCTACAAGTTACAACTTCCATCGGAGGCCAAAATTCATCCAACCTTCCACATATCGCAGCTGCAGGAGCATAAGGGAGCACCACCGACGGGGTACATACCAATTCCGGTGGCAGTGAATGCGGAGGGGAGCGCGCTGATGGAGCCTTTGGCGGTGCTGGACAGGCGCATCGTACCAAGGAATGGGCGGGTGGCGACCCAACTGCTGATTCAATGGCCCGAGAGCAGCGGCAAGGAGGCAACGTGGGAAGATCTATGGTCCAGCCAAAAGAGATTTCCAGATTTTGTTCCTTGAGGTCAAGAAACGTGTGATGGGGGAGGTATTGTTACATGTCTAAGGGTATTTTGGTGGTTGTTGATGGACTGAAGGGTATTTTTGTAATCTGGCTATATCTTTATTATATAAACAAACCCAAAAGAAGGGATGGTGTAACATTTTAATCCCATTTTGCCCCTCATTTTTTTAACTCTCATCATTAATGCTATGGTATTTGGGTCATTTGATATTATCTTTATTATATTTATATATGTTATTCCTCTGCTTCTCCCCATGTCCAGACCCATCTCAAATCAGCATGCCTCGGTTCTCACTCCTCCCCATGTGCCAAAAGCAAATCCCGCCAACACGACGAATATCGCCGTCGCGACATATGTCGCGTCCACGACATATGCCGCGCCCACGACATATGTCGTGCCCACGACAAATGTCGCGCCCACGACAAATGTTGCTCCCACGGGGTCCCCCGTGCACGACTGCTTGTATATATATATAAGTATAGCTGGGGTAGGGTTATGTTTTATGCTTGTATGTGTTGTATTGTAAGAAGGACTGGCGGCCATGCTTCTTCCTCATCTTGTCCGGTATTCCAGCTGTTCAGGGTTTCCCTTAGGCTGAGAACTCCTTGTATTTGGTAATTGTTATTCCCTATTATCTAGTGAAGTTGCAGTGAAGTTGCAGGTTTGGAATCACTGTTTATTTGGAGTGTATCAGTTTCTTAATGGGCAAAAGGACATTAAAATAGGGAGCATGAGTTTCAACCTCGAGGGCGTGCTTAAACCGCTGAGACTTTTTGAGGTCCCTGACGATATTACGGAGCTCCGGCGCCGTTGCCTTCCTTCCCTCGGCAATCCACTTCTCGATCACCGAGGTTGCGCTCCTCTTGGGCAACCGAAGCCGGAAGATCCGGCTGCGCAGGTCATCCGGAGCTTCCATTGGGTAAGAAGAAGACTCCGCATCGTCCCCCGCCAATCGTACGCCGTCGCTCGTTGGTTCGGCGGTGGAGGAGAAGGACCTGGAAGTATGGATTTGAGAAAAAAGGATCGCGCTGTAGATCTGAGTTCTGGGAGCCACCGGAAAGCACCGACGGAGGAGAGCGGCGGAGAGAAAACCCATCGTCGACTCGCCGCCTCAACTTCGAAGTGTGGTCCGGAAACTGGGTGGGCGGATCGAAAGGGGAACTTAAAACCGGGCCCGGACTTCGCAACAATATGGGGCCTGCCTGAGCCAATCGGACAGGGCCCATGTAGGGCCCCAAAATGTTGAGCAGGTGCCCATCATTTTTTAGGCTTTGTTTGGCGCGGCGTTTTGAGAGCGGCGGACCGCCGATTTTTCAAACGCCGTGCCAAACAACATTTGGAGGTTATTATGGTGGCATCAGCCAACGTGTTTTACAGCGGGGGTGTACTGTTTTTGACTCACGGAAATTTTCTGCGACTCAAAAACAGCACCAGTCTTGGCTATAGCATTGTTGCTCCCCTTTTTTTATAAATTATAATATAATTTATTAACGTTATAATAATATAACTATAATAATTTATATTATAATTTATAAATGTTAAAATAATATTATTATAATATAATATATTATAATCTAAAATAATTATATTATAAACATTATAATGAGATACATTATAATATAATATATATTATTAATTATGTTATAATCTAATATATAATATAATATTAAAATTTTAAAATTATCTTAATTAATATAAGTTATATAAATTATTTCAAAAGAAATTTTTGATTGATTTTTAGAAAGTTTTGGTTCATGTGATTGTGTCTTACATGTTGAAACAGCACTGCATATTGTTCTTCTAAATAGTTTCACAGATTCTGTCACCACTCTTCAAAACTGTTGATTCTTCTGAGACTGCTTCTCCAGTCGCTACAGCTGCGCCAAACAGAGCCTTAATGTGTTGGGCACGCTACCCAATATTTTTTTGGGCGCTGTTACGTGCACACTATTTTTCGCTATGTGTACATCATTGATATGTGCACGCCATAAATTTTATTTGCAGGCCAAAATGTCAAGTAAACACAAAAAAATTTATTTGTATGCTAAATTGTTAAATAAACATCAAAATAATTTTTGAGTTTTTTGTTACCAAAATAAACCCCAAGAACGCTCAATTGACCCATGATTTATGAGAAGTCACTCTGAATGAGATAAGTTACATAATTTTTTTTTATAACGAGAAGTTGCGCTTAGATATGCAAGAAGAGAGATTGTACTACAATCCCAGCCATATGTAGAGTGTGCTTATTCTTGTGATTTTAGAAGAGCATTTCATTTACTTTGTTGCAATAAAACATGAATTATATATAATTATCTTATTTATATGGATACAGACTGAAATGTTCTGCTTGAGTTGGCATATTTTGTTAACAAAAATTGGTACAAATTAAAGGATTGTGATTCATGAATAAGTACAAGATATGAATCAATAACTACTGTCCACAAAAGAGAATGATTATATCAGCAATCCACACTAAGCACAATCCTGATTTATGCAATTGACTGTTAACCAATTAGTTCACTAAAAGAGCTTCATTGAATGAATCATGATTGTGCTTAGCGTGATGTTGGGCTTGCTGATATAATTTCTCCCTCTAGTAAACAATAGTTAGCAATTTATATCATGTAATTAAGCGTGAATTAATCTGTGATAGTAGTAATTGCACTTTTATTATGTATTAGTAGTGTGTAAAAGTAGTCATGCACGAGGTTCGTCTATCCCGACAGTTACAGTACCCCCACTACGTGCCACCCCAAGCGAGTTTTGATCCATTTTTACAGCATGTCAATTCCTCACGCTTAGGTTTAATATGGGTGAGATTGAAAAAAATAGTGGTATTGTTTATTTTAAAAGTTTGGTGTGCACATAGCTAAAAATGATGTGCACGTAACAACGCCTTTATTTTAAGAATTTGGCGTGCATAAAGCCAAAAATGGTGTGCACATAACGGTGTCCTATTTTTTTAATGTACTACCTAACATTTTTAATGATGACCAACGTTCCCATCATTAAAAAATGTTGGGTTCATCATTAAAAATGTATTTATGTTGGGCCCTGCTTGACTCATCATTAAAAATGTTGGGTCTAACATAAAAAATATTGGGAGCCCGGCAATGCCCAACGGGATTTCAGACTGCTCTTGGCTTGGGCCTTGCACCAAGTCAGGCCTTAGTCAAATAAGGGGGGCCTGGTGAGCTCGGGCCTATCCATGCTCAGGCTTTACCGATAATTGGGCCCGAGCCAAATTTGCATCTCCAATGTAAATCAGTTTTGGATACGTGTAGATTTTAAATTGTATGTGTAAACCAAATTGTTACGTTCAAATCAAAATAAAATCTTTCAAAATTCTTTAAATAAAAAAATAGTAACTACTAGTTTGCATTGAAAGATTTTAGTTGAGTCATTCATATTCAATATTACAAATTTAACCTAAAGAATAAGTTTTCGATTAATCATTGAAATCCTCTTGAGTCATATCTATTGGCTTGAATTATTTCATCTGCAAACCAAAAGTGTGTCAAAAATTAAAAACATATATGTTTTATGATAGTCCAATGTTTTTGTCTAACTACTTTATAGTCCCTTTAGGCCCAGCAATATATCATGTGACCTCCTAATTACCCTATTAATTTTTTGACACCTGCAAAAGAAATATTCATTAGCAAACATTAACATAATATATTGATTAATGAAAAATACAGATTGAGTAAAAAGCAAAATGTATAGGATTATTTAGCAATGTTAAAATGATAACTTATCTAAGTCGAGATATTTGAAGGTAGTGGGCAATCATCACACATCTTAAGTTGCATAAAATAATTTCTATGAATAAATCTCATGAATATTTTCTTCGAACTGGCGATGGTGTTGAATGTAATGACAAGAATGTGAAACACTAAAATATGTTGAAATAGACTAATATAATATTTGTAGCAAGATGCGATTGTTATTTTCATATCTGACATTCTCATCCATTTATTCAAATGGAGCAGGAACAATCATACAATTAATGGATTCTTGCAATTCTGATTTTTTTGTTTTCCCAAAAATATTCTCATATAATGTTGTATGTTGTTGTAGTTAATGTGAAAACTCAATACAGACTTTTAATCATGCATTCTCCATATTTAATCCATCAATGATTACTCGGTAGCCGCAATATTCATCTCCAGCGAAATAGACAACATCAACAATATAGTCTGATATGTATGATGACATCTCTTTATGGGTGACTTGTAGTAATCTTTTTTCATTCCTTACAACCTTTTGTGATGGAGAGATTTTGAACTCATTTTCAATATCAATTCTTATTCACCCATCAAAACATATTCAAATAGGAAGGGATCGCGCTTAGTCGACTTATAATATTTTGAGAACTTCTCGTAACTTCCTTAAGATTTACCCTTTGTTTTTTGTTGTTATAGAATGTACCAATATTTGACTTAAAATGAGATTCATAAGTTCACGTATTTTTCTCTTTATCTCCTGTTTTGAAGTTATGGGTGTTATTATGTCTTATTAAGATGCCTTCAAATTCCACATCGATTTCAATAGTCACATTATATTCAAATTCTTAAGATGTCTTTATTTTCATTCGTTTTGTGTCAGGTAAGTTACTTCTAATTGTCATGTATCATCCGTAGTGGAAACACATTATATTGTATTATGTTTGTTGGGTTCGGGTTCTTATACGATGTAGAGAAAACCCACGGAGACGGATGTCAATAGATCCACAATTTGGTGGATTGAGTCGTGGTGAGAATTAGGCATTACACCACTAGAAAAATGAGTATTAGCTACACGTTTTGTTGTCATGGTCAAAATTCGTGGCTAATAGTTACGTATTATCCACGGATCATATTTCGTGGCTAATAATTAAGTATTAGCAACGGATAACAAATTCGTGGCAAAAAACTTAACATTAGCCACGACTTTGACGAAATCATGGCAAAACAAATACTATTATATAGTTTATAAAAATTATATATATTCCCTGCAGGTCTGACTCCTCATTTAAGTGCTCTGAAAATATTAAATCAACCTAGCTTCTCCCGTCGCCTTTTTCCCGATTGGCTCCTCCCATCGGCCTCCTCCCCTCGCTCAGCCACCATACACTAGGAGTCTATTCCCACAGTTCTCTCTGTGCCCTACTCTGCTGCTCAGTCTGCCTCCCCCTCGTTGTTTTTCTCCGTGGTCTCCACCGATCACCATAGCTGCCTCTATACAAGCCCGTCGTCACCCGCTGCTTCTTTCACCAACCTCATATTCATCTGCGACAACAATTGCGTCGTAGTGGCTTCTCCGCTTCCTCGTAGTCCGATGGCAGGACTTTTTTTCCACTTCTCCTCTAGATTCAGAGAGTGAGCGCTCCCGATTCTCCCTTCCGGACGCAGGGAAGCTCTTCCCTTTTTGGCTTTTCCTGTTTTCCAGATCCAGATCTGAGATCTCCACTTCTTCAGTTCTCCTCTAGATTTCAGTATTAAGGTGATCATTTCGATTTCATTTTTTTTGTCTTAATCTCTTTTCTATAGCAGATTCTGTGATTTTCATGCTTCATTTGCTTATAGTAGAGGAACTGAGGTCCGAGGAGCCAGGAGGTGATTTAATTTTTTACATTTGACTCATTTTGTGGCATAAACTTTTGGAGGCGAGGTAGTACCATATATAATTTTTATGTATTTCTTTTAAATTTTTTTTACTGCAAATATGCATCTGTTGTCTGCAAAGCATTTCCTGAATGGTGATTCCACCAAATTTTTGAGAAAAGTCCATTGTAGCTTCACGCTTAAGTCTTCTTAGGGTCCTAGCTCTTTATTGAACTAAAGCTCCAGCCTCCAGTGTTATTTTCTTATGTCATCAGCTGGAATGTGTTAGGGTTGGGCAGGCATTGGGGTAGTAGATCAAGGGTATATGAGTGTCATAGACTTTTATCGACTTATTTATTTTCTTTCATGGAGGTGGGACAATTTTTTTGCTTACTGTCAGTATTTAAAATTAAAAAAAATTATTAGTTTTTTAAAACAATCTTGTAAATTAGATGTTAAAGAGTGGAAGAGACCAAATTTCTACTCTCAAATCAAATTAATGTTTAAAATTAGAAGTATTATTCTCGGGTTATAAAGAGTTTGAAGCATTTCTATGTCAATGCTTACGCACAAGGTATTATATTTTTATGTAATTTTGCATATGTTACTTTTTATTTATGATTTTTTAGGAGTTTATAATTTCTATTTCATTATAATTCCATGTAGTCATGTTATTGTTTTGTAACGCTAATTTATGTTTAATTTGTTGAAGAGATTTTCTTTGAAAACATTCGTGATGTTGCTTGATCAGATGGTAATGAAAATGATGCACTTTGGATATATTTATTATTATTGAACTTCTTAGAGTTTTTTCTGAGCTATTTTGTATAATCTTCTACTTTACTAATACTAATCTTGAATACTAAGGAAGAGAAGTTCGATTTTTAGTAGCGTGGGGGTAGCATTATATTGCAGTTTCCCCGTGGTATTGTGAATGTGGATCAATTTGTATCTTTGTGGAAGCTAAAGATTTATCTATAGCTTGGTGAGAGTAAGATTTTTAACACGACATTTTAACAATTACGGTGGTATAATTTTTAATTTTTATTGGATTAATTTGCATCTTTGTATTATGTGTCATCTTTGTCTTCATTTCTAATTTAAATCTTTGTCTGCATTATAATGTCATCAGTTTTGTTTAAACATATGTCATCAGTTTGCTTAAACTGATTCCATCAGTTTTGCTTAAATTAATGCCAGCAGTTTTTCTTGTAATGCTTATAAATTGTTAACATGCATACTTGTTCAATTTCCTTTAGGTATATCCCTACTCCTTCGTTCGTCTGGTATGTTTTTATATTTCCTAGTTCAATTTGTGTATTATGTGCGTATTCAAGAGCCTGTGAAATTTTTAGTACACATACTTATATTTCATTCCACCTATCTTCTATGTTAATTTCATCACTAAATTACTCCCTATAGTTAAGCCTTCTGTCTCTTTTAACCTTTTCTTCATTTGTATCTTTTTTTGACTAATTGCAAATACCAAATCATGTTTTCTAAAAGGCCATTAGGAGCTGTTTTTGTGTGGGGCTTCTACTGTTATGCCCACAACTAGATGGACTGAACATCTGGAATCATGAACCATGGAGTTAAGAGCTCATAACTCTTTATCATGTAATTAGTTTTGTGTGATGAGCTAATTATGTTTATATTGTATTGTATGTGTTTATTCACTAATAGTGCTAATACTTATTCTTTTTGGTACTTGTATTAGTAACACTTGTACATGTATGTTCCTTTTTGCATGAGTTATGAATGTTCTAGTAATTAGTATTTTGTGCACCTTGCTTCAAGTGCATGTGTTAAGATATTGAAAATGTGCTTTCATATCAGACATCATAAAATTGTTGTATTACTTTCAACTTTGCTGGAATCAATTATATCCAAGAGATGCAGCTATTTACAAATTGATGGGAGAACTGAAATTTCAGACAGGGAGAAGACTGTTAAGGTCCATTAGACTTGCTTATAAATGAATTGAAATTTTTATTTGCTTGTGATCTTAAAGAGTCTGCCCCTATATAAGGGAGGTTAGTGTTTAGCCTAACCCGGATTTCCCCTGGCTCCCAGCTTCATCTGCAACACATTGATCACGACCATATCTCAATTCGTTCCAATAAAGATGATGCCTTGCTTCAGCAGTAGCACATCAATCGTGTCCATCTGCAATACTTTGAGGGAACTTCTCAGTATATTGCCCAATATTTTTTTTGATAGTTGTACTGTAGATCATACTTGTTTAATTGCTATATATATGATTCAAATATATCTTTGTTTTTTTTTTCTCTTACTTTTATTTTTATAAATAACTTATTTTGGAAGCTCTATGTTGTTTCATGCTCTTAGGCTTCATTTGGCACGACGGTGGAGTTTGCTCCCGGCAGGTCGAAATGGAGATTTGGAACCAGAGGGGGGGATGCTGGGTTGGAAAAGCGGCGTTTGAGGGGCTTTTTCTTCTTGCGGCGGGTGCAAATGGAGCAAATGCCGCTGGCGCCCCGTTTGTTTACCCGCCGTCCGGCGACGTTTGCTGCAAACCCCCGATGAAAACGTCGAAACAAACGAAGTCTTAGAATATATTGACCTCTTAACTTGTTCTACGTTAACAATTTTAAATAAATGAATGCGAGTGTACTTCACTGCTTCGAAGTTATGTGAATTTAATTTAATTTTAGATTTTTTTGACTATCATTATTTTCTCCTCTTATGTTAATATTAATCAAGTCAAGTGTTACGGGCTGTGCCACAAGAATCTGGGACTCTAGGCATAATCTCGCTCGCCCTCCCGCATTCTAGGCCCCCTTACCGCAACATGTGTCGCGGCCTAACGCAGCCAACCCCATTTTCACACCTATTCTCAGTGTGATGGGGATGTTGAGGCCAGGATTCGATCCTGCTACCTTCTTGATAAGAAGCACTTAACGCTTGCCCTCATCACCAACTGATCTGCTGATCAGTTGGTGATGAGGGCAACTGATCTGCGGATCAGTTGGTGATGAGGGCAACCGTTAAGTGCTTCTTATCGAGAAGGTAGCATAATCGAATCCTGGCTAAACAAATACTTTTATATTACCATGGATTTAAGAATACTGTTGAAATACGTTGTATGAGGGTCAATCCAATAGCTCATTAGAGAGTCTATTTCTATTTAGAGTTTAGCCACTCATCTTAGCATAAAGTTGAGCCTCCACACTATAAATATTTGTCTACTCTTGTAATAATATTTGTGAAGAAGGAAATAATAAATTATTCTATTTTTTCTCTCAATTAATGTGTTTTTTATATGATATCGAATCTGATTCATTCGATTTAGGTCTTACATGATTGAGCGTGTATCTCGTTAATTTACAGTTGTAACAATCTGCAATTGTATTACAGTATTTTGAATGTATTTTTTTTAAAAAAACATAAATTAGTATTTGTCACGGCTTGTAACTGTGACAAATAGTTTTTTTAAAATGATGAGTTCACTTTTAGCCAGGGTTTCATACTGTGGCTAATAGTTGGCTTATTTGCCACGACATTTTTTACCATTGCTAATACTATTTGCTACGGCCAATTCGTGGCTTAAAAGTTTTAGCCACGCCGACTTTAGCCACGGAGTTTTCCCATAGCTAGACCGTGACTAAAACTTTTTAGCCACGATTTTGAACTTTTTGTCAGGAAAATTTGCCCTGACCAAAAGTCTATTTTCTAGTAGTGAATTATATGTCAAATCAAGGAGATAATCATGCCGACTTATATCATTTATTTTATATATTATACTGTAAAATATATAATTTATATTATATAAAGAAAAAATGTAACCTAAAACTACTTCTACGAGTTAGTTGACAGTCCACGTGAAGGAAAAATAAAATAAATTTCATATTTGACTTACCTCTCTTTGTGTCGCCCACGTGAGAAAAGAAAATGGGTTATAAAAGGAGGGCACCATCCAAACAAGCATTAACTCCAAGTCTTAAAACAAATTGTACGAGAACTTCGAGCACTCAACTGGTGAGAGATTTAACATTATTTTTGCTGGAGTTGTGACATGAAAGTAATATCAAGGTTGCGACGTTCGTGAAGGTAGAGCGTCGAGGTTGCGACATCTATAGAGAAGTGAAGTAATATGCTCTAGATGATTTCATCATCTTACTCATGTATGTAGATGACATGTTGATAGTCGGGCGGAGCACTACGTGCATTAATGAGCTAAAGTAACAGTTAAACTCCACATTTGTGATGAAAAACTTAGGAGCAGTGAAAACCATCCTAGGGATGTATATTCGGAGAGATAAAGTCTCCAAATTACTTTGGCTATCGCAGTAGAGATATATCAAGAAGGTGCTATAGAGATTCAATATCAATCAAGCAAAAAAGGTAAGCATGTCGCTTGCGTCTTACTTCAGACTTATCGCGGATCAATGCCCGAACACAATCAAGGAGGAAGAGGAGATGCAAAAAGTCCCCAATGTTTATGCAGTTGATAGTCTCATGTAGAGGTGTCCTAAAAAACCGGGCCCACCGGGACGGCCCGACCCGGCCCGGTGAAAAGCCCGACAGGCCCGCTCCCGAGCCAAGCCCGCCTTGGGCCCAGACCGGGCCATGAGGCCCTTCCGCGCCCCATTGTAGGGCAAATGCCGGGCCCGGTGCCCGGGCCGGGCCGGGCAAAGCCCGGTTACCGGGCTTAGACCGGGACTGGAAAAGCCCGTGCTAATCCCGGGCTAGCTCTTAAAGCCGTTGGCTGCCAGCATGCCACATGTGCTGCAAATAGCAGCCAGCCCATTATTTTATTAAAAAAATAAATTTTCTATTTTTTTATTTTTTTAAAAAAAACTATAAACCCCCCTTCGTTCCCTCTTCTACCCCCTCATCCCCCACCCTCTATCTCTCTAATCTCTATTCTCTCAAATATGTCGTCAACGCAGGCGTCTTCTTCATCATCCGTCGCTCATAAAGTGGTGGAGCACAAGCGTACGACGCCGGTTTGGGAATATTTCGACTTAGTGCAAGTCGGCGCGGAGCAAAAGGCAAGGTACAAACAGTGCTCGAAATTACTTTCGATCGCTGGCAACTCGACACTCGCGATGTTGTGTTTTTTTATTTTTTGTTGTAAATCATATGTTTTGATTTTTTTTTCTGAATTAAAAAAATAAAAAAAAACAAATTTTTTTTAAAAATAACCGGGCCGGCCTGGGGTCCCTTACCAGGCCCCCTAGGGAGCATAGCCCGGCCCGGCCCGGCCCAGTTACACTGTTAAGCCCGGCTCGGGCACGGTTCGGAAAAGCCCGGGCCCTATAGGCCCGAGTCAAGCCCGGGCTTTATGCGCACCACTAGTCTCATGTATGTCATGGTTTGCACTCGCCCTAATATTGTGTGTGTTGTCACTAAGAGTATGTTTCTCTCTAATCCTGGGAGAGAACATTGAAGCACTATGAAGCGGAATTTGAAGTACTTGCGTAGGACATCGGACTTGGCGTTGAAGTTTGGAGCTAGTGGGCCAGAACTATTAGGCTACACTAATGTTGATATGGCAAGAGATTTGGACTCTAGGAGATCAACCTCGAGGGTACCCGATCTTGTTTGCGGGGGGAGGGGGAGTCGTTTAATGACATTCAAGACTATAGAAGTGTGTTGCACGATCGACTACGGTGACAGAGTTTATTATGCTTACTATGACAAGAAAAGAACTTCTTTTGACAAAATGTTTCATTAAGGAGCTAAGTTTCACTCAAGATCGCTACACGCTCTTATGGGACAACTAGAGCACAATTCATTTAGGAAAGAACCTCACATTTCACTCGAGGTCCAAGAATAGTGATAAGTAATATCATTAGATATACGACATCTTAGAGCAGAAGGAACTGGACCTATAAAGTACACACTAGTGACAAATAGAGCAAATATGCTCGCAATGCCAGTGCAGAGAGGTAAATTTGAATACTGCATAAGGATCAATGAGATGGCAGTTTCCTCATCATCATTGTGAAGGAAGTGATTTATTGGGGTCAGGTTCCCATTCAATGCGGAGAAAACCCACATCGACGGACGTCGAGAGATCCATAATTGGGTGAATTGAGCTATGACGAGATTCAAGCGTAATTAGATGTCAAATCAAGAAGATAATTATGACGACTTATATAAATTATTTTATATAGTGTTATTATATAATATAATAATAATATATAAAGGAAAAAAGCAACCTACACCTACTGATGTGAGTTAGCTCGCAGATTACATGAAGGAAAATAAGAAAATGTAAGTCATCTTTAACTTATCTCTCTTTGTGTCGCCCACATGAGAGGACAAAATGAATTATAAAAGAGACCACCATCCAAACAAGCATCAACTCCAAGTCTCAAAGCAGATTGAAAAAGAATTTCGAGCATTCAACTAGTGAAATGAAAACTTAAGGAAAGTTTTTTGTAATTTCAAAAATAGGAGAGGTGCACTCACTAATTATGCTAATTTACAAGGGAGGCTTGGGTAATTATTTCTTTTTATATATTGCATTTTGATAACATATGCTATAAGAAAAAATTTGAAGAGTGCAACATTTAAATAACTAGAAGCCCGACTCAGGCTAGGCCTAGTCTTGACCCGATCCCAGTCCTTGCCCGGACCCGCTCCCAGGTCTTGCCTAGGGCTGGACCTGGACCAAGACTAGCACAGGTTGCAACTTGCTGCCCAAGTTGCCACTGAAAGTCTGCAACTTGCTACCCAAGTTCCCACTATAAGTCTGCAACTTGCCGCCCAAGTTGCCGCTGCAAGTCTGCAAGTTGTCCAATATCTCTATGAAGAGACATTGCAGCCGACAACGACTCTTCATAAAGACGTTGTTGTGGTAGCTTGACAAAGTTGAACAATTTAAATAATTTAGAATTTGAAGATTCAATAATTTCAAATTTTAATACAAATTTTACAGATTTCTATAATTATTATTATGATTTATATGGGTCGCGACCGCGAGATGATTCAACACAAGTACAAATAGCAGGTGATTTTCAAAATGAAATTTATGAGATTGCGTCTAAAAAAATCACGAACTACCAGTACATTAAATGAATTAGGACTATACACTAAAATACGATTTAGAAAGTATACGGCAAAAAATGAAATTGAAAATTTTAATATATTAAAGTGGTGGAAAAATAAAACTAACACATATCTTATTTTGGCCTTAATGACTCGCGATATATTAACTGTTCAAGCTAATATAGTAGCTTCGAAGTCTGCCTTTTCTTTTAGTGGCAGTGTTTTGAATGAACAACGGAGTCGCCTAACGAAGAGTTGTTGGAGATTTGTATTTGCTATAAAGATTATTTGGATGCGGCAGACAGAAAACAACATACTGCTTCCATCGAAGACAGCTCCTCGTTAGTCGAAGAAGAACTGAGTTCGTTAAACTTGGCTAATGAAAATTGAGTATCAGTGATATATTTTATTTTATTTTGGGCAGACTGCTATACAATGCTTTGACACCTTACTTATTATGGGTGGGTAAGTTGAGAGTTATGAGATTTTGTGTGTTTTGTAAGTTCGGGTAATTTTTTTTGAGATTGGTGGCCGACCCATTTGTGTGTTGTAATATTTTCAATATGGAATAAAATATAACATTTTTATATTATTAAGTATTTAAAATTTTAATATATATATCTTACATAATATATTTATATTATTTAAGTTTTATAAAAAATAAATTTTATTTGAAAAAATCGGCCTTTGGTAGGCCTGCTTAAGCATGATTTAGGCCTTGCCGAAAAGGCCCTGCTAGTCCCCATTCATGTTTGTGTTTGTTGGAATCCTAACATGAGACGTCAGAGCTTGCAGGAAAGCCTGAGTCTAAGACTTTGAGCAGGTGGGGCCTTTGCTGGAGTTCCATGTGGCGGCCTGTGTGCCGTGGGAGGGTGTATTACCCCTTTTGTTTGAGGCTTTATGCCAATGGGGAAACGATGAGTACCCATGTGATGTGATGATGTGCTAGATGCATACGAGATAAGGTGCCTTGGGTGAAGCCCGAGTTGTTGCATTCATGTTGCATAAGTAGGCCCCTTTTATTTATATGCTCAATCAGTAGAGAACGTGTATGATGTGTGTGACATCCAAGCCTGTTTCTGTAGTTGCTTTTCTTGCTTATGAATATTGCATACAAAGTGCTAACTTGCAGGTTGGAGGAGTACCCCGGGGTCCGTTAGGGGCGGCCGTGAGGATATGTGTTTGTTACACAGTTTGCAGAGGGTCTGGGCCTAGGTCTGACTATTGTCAGTCCTGGGTCTGCGCACAAAAAGCCTGTGCCTGACAGACCTAGGACTAAACTAGGTCTGCTAGGATTTATGTGCACCACTATCTAATATACACACCAAAGACACAAGAAAAACACAAAAACACTACATATGGACTGGAAATCACAAGAAAAATACAAAAACATTCATAAAAATATGAATCTTCTAAGTATTATCAATTATCATCTATCTGCGTGAAAATTAATTCTAGCAATTATGTTAAGGAATACCAAATGTCAAGTTAATCGTTGTTGGAGAAAACAAAATGGGATCACCTGTTAATGGAGGATTCAGAAAATGAAATACTATTTGGTTAAACAAAATGAAATCTTCAAAATGGAAACCAATCAGATATTTTGCATGGACGAGATCATGCTCAGCTTGGAGGAAACAGGGGAACTAAAACCTGCGGTGAGAAGGATGCTTGGACGGGAACCAGCGATGAGAGAGAACTAACGACTAGAAGGAAGCTTGAAAAGGAACTAACGTCTCGGACGAGAACGAGTGGCACTAGCGAAAGGCTCGATGACACTAGGGTTTCTCCTTGCTCCGTTCGGGGAAGAGGGTTGTGATCCACGAGAAGCAACAAACGACTTGTTGGGTTTGCACCTATCTATATTACAATGCCACGAGGACCTCTATTATCATTGACAACCAAAAAACAGTTCTATGAAATCCTGAAGCAGCCGGACACATGTGGAAGCTGGACAAAGTTGAACGTGGTTTTGTGTATCTCATTGGGAGTCGTGCTGGAGAAGTCCGACAATGACAGAATGTCCTTTGAATTGAGTATTCCACTTTGTTTGTTTCAGCGGTGGCGTTTTGGAGCGTTAAGAATTTGAGTGGTAGGAGTGGAGGGAGGGGGGTAACTTTGGAGTTGAAGGTCAAAAATGACGTTTCGCAACATTGTCAATAGAAAAAGGGATTTTACCAAACATGTTTTTTTAAAAGTTGACGTTTTCTTTCCACCGTCAATGGAGTAAAAACACTGAAACAATCGAAGCCTTTGTTTGTCCTCATTTCTTTGTGTCCTTAGCCTTATCGTCGCCGACCACATTAAAAAGATAGCCATTCCCTCGATCTAGATAATAACGCATAGGAGGGTTTGCGACAAATAGGGCAGTCAAAAAGAGGAGTGAAAGAATATACATATCTTTCCATTTTACCTGATACAAGAACTTGACATGTAAACCAAGACCCTTCCTGAGTTTTGCAACCTCGCTGGTTTGACGTCTGACCGACTCCCTCTCCCGACGGTTCTCCCTCCCAAACTCACCGGAACATTTGTGGATTGGCCGCTGCCCTCTAACATGCCCGAAGTGATGAGAGAGTATACGACGATGATCGATTTGTCCTTGGCTTTTCTATAAATCACATGCACTGCATTATCTATCTTCA
This sequence comes from Platanthera guangdongensis, assembly GCA_039583875.1. Classification (NCBI taxonomy): domain Eukaryota; kingdom Viridiplantae; phylum Streptophyta; class Magnoliopsida; order Asparagales; family Orchidaceae; genus Platanthera; species Platanthera guangdongensis. Next base: position 5,344,479 of record CM077151.1, on the reverse strand, counting down.
ATATATTCATGTACGCATGTGCTGAAGAACCATTGCTGCTAGTTTGATGAACAAAGACAATGGTAAAATATCTAAAGTTTGCTGGGTTATATATATAGGTATATATACATATTCATGTATAGACATGTAGTGATAAAGTTAGACTTCGGTTTTGTAATACATAAGGTTCAATTTTTTTTGTTCGTCAGATTTCTTCTCACTCTTGTGGTGGGACCCTTCCTTGAACTCTGCCTGCACGGGGATGTTTTTTTCATCAAGTTGCCCTTTTTTATCAAATATCTCCTCAAAATGAGCTTCAAGTTGCCTGAAATTTCTTTCATCCTGAAGTTAATTGGATTGTAACAATACAGTGCATCTGTTTACCTTACTACTTTTTCACTATATAGATGAATGAATGCTTACTTTCCTATGTGATTGTTGGAACAAGGAAAATCCATGCCCCAAATGTTTGGACCAATGAGGACCAAAGATTACTTGCTAAATGGTCGACCCGGATGCATGGAGGCTAGGTAGAGCCAAAGAGCTAAAATCTTCTATATCTGCCTATATATTGCACCTCAGGCTGCAATGTGTAGGTCCCACCACTTACTCGAAAATGTATATGAACTTTCCTTCCAAAGCCAAAGTTGAGCGAAACACAAAAGATGCGAGCTCTGGAGTCAAAGGGAAACCTTGCGGGGGTTTAACAACCTTCTCTCTTGTGCCATGTTGTCCTATTTATAGGCAATTCAGAGAGAGGTCTTCTGAGCTGGCTCATACTGGACGAGTTCTTTTGAGCTCACCCATACTGGACGAGGTTATCTGAGCTCGCCCATATTGGGGGAGGTTTTCTAAGCTCACCCATACTGAACGAGGTCTTTTGAGTTCGACGAATTATTGATTATATAGTGATATCATTTGGATCTCCCATTTAGTCGTCAAATCCTAAGATTGTAAATTTTTATTTGCTATGTTTAATATATATATATATATATATATATATATATATATATATATATATATATATATATATATATATATATATTAATTTTGAATGTGAATAACACTCGTGAGTCGTGATTGTGCATTGTGATTTTTGAAATGCATGTTTACAAATAGCCAAAAGTATGGTGCTAATTACATTGTCCGTAATTAATAATATAAATTCGAATTCTTAAAAATTTATTTTATTGAAAAATTGTTGGAAAGAGGAGGAAGAAGACAATGGGGCTGCAAATATGTCTTATGCGGTCCCTTGACACAACTGTCTTCGAGAGGGATACGACTAATGGGAGTGTCACGTCGTGACACTTTTGTGACCAGGTCACAAGTGCGACCGCACAATGAGCCTATGCACGTTCTCTAGTATATGCTACTATTAGTATATATTATATAAATAATACGTAGATGATCGATCATATACCCGATAATTCCTCTCTCGAGAAATCTGGTATAAGAAATCTACTCTTCCAAATAGTTTGGTGATTTTCCCATCATTCAGCATAAAAATAGATTTTATCATCGCTGCTTCTCACCACTGCTTCTCCTATCGTCACAATTGAGCCAAATAGAGTCTTATGGTCTGTTTGGTAAAACAACACAACAACGACACACTACTGCTGTCGACAAATTAGTGCCAAACGAGAAAAATAGGTTGGTGGCAGTGTTCAAAAAGACCGGGCCCGACCCGAACAAACCCCGCTAGGCCCGACTCGGGAAAATCCAGGCCCGGGCCTAGGCCAAGCTTGTGGGCCTTACAAGGCCCTCATATCTGCTCGGTGCCCGGTCCGGGCCTGGACCGAATAAGCCTGGGCGTCGGGCCAAGCCTGGACCCGACACCCAAGCTACGAGAAATCCCGCCAGGGCGGATTTCCTGATAGAAATCCCGCACCAGGAATTGGAAATCCAATATAGGCGGAAAACCCTGCCAATATTTTCTGCATATAGGAAAACCGGGCCCGGCCTTAGAAGCCCGCTTTGAGAGGGGGTCCGAGCCCGACCCGAGCCAGGTGACAAAAAATTCGGGCCCGATTGCCCTGGTGGTGGACTGGGCTTTTTAACAGGCCTAGCTGGCAGGGGGACGCTGATTCCGCGATTATCAGATTTTTAGACTTCATTTGTTTCGGCGGTGACGGTTCGATTCGGCGGGTGAAAACGGAGTGTTCGAAGCGGAGGGGGGAGGTCGCTGCTCTAAACGGAGCTTTTTGGGGCGTTTCTCAAAGCGTGCGGGTGGAAACGGAGCAAACGCCACCGGAGGTTCATTTGTTTACCCTCCTTCCGGCGGCGTTTGCCCAAAACAGAGCAGCGAAACGCCCAAACAAATAGAGCATTAGTATTAGTATTGATTTCTTCCCCCCGTGGAGATCACGTGCGCCTGCTTACCTCCACGTTGAGATCGGATGGCTATCAGCCCTAGCCCGCTTATAATTTACGAATCGGAGCTGACATTGAACAAATACTTCGATATTTTCTCCCCCCTTGTCTGCTCCCTAGAATCCCGGCGGCGAGCGATGGCGATGAACGTGGAAGTTCTTCTGCATTCCTTTCTTCCTACGTGGAGCTCAGTAAGCTCCCCCCATTCTCTCAAGTCCTTCTCCCTTTCTTCCGATCCGATCACCTCAACACCAGTTACACCTTTCGCAGGCCGGCATACTTCTCTGTTACCTTGGTTATTTAGCGCTGGTTGGAGCCATTCTCCCGGGAAAGAACGTTCATGGCGCCATTCTCCCCGATGGCACTCGGTTACACTACAGATGCAACGGTGAGTTCTCTTCAGCCAAATCTAATCCCCTTGTTGGTTGAACTTTAGCTGCCGTATTTCAAACCGTTGCTACCACTGAAAATCTTGGTGTTCATGTTTGACTTCTTTTAACTACAAGCGTGAAATATCTGACTTACTGAAACAGGGGAACTATTTAAATGCATATTTACGGTGAATTCCGTTCATCACGGTACTTATGTTTGCGCTTGTGGAAACTCCTACTGTATTATGTATTCTCAAAACTTATTTCAGCCAGGAAAACTCAAAATCATTTCTAATCATTTATAGATTCTACTGCTTAGATGCATAAATTATAGTCTATGTACCAGGCTCCTGATAATTAAGCAGTAGCTTTGCTGACAGCAAGACTTGGTTTCAAATTTTGTCAGTGTCGGCGATGTGGGCTTCTTCTATAACTCTCGAGGAATGCTGGTAATTTGTCAGTGTCCGATGAGCTAAAGTTCACTGGGATCGAACTGTTGAGTTAGTTCCGAGAATGATCTAGCATATTGCACCTAGGAGGTCTTAGTTAACCCATGTCATCCTGAGTTTATCCAAGGGGAGTCCTTTGAAACTGATTTTGCAAGTGATAACTATAATCTTGTTGTGGACCAATAGATTACTCTTTGCCTAAGAAAACATGTGCAACAACGTATTGAAACAAAATGCAAAGTCAGTCTCCGGAACAATCATAGTTGAGTCCCTTTTAAGTACTCGGTTTGGTCCATTATGTAGCATTGAGCAGGAACAGAACCTATAAATAGGGTGTGCAAAAGTTCTCACATGATTGCATTTTGGATGGGTTACTCAGAATTGAAAATTATCACTCATCTTGTGAATTCTCTATTTTATGAATCTTCTATGGAATCATTCTCCTACTTTTGAGTCATTTTTTTATCTCTGGTTCATCGTTATCCTTGAAGGGGGGTGATTAGGCTACTTTATAAACAATTCACTAAAAGACAACTAATCTATCTTTTAGGGCCCAAGTAAACTTCCCGTACATATTTGTATTGAACAATGCTAGTATACAAAGTTAATGCGTTCACTGTACTTTCTTTTCATGTAGTTATAAGAAAATAAGCACAATCATGTTCTATTCACTTTCAACTGTAATTTATTGCTATATTTTTATTGATTGATCTCTTTGATTATATATTTTTTATGATATAAATCATAATGTCATGGACTTACTCCCTCTACAAGGTCTCATGCTGTCTAATCTCTTTCAACTATCCTTTGAAACTTAGCTAAGCTAGTCTCACCAACAAATTATGTGTGAAAAATTGTTTGGGAGAAATTAAACCCAATGCAAGTGCTTACAAGCTAAAAAAAGAAATCCATAGAATTCTATTCCTCCACTCAAACTTGCATGAACATTTGGAGATTACAATTTAGAGGGGCCTTGCCTTTTTATAATCCACACGGTATTTTCCTCCATAGGATAGAATACTCTAGAATTTTCCACACATAACACCTCCTTAAAATTTTATGCACGCACCCTTTGTCTATGCACAAGACCCATGCACATCCACAATATTTTGCATATCAAAACAACTTAAGACTCTGTAGATACTACGATGGACTACATGACTCAATAAATATCCACATTCTTCTAGAATACTCCACAATATCTTAGAATTCTTTGCATTGTTCTAGAAACTTATACCATGTGGCTGAAAACACGTCAAGAACAATCTATAAACTCAACCGCACGTCATTCAAAATGACCCTTGCTCGAGGATGGACAATCAACTAAAATAGGGCATATGTGTAGCGACTACCTTTCGTAAGAAGTCCACACATAACACCTTGTTGAAGTCATCCATTGTTGTTGCTAAGATATCCAATTGGCTCTTCCAATTTCCCACTCAAAATTTTGCACCCCGATTCACTCATTGTCTTTAGCTATCCATCACTCCCTTCATACGCAGGCCTAGATTTTGTCCTCCTTGTATGTCATAAATATGTGGGTAGCTTTGTGTCCACCAACGCTTTGGTGGGTCTCCCATTGATAAGTGCCTCCACAAACATCAACCCCAGGGTTTATGTCGTTGGCGCTCTAGCTTGGCACTTGACTACATAAGATATTTAAGATTTGTAAAGACCCAATTTGGCTCGTACCTTCATCTGGTTTGTCTCTTCACTTCCTCCACATTGAATCTCAATGAACGAAGCTTCCGGTATTTTTTTTCATGGTTGAATGCCATTGGACATTAAACATCCTCATCAAAGTACAAAAGCCTTCTTATTTCTCTCATACGCCTTCCTTTTGGACGATGAGTTTCTGCCTTCACCTTTGAAAATATTCTTTTTGAATTCCCACTTCTATTCCCACCACTGCCGCAATTTCCCTTGCCCTTCTATGCCTTATAAGTATTCACAAGCCATTTAAGGGCCTCCACTGTGACGATAGTCTCGTCCATCCACTTGACATCCCGTTTTCACACTTCTTATTTTTGTAGTATTGAAAACTGTCCATTGAGTGAAACAGAGGATCTTCATTCGACATGTTGGGTATTTGGAGCACAACAGTCGTGAATTCCACATCACATTCCCCAATGCTATCTTTTTTACTTTAATTCCTGGAAGTGCCGTTATATGGTAGAAGTGCCGTTTAAGTTCCCCTCATACTTGTCCCAAGTATCAATTCTTTAAAAACCCTTCCCCATATCCACACACTTAGCCTGGGCCCAGTGCAACATTATCAAGAAGCTAAATGATATCAGTTTATACCCATACTTCTAGGGGGTGCAAATTCACCCCCTAGAAGTATAACTTCATTTTATCGATTTCCTTAATGTCCCTCTTGTCAACAAACATCATTGGCTTGTTGACACCCACCCTTGGACTTAACACCGCTGCACTAGAAACCAATCTAATAACGGCTTTCCTGTACAAAGCCAATTTTCCTCGTATCCCTCAATGTTTGCTTGTATGGCTCGGATTTCAGCTTTCACTCTTACAAGATGTTCAATCTAAGTCTCTTGCATGTTTGTAGGGTTCACTTCATATGCCTTATTTTGGTTACATTTTTTTTACCTTGTTGGTTCGTGACCTCCCTACTGCGTTTTTTGGTCACATCTAAGTTCATCTCGTTTTCCATTCCGGATCTCTTCAGAAGAGTTAGTGTATATTGGATGTAATACCAATTGTCACAACCTTGTTCCCTCAACCAGATCATGAATGACTTTATCTCCTTCAATTACCCCTCAAGGCTTAGCTGCCAACATCACCAAGGAATTATGGGGAATGAATTATTGAGAGAAAATAAACTCAAGACAAGTGCTGACAAGCTATAAAAAGAAGCTCTTAAAACTCCATTCCTTCACTCAAACTTAGATACATCTTCAATGATTACAAATGAGAGGGACCTTACCTTTTTTTTAATCCGAAATAATTTTCCTTTCATAAAATAGAAGATTTTATAATTACACACACATAGGACCTCCCAAGAATCTTCCACGCATTGTCTATGTCTATATGAAAGACACATGCATCATTCATGCTACTCTGGAATGTTCCATATACTAGAGAAATCTAGAACTCTCTAGATCCAGTCATGGACTACTAGACATAAGCGATTTACAAGTCCTTTTATAACACTCCACATACTTAGAGTGCTCTAGATGGCTCCAGGTTCTTCCTTATACTAGGCTCTTGTACAACACTACGGAAGCTCCTTGACATTGGAGTTCTCTAGAAGCTTCTACATTATTAATCTTTACTGCTGAATATTTTAATGATAAGCCATGAATGACCGATTCTTGACAATAAGCTATCATTTATATTTCTCCCTAATTATGGTATCATACTACATACCTCCTGTATGTTGATTTTTGAGAAAAAAGTGATGAGGTGTGGCGACTTATCATATATGACGTGCCCGGATCGACGATCAAACTCCGTGGATGCGTCTGGATTCGCGTTGCGAATCAATTTCATCTATAGTTTTGTGTTTTTCGGTTTATATTTCATGTAGTTTCGGCCCCGAAACCAACGACCAATCTTAGCCGTTGATTCCGGATGCCCTAATTTCAATTTATTATAAATAGATTGTTAGGGCTGCCATCATTTCTCATTGCTGAAATTTGGAGATTCCGCTTCCTCATTTCCGATGATCTCTTCGGGGTGCCGACTCCTTGGGACCACTAGGTGACGACTCCTTGGGTAAGCATTATATTTTTTGATTTTTTTCTCCTCCCCCACCCTTCACCTTTCCATTTTTGTTGTCCAGCCCCTGCAAACAGCATCCCCCATCTGTTTCCCCCTTTGTCCAGCCACCACCACTGTTCAAAAACCCCCTCCACCCGCACCTCCTTCAAACCGCCAGCCATCGCCCCTCAGCCCCCCTGGCTGCCGCCCCTCCTCAGCAGGCCGCAGATCATTTTTCTGTCCAGATCCGGCCAACAACCCCTCCTCTCGCTGTTCCAGCCTTGCCGCCGCCTTCCCCACTGCCCGTAACCCTCCCCTTTCACTGCCACCACCCCAAACAGCCTGCTTAGGCTGTTTTCATCCCCAAAACAGTCCAGATCTGGCCGTTTCCAGCCATATCCAACCGCCTTGCCTCTTCCCCTTTGCTGTCATCACCCCCACATCCCGTGGATCCTCCTCGAAACAGTCTCCCAACACCAAATCTGTCACAATCCAGCCATTTCAGCCCACTTCCAGCCACTTCCCTCTCCAATCCGATCCGGTCCACCAACCACCGAAACCCATTCTTTGAGTCCTCGAACGTTCAGGTTTATGTTATTTACAACAACTTTAACATTCATATGATATTTTGTATTGGCTTTTGGTTGTAAACATTATCATGACTTGAATATTATGTGCTTGCGTGAAATTATAATTTTTATGTTGTTTGCTCTTTGATAAATTTCTAACTGCAGGAAGGAATTATTCGCCACACCCCTATGCTTTGACCTGCCACGCGGAGGAAAGCCTAAACTTGCCTCGCTTAACTAAATTGTTTTGCCTTGTCTTGAATTATTTGCGTGGGATGTCATGATTTATTATCTAATGGTGATCTAATCGTCGAATTGTTGCATAGCATGTAGGGTTAGGTCACAGATTTTTCCGCCGCCTATAGATTCGTCCTGCGTCACAAAGACACACAAGTCAATTCTTTTGTAGCTAAATCCTGATTTGACAATCTTGTTTTTTTAAAACTTGCTTTCTCAGGTTTAGCATCACTATTTATGCTGATTGCTCTTCTATGGATGGGTATTAGCATGAAGTTCATATCTCCAACGGTACGCACCAACTATTTTTATCTTATAAGGTTATCTTGTGTCCTTTAAAACTTGATAACAAGAATCCTTTTAGCGTTCTTTGAAGTGCTTCTTGTTGATATTAACAATTGCATAATCAATTTTTTAAATGTCTTCCGACATGTCCATCACGAATGCCTGAGGACAAATGACAAATTTTTTTCTGAAAAAAATAAATCATATCATTTTATAAAATATAAATCGTCTTGCATGAGTTTTGAAAATATCATTCACTATTTTATTTTCGGATATATTAGCAATATGCATGCTTAAATCTTCTTCATGTATTGCAATATATGTGTTTAAATCAATTTGACTTATTATTTTGTTCTCTTTCATAAATGTTTATTTTTACAATCATGGTTGTATAATAGTTTTATAATATACATTTGTTTCTTACTATTAAAAAAAATAAAAAAGCATTCTACACATTATTAGTTAATAATTTTTTTGCTTTTAATACAATTTTGGCAAACACGGGAAGACTTATTATCAATTAAGGACAAGTAACTTTTTAATCGTCTTTACTTTTGATAAAACTTAGTATTATGTTACGGGCCTATTCCGTAACAGTGGTAACTCGTCAGAATGGTGGCCGGAGGTGGAGATGACGATGACGAAGATACCGTGGAGCCGTAACCGTGGCTGCTTAGGCGGGGTTGCTCGTTAGAGGAGAGAGCTACCAAGATCTCACACTCAAAGACGAGAATTAGATTCTTTCATTACTTTACTTCTCCTTACAAGACTAAGGGTCTATTTATAGGAGTCCGGGTGGCCACCCGTAATTACATAGAAACATTAAAATATTTAAACACTACTTGACTTGACTCGATGCAACATGACACGACATATAAGTTGAATTGAATGCTTATAATAATAAAATAGATAACCAGTGGGTTGAGTTGTAACCGATCTGTAACATCTCATCCGCCCTTGAAATCGAGCTTGCCCTCAAGCTCGAACTCCACGTGGTGACCAAATCATCTGGTAGCTTGATCTCCCGCCAAAACAATGCATGATATCGTGTAGCGACGACGGCAGTGAGTGGCGGCGACGTTGTTGGAAAGACGAGCGACGTAATTACTGGCTTTGACAAGGTGATGGAGCGGTGAGGAGCAACAGTGGCAAGTAGGTTGGGGAAGCGACGGTCGGCAAAAGGAACAGATCTGTAAGCGGTGAGGTGACTGTCGGGGTCGGCAGAGCAAGTGCTGGCGGAAAGGCGGTCATGATGTATGACGATGGTGACCCATGGTGGGGCGGTACCACCACGACAGGTGATGGCGGAAGGGCAATTACCGCTAAGAGCGGTGGCACGTCAGCGGGCGACGTAGATGTCGATTGCACGAAGAGAGACGGCGGTGGAAGCGGCAGGGACACGAGCTGCGTCAGAAATGCAGCTGTCGGATTCTTAATGTGGTGGAGGAGTTCGTCGGCATTCCAAAGGCATACATCCATGGAGCTCATCATTTCTTGTAGCGTCGATTGGATGACGGCGGCATCTGCGACAGTCAACTTGGTGGTCGTCATGATAACACTCGATTACTTAATTAATTCTTTGGAAGGGGCGGCAACCCATTTAATAGGGAGTGGAGTAAACAAAAGGAAGAATAAATGAGGTGTGGGTTGCTGGGCCGGCTTGCAGGCTAGTGCATGTTAAAGAGGAAAGAGGATTGGAGGAGGGTTTTAAATTTAATAAACAAATAAAGCTGGCAGCTGTGCTAATGAAGAAAAATAATACTTGATGTAGGACCCACTGGAGCAGCAATAGGTGTAATAAAATAAAAAAAAGTTGTGGGGCTCGAGGGATGAAAAGGAGAGCAGTAGCTGAGGCACGCGAGGCTCGAAATGAGCAGAGGCGGGGCAGCTTGCGGGAAGATGAAGTATACTTTCACTGGCGCATGGCTCGAGACACGGGGAAAGGGCTCGATGAAGCGCGGCGGTGCGGGGGTCGATGAAGCCGCGTTCTGCGACGACGATGCAGGGGAGGGGGCTCGAAACTGTTGCGGTGTGTGGCTTGGGAAGGGAGAAGACGGAGGAAGGCAACTCCTTGCTGTTCCCGACTGCGCAGTACTGCAGGAGATTTCTGCGCAGGACTGTTCTCTCGACAGAGGAGGCGTCCCGTAGGGGCTTGTCGTCGGGGATGGAGGATGTCGTGAAAGCCAGAGGGAGGAGCAGCTGTGGTGTTGGCGGCAAGCGTCTTTGGTGACGCAGAGAGGATCGATTGGAGTTGAGGAAGATGTAGGGCGCCGAGGAAGGTGGGAGACGCAGAAGTTGAAGGATGTTGACGTCTGATCTGCTGCGGCCAGCAGAGGAGGGGTTTCGAGGGAGGTGGAATGTTATGCGTCCGCGGAAGAGGACCGAGGCTCTGATAGCAAGTTGTTACAGGTCTACTTCCATAACAGTGGTAACTCGTCAGAATGGGGGCCGGAGGTGGAGATGACGATGACAAAGATACCGTAGAGCCGGAACCGCGGCTGCCTAGGCGAGGTTGCTCGTTAGAGGAGAGAGCTACCAAGATCTCACACTCAGACGGGAATTAGATTCTTTCATTACTTGACTTCTCCTTACAAGGCTAAGGGTCTATTTATAGGAACCCGGGTGGCACAACCGTAATTACATGGAAACATTAAAATATTAAAACATTACTTGACTTGACTCGATGCAACATGACACGACATATAAGTTGACTTGAATGCATATAATAATAAAATATATAACCAGTGGGTTGAGTTGTAACCAATCTGTAACATATTATCTAAATAAAATTATTATATAATGTTAAATATATTTCACAATTTTATCTATTTGTACTTGTCTTGGATGCTTGTTAGTAGTAGTCTTTATGTGTTGCTATTATTTAATTTTGGATACTCTTCTACTTTATTATTTTGATATACATCACACAATCTTTGTTTAATTGTTTGTTAATTTTTTCACTTTTACAATATATAATTATACTTAATGTATATATTTATAAGATATAAAAATTCGATATTTTAAAATATCTTTGATATCTGACATTTTAAAAACTTAATCCGACATATCACAGACATCTGTATTTACAACCATGTGAATAATGCATACATTTATAGATCATTCATTTCAATGTAAATGCAATTACTTAAAATTGCAAATTGGACACTAATAAAAATCCAAATTACAAATTTTTTTGACTCAACGGCCATACAACAAGATGTAAGAAATATTTCATTCTTTGCGTAACAATTCACATGCGACAAGAATTATTGATTAAGTAGTTGTTGCTTGGATCTTGTACTCTAGAATCAAAATTTCTTGCAGTTTGTAGCGATTTTTGATGTAGAGTGATGAGTAAATTCTTCACCATCAAGTTGTGATTGTTTAAAAATGTTTCTTTTTTCTTTCATAATGTATAAAAAATTATTATATCATTCTTATAACATGACATGATGCAAGCATTATGATATTAATTGATTCACCTGCTGCAAAGTACCAGAATCTGAGCCCTTCTTAAGGGGAATAAGGACTTTAGTTCACTGGAGATGTCATATTTCAACTTTGATAATCTTACCTTTGACAATTATGAGGTGATTATAATTATCACATCTCCCATCCCTTAATTAGTAAAAGAAGTGAAGTATGGACATAACACCACATGACAATATGAGAATTTTTGAAAATATATGATAATATGACGGAAGGCCATAACTAGAAGTTCAAAAGAGCCCCTACATGCCCAAACCTTTCTCAAAGGCAGACCTAGGACCCCTTTTGAAAGGGGGCTTTCTTGGCCGGGCCAGACCCCGAGCTTGGCTTGTTCATCACTAATACTGGGTGGCTAGGCTCAATATTTATTTTTGGGTGACGCCCAGCATTAATGTTAGGTTGCCAGTTCAGTGTTTAAAGCTGTGTGCCTGTCGAGCTGCCAGGCCCAGCTGGCCTGGGCCGTGCAATTATCAAATATGAGTTGACACTCAAAATCGTATATTCCAACATTAAATGTCTTACACAAATAAAAACTAGAATAAGAAAAAAACACCCAAAAAACCAAACTACCCCCGGTTGGGGAATAACAAGAAAAGATGCGACTTGTCGGATGAAAGATGTCGGTCATTCCAAGTTTTGTGATGTCATCAATAAACTCATCACTTCTTAAACTTTGAGTGAACACATCACCAGTTGATCTTTAGAGTGGACGAATGACGTGACCACAAATTTTTTTATTCAAGTGATTTTTGATAAAATGTCTATCAAGCTCAACATGCTTTGTCCTGTCATGTTGGACTGAGTTGTGAGCTATACTAATTGTTGTCTTGTCGCAAAACAAGGAAAAAAAGAAGTCACGGGAAAAACCAAGTCATGTAGAACGGTACACAACCATAGACCATCGCACACACCTTGTGACATAACACGATATTCTGCCTCAACACTTGATCTGACCACCACATTCTGTTTCTTACTCTGCCATGTCACAAGTTTTCCTCAAACGAAGGAATAATATCCCGTTGTGGATTTCCGATCATCGTGACATCCTGCCCAATCAGCATCAGTGAAAACTTCAATCTTTAAGTGGTCGTTCTTGGAGAACAGATGACTGTGACCATGAGCTTTCTTCAAATACCGTAATGCACGATATGCCGCCTCTTGATGTCTCATCCTGGGAGCATGCATGTATCTACTCAGAATGCCGACTGCATAAGTAATATCAGGATGAGTATGAGATAGATATATTAGTTTTCCAACTAATCTCTGGCAGCGTGAGACATCTGTCTTATCGTTGTCACCATCTTCCCTAATTTCGCGATTTTCTTTCATAGGGGTGTTCGCAGTAACACAACCAAGCATACCCTGATCAGATCTAGTTACCTCAATACTCATGAAGTATCATAATCTTCCCAAGTATTTCATATCAAATCAGCAGATACGAGAGACTTAAGATTCACAATCTCTTCCATATCGTTATCAGTGATAACGATGTCATCCACATAAATAATAAGGACCACAATCATCGGATCATGTCTTCGAATAAACAGAGTATGATCAGACTGCGTCTGCGTGTACCCAAATTTGAGCATAGCCGGGAGGAATCTGCCAAACCATGCTCTAGGTGACTGTTTCAAACCATATAAAGATCTCTTTAGACGACAGACAAAACCTTCAACTCCCTTCTTCACAAACACATGAGGAAATTTCATGTATACCTATTCATCAAGCCCACCATGAAGAAACACATTCTTAACATCCAATTGATGAAGATCACAGTCCATGACTCCATGCAAGCCGTGCACAACAACACCCGGATAGAGTTCATCTTAGCCACAAGAGCGAAAGTCTCCTGGTAGTCAATTTCTTGAGTCTAGGTAAGAGAGATCTAAGGTAACTTCAAAAAATTTATTTGAAATGATCAATGTTGTTAAGATCGAGATCTTACCTAAGATCGGTCGGCAGTGGTAAGATCATAAAATGTGGGATTGACACGAAACGGTAAGATCTTACTTATTATACAAAATTAAAAAAAATCTAATTTATATGTAAATATATGTAGTGGATCAATAATCATAAAGCAATATATATAAAAGAAAAGTTCAATTGCATTGTAAATAATAATAGTAGCAGTCCCTTTATCTCATTTAAAAAAAGTCATCTGAGCAAAAGTCCAAATTGCCCAATAAAGCATCTTCGTCGCCTTCATCTATCCCAAGATCTCGTTATCGTCCTTCTATGTGAGCAGTTACCTCTTCAACATCCGAAGGCCTATCTCAAGATCTTCTTCATCATCTTCATCGACAACAATCCACTCATTATTGGATGAAATATCATCAAAATTATATTTCTGAGTTTTCTTCAACTTGTTATTGGTCAAACGAGAATTCACCATAACAAAGACAACATCATTCATTGTCTTTTGCTTCAAACAATCTCTTCTTTTTGTGTGTATCTAGAAAAAAAATTAATTAGTATACAATAATTTTGGTGATTAAAAATATTTAATAAATTATAACTATACCCTTTCAAATGCACTCCAGTTTCTCTCACATGCAGAAGAACTACATGTCAAGCTCAATACACGTTTTGCAAAATTTTGTAGCTCCAGATGTTCTTCTCCATAAAAATCCCACCATGCCGCCAGAGTTTTGATATTAATACCAGTTTTGGCTACTATAGAGCCAAAATTTTTTTCCGATTCTTAAAATCCTCCAATTGACCATCAATCTTAAAAATTTCGTCAATATCTCCCCCGGTCATTCTTTTTAAACAGTCATATAGTACTCGCTTCACCTCATAATCAGCTTTAAATGACGAACTATAGTGAAATTAAGGGTTTAGATAATAGCCTGTGTTAGAAAAGCCCATGTAAAGGGGCCCATATAACCCATGTATTTGTTTATTTTTCTCTCTTCTTTAGTCCCACATCATGTATATGACTCTTCTCTCTTTTTCCCTCCGATAAATATGTATTCATACTTTGTATTTGGATATAGAGAAAGTATTTACAAGTTTGAGTTTTCTCCACATGGTATCAGAGGGGCTCGGTCACTCCCTGCGGCTAGTTTTCTGCTAACCGCATGACCTTCCTCTGCTTGAGCTTGGCGCGGTCTCGGTTTTTCTAACCGGGCGGCCTTTCCTTCTCTTATCCGTGCGGCTACGAATTCTCTACCCGCCTTTCTCTCTTCCCCTCCTCCTATCCCGTGGCCTCCATCTTCTTTCTCTCTACTCTCTATCCTTTATAGGAGTTATCTCTCTAGTGGGGCCCTCTCCCACTTCTTCTCTACCAGCGCAGTTTCATCTCTACCCGCGCGGCTTGGTTCTCTTCTCGCCGCAAGCTCCTCTCTTTGCTCGCGGCCTCTCCCTGTTTTCTTCTTCTTCTCCCGCGGGGCTTCCTCTACCCACGACAACTCCTTTTACCCGCGACGGCCATCCCTTCTCCTCATGGATTTCTCTACCCGCGGCGGCCACCCCTTCTCCTCACGGATTTCTTTACCCGTGGCGACCTCCTTCTACTCGCGGTTAGTCGCTGCGACCTCTTTTACTCGCGCGACTTTCTCTACACTCGCGACCTCTTCTACTCGCGCGGTTTATCTACTCGCGACGACCTCTTCTACTCGCGGTTCCTTTCCCTCGCGACGACTTCTTCTAACCGCGCGGCTTCCTCTCTTCCCGTGGCTTCTCTATCCGCGTCGATTTTCGCACTTGGTCGCGACTTCTTCCCCTGCCGCTGGTGTATTCACTTTGACCGCGCGGGCTTCTTGTGTCCGGCTTAGCATTGTGGTCGCGACTTCTTGCCGCTGGTGACTAATCACCCAGACCGTGCGGCCTGCCTGCTGTCTGATTCTGGTCTTCCCGTGCGGTCTCCCCGTCTATCCGTTGCTTGACCTCTCGGCGGCCTAGTCCTCTAATCACCCAGACCGTGCTTCCTCTCTTCCCGCGGCTTCTCTATCCGCGTCGATTTTCGCACTTGGTCGCGACTTCTTCCCCTGCCGCTGGTGTATTCACTTTGACCGCGCGGGCTTCTTGTGTTCGTCTTAGCATTGTGGTCGCGACTTCTTGCCGTTGGTGACTAATCACCCAGACCGTGCGGCCTGCCTGCTGTCTGATTCTGGTCTTCCCATGCGGTCTCCCTGTCTATTCGTTGCTTGACCTCTCGGCGGCCTAGTCCTCTAGGCCCACCTGGTCATGGGGTCCTCTATTAACTCTGCCGAACCGGCGGCTTCATCTGTTGACCGCCCAGTTCCTGCCCCCAAAATCCGTGATGAATTGCAGATTACTACTATCTCTTTGACCGAGAAGAACTTTACGGAGTCGGTGCACTTGGTTCACCGTGTGCTTCAATCAAAAGGCTTTCTTCACATCTGACCAAGGCCGCTCCCGTTCCTCCCACTGATGATTGGCTATGCAACGACGGTCGGGTTCAGACGTGGCTCCTCAACTCTCTGGATAGTGAACCATACCACATGACCATGCATCATGAAACCGTCAAGGCCATGTGGGATGAGCTCCAGACCCTCTATTCTAGCAAAAATAGTCTCCAACACCTCTACAACATCATCACTGATCTTCAGAATCTCGATGTTGACGGGGCATCCGACCTCACGTCCTTTGTTGCTCGCGCCAAGACTCTGGTCGAAGCATGTGTTCAACATCAACCTCCAACGCTGGATCTCGCTGCACAACGTGCACAAAAAGAAGCTGTCGGTGTGACCATGATGATGACTCGTGTAGCACATCATCTTCAGAGCATTCGCGCACAGATTCTCTCCTCTACGGCTACCCCATCCCTATTTGATGTGTGTGCCATGTTGCTCAAGGTTTCGCCTCCTCCTGACTGTTCTGCTCCCCCATCACCGGCTCTCCTACAACAGGCTTCGACGCCATTACTACCTCTTCCCCCTCCTGCTCGTGGGGGACGTTCTGGCTCCCGGGGCCGAGGTCGGGGAGCTCGACGTCGACCAAAGTGTTCCTTCTGCGGGAAGGACGGCCATCTTGAGGCTGTTTGCTTTCAGAAACATGGGTTTCCCCCTCACCCGTAGTCTACTATTGCTGCCACATACTCCTCCTCTTGTACTGACCTTGAAGAGGTCCGCCTTCAGCTGCAACAACTTCATGGTCTGCTCACTCGCCCACCTGCCTCGGTTGCTTCTGCTTCCTCCATCTCACATGAAGGTGTCACTTACCTCTCCACTAGTTCACGTTGGATAGTGGATTCTGGTGCTACTCATCACATCACCTCTCTGAGACCACAACAATACCCGACTTCTCCTCATCCCAAGTGTATTACAGTGGCTAATGGGGACACTGTTCCTGTCTCCGGCTCGGCTGATATCCCTCTCACTTCATCTCTCTCTTCGCTCGGCTCTTCACGTTCCGGACTCCCCATTTAATTTGCTTTCTGTTGGTCGTCTTACTACTGATTTAAACTGCTCAATAACCTTTACTTTTTTTCTGATACAGGATTAACAGACACGGACTATCATTGGTAAAGGGAGGCTGCAGAACGGGCTCTACCTCCTTGATGACCGTCCAACTATCCTGTCTTCTGTCTCCTCCGTCGATGGGCATCGCCGTCTTGGGCATGCCCCTTTGCCTGTCCTCCAGAAGGCCCTTCCCGATGTATCTTTACCCTTTTTTCAGTGTGAAGCATGTATTTACGGCAAACAACCACGTTCATCTTTTCCGTCTCATTGTACCCGAAGCACTGCTCTTTTTATCTTAGTACACTCTGATATTTGGGGACCGTACAGAGTTACTAGCATTTCTGGTTATCGTTAATTCCTAACCTTTATTGATGATTATTCCCAAATGACATGACTTTACTTACTTCGTGATCGCTCCGAACTTCCCCGGATCTTTCTTTCGGGCTTTCCTACTTGAGACCCGCACGTAATTCTCCACAACTATCAAAACTATTCGCACGGACAATGCCCGCGAATACACTGACCACGAATTTGCAAACCTCTGCTCTGAATTCGGGGTTATTCACCAAACCTCATGTGCCTATACCCCGCAACAAAACAGAACCGCTGAACGTAAGAATCGACATCTCCTCGATATGGCTCGCTCTATCATGCTTCAGATGCAAGTTCTCAAATCTTATTGGAACTTCACCCTCTCCACGACCACTTACCTGATCAACCGTCTTCCTTCTCCCGTGCTCCACAATGCCACTCCATTCAGCCTCATGTTCTCTTCTACTCCACCATTCTCCCTCACCCCCGCATCTTTGGATGCGTCTGCTATGTCCACACTCTTGGTCCATTCATGGACAAGTTGGATCCCCGGGCGGCCAAACATATCTTTGTTGGCTATTCTCGGACCCAAAAAAGGCTACGTATGCTACTCTCAGGCTACCCGAAAAGTGACTGTATCTGCTGATGTGACTATTCAGGAGGATCTCCCTTTCTTCTCTGCCTCATATCCTACACCTCTACCACCAACGGTCGTACGTCCTTCCATTCCTGTTACCACTCCTTCAGCTACACAAATTCCTGACAAGGCTCCCCCTGTTTCCTAGCCACCTGTTATACATGTTTAAAATCGTCGCCATCCTGCCTCCGTTGCCCCACTGCAGTCAGCTTCGACCTCTGACGCTTCGCGTTCTGCTGATCCAACATCAGACTCTACCTCTCATCCCATGACGAACTATGTATCCTTACATTGCCTATCTCCACCACTACACACATTTGCCACTTTTTTATCCTCTATTTCTGTACCTAACACTGTGCAGGAGGCTCTCCAAAACCCGGGCTGGAGGGCGGCCATGGAAGAAGAAATGACGGCTCTCTGGGCAAACCAGACCTGACACCTGGTGCCTCTTCCTCCCGGTCAGAGGCCCGTTGAGTGTAAGTGGGTCTTTGTAATTAAACATGCTCAGGATGGGACGATTGACAGTCTAAAGGCCCGCCTGGTGGCTCGTAGTTTCACCCAACAACACGGTCTTGATTACGAGGAAACCTTCTCTCCAGTAGCAAAGCTTAACACCGTTCGTGTCCTTTTCTCATTGGCGGTTCATCGCCAATGGTCGTTACATCAAGTGGACATCAAAAATATTTTTCTGAATGACGACCTCCAGGAAACAGTGTACATGAAGCAACCTCTCTGGTTTGAGACCATGGGGGAGTCCCGAGTTTGTCATCTGAAGAAGTCCATCTATGGTCTCAAACAATCTACTCGGGCATGGTTTGACAAGTTCTGTAAGGCTGTTCGGGAAGTCGTTTTACTCGAAGTTCAACAGATTTCTCTCTCTTTACACGACACCGAGCAACGAGAATGGTTCTTCTGCTGGTATATGTTGATGACATCCTGATCACTGAAGACGATTCAAAGGGCATCCATCCGGTTAAACAATACCTTAGTTCGGTATTCCAAACGAAAGATCTTGGTCACCTTCGATATTTCCTTGGCCTTGAGATCGCAAGGCGACCAGATGGCCTTGTCCTGTCCCAGAGAAAGTACTGTCTAGATCTCTGTCAAGATGCTGGTTACTCTGGATGCAAGTCTACTACTACTCCAATGGATGCAAATCATAAACTGTGTGCTCACGCTTTCGACACAGATCTTCCTCTTCAAAATCCGGAATACTATCGACGACTTGTTGGGAAACTGATCTACCTAACAATTACAAGATCAGATATATCCTTCGTTGTTGGAGTGGTCAGCAGGTTTATCCCCGCAAACTTCTCACCTTCAAGCCGTTGAGTGCATCCTCAGATACCTTAAAACAGCTCCGGGTCAAGGATTGGTCTACAAGACCTCATCTTCTACTTCAAGATTAGTTGCATATTCTGATGCTGATTATGCTGGTTCCTTGGATGATCGTCGATCAACTAGTGGGTTTTGTACCTACTTTGAATGTCATCTCATTACATGGCGAAGTAAGAAGCAAGCAGTTGTGTCTCGATTCTCAGCAGAAGCAGAATACCGATCAATGGCGTCGGTTGTCTCTGAGCTAACTTGGCTTGAAAATCTTCTTGTCGACCTCGGGGTAAAACTTCCATCACCTGCCCTCCTGCTATGTGACAACCAAGCAATTATACATATTGCAAAAAATCCAGTCTTCCATGAGAGAACGAAGCATATTGAAGTAGACTGTCATTTCATCCGAGAAAAGGTTCAAACAAAGAAGATAGAATTAAAGCATGTTTCGGGCACTGAACAAGTTGCTGATATCCTCACAAAGGCTCTACCAAATATCCTATTCTATCAATTTTTGTCCAAGCTTGGTGCATATGACTTGTACGCTCCAGCTTGCGGGGGAGTGTTAGAAAAGCTCATGTAAAGGGGCCCATATAGCCAATGTATTTGTTTATTTCTCTATTTCTCTTCTTTAGTCCCACATCATGTATAAGACTTTCTTCTCTCTTTTTCCCTCCTATAAATATGTATTCATACTTTGTATTTGGATATAGAGAAAGTATTTACAAGTTTGAGTTTTCTCCACAGCCTGCAACATGTAATGGTCTGTGCAATTGTTTGTCCCACCGATAATCAATTACATCCCAAACTGGTTGATAACTAATCATTACAAATAATAAAATTAGTATATAAGAAAAAAATTGCATATCTATAAGACTATAATATTTTAAAAAAGAAACTAATTGACTTGCAATTTTTGCATACCATTAAAGGCATGAGCAATGTGTTCTTTTGCTCGATTCATTTCCTCATATATATATATCCCATAACAGGCTTCTCATCAGAATCAATCAAACGAAGCACCTTCATTAAGGGATAAGCACCCTTCAAACAAATGACAATATTCTTCCAAAAATCTTTATCCATCACCACCTTCTCAATTAGCTTTCCTTCACTTGAACACGCAGATCGACTAGCTTTCCATTCATCTTAATTGAACATTCTTATCAAAACAAGTTTGTTCTCATTAAGGCAGCCCAAAGTTAAGTATGAAGTGACAAAACATGTCATTGCCGGTCTCACCAAATCTCTATCTTTAGTGAAGTTTTTCAATAAAGATATGAGAAATGTTCTGGAATAAATATATGTCATAATTCTCTTTGCTTTAGGAATTGTATCATGATGCACTTGTATCTTCTTCTCAAAATCCTCTAGCATCAAATCAATACAATGAGCAGCACATAGAGTTCAATATAATCTTTTCCTATTTAACATTAATATTTCTCCAGCGGCTTTGTAATTTGCAGTGGTGTCCGTCACCACGTGGACAACATTCTCTTCACCCACCTCATCAATAATATCATCAATCATCTTGAAGACATTTGCTGTTGTTTTGGATATATGAGATGAATCAATGGACTTTAGAAATATAGTTTTCATTGAACTACTCACTAAGAAATTGATCAATGCTCTCCTTATTTTATCAGCCCATCCATCTGTCATTATAGTGCATCCCATTTTCTTCCAATGATTTCTATGTTGTGAAATATTCTCCATAGTCTGTTGATATTGTTGCTTCAGATATTTCACTCCGATATCATGATATGATGGAAGCTTAAAACTCAAGCCATGCCTTGATACAGATTCACACATCTTATGAATTTTTTCACTTTTTACCACATTGAATAGTAAAACGTTGTTGTAGATGAATGATGCTATATGATTGCATGCTTCTTCATGCAATCCCTTCTTGAAAATTGAATTGATGGTACTTTGAGTTGTACTTGCTCCACTTCTTTTGAAAAGTCCAGTTGAGCTTCTATCTTCCCTTTTCCTTTTTAAATCTCCAACATCCTCTTCTTCTTCCACATGGGGGATTGTTTTCTTCAATAACTTTTCTTGCAATGCAACAACAATCTCCCATATCTCTTTCTTCACTTTCATAGGAACAACTCTACATGCTCCAACGTCTTTTTGAGTACCCGCCAAATGATGCTTCAATCTATAAATTCCCCGGTTCACTGTTTTCTCACAAAATTTGCACTTTATTTTTCTTGCATCTTCTTCAACTGGGATGTCATACTTCCATCCAATATCATTATTACTTCCAAGAGCATTTTTGCCCGTTTTAGTCCCTTTGCTAGCGGTGGCGGGAACATTGCTGCTCCCAATTGCACTACCTGAAACACCACTTGAAGCCATTTTTAACTACCTACTCACAAAATAAATCAAACAGTAAGCACATGAAACAAAAAATATTCAAGCATACCCTAACTTAGTAACTTGCATAAAGTACATCAACTTTCATAAGCAATATTCACACAAAAGAAACTAGAAAATCAACAAATTAACTCATACAGACATACAAGTCTTAAAGCTATGTCAAACTTATGACAAAGAAATATCAAATCTTAAAGCTATGTTATTCACAAAATGATGAGTATGATCTTAAAGCTATGTTATTCACAAAATATCCAAATAGCCAACCCCACTATGGTGGGATAAAAGCTTGAGTGTTGTTGTGGTTGTTATTGTATGTTAGGAATATAACTTATTGTATGTTAGGATCTCCCAGTAAATGACCCCAATTAAAAGCAAATAATTTAAATTAACATAATCAACTAAATTTCACTTTTGGGAATAAGACAACAATAGAAAAGACAAACAATACAAATAGTTATGTGCACTAACAAATGAAAGAAGACAATACTAAACTGAAAGTTATGCATAATCGGGATGCACTTGATAGCAGCCTTAAATAAGCTCAATCATCTTGAGTTTTATCTAGGTCTATCACAAACCCAAGATGTTTGATTGCAAATTATGCTCTAAATTTATAATCCAGATTACTACATTACATTTTTTTTCCTTTTTTGGATCAGCTTATTGAATTCAAAAGGAAACACTGGTTCATTCATGCAAGAGACTAGAAATGAAACCAAAATAAGCCAAGAACAAATAACATTTCAACTACAGTAGGAAGGAGAAGAAGAACTCGCATCAGATCGGGATGGCAAGAGGCGGCAGAACCCTTCTCGGGCGAGCAAACACCAGCGGCGGCGGCGTCTCACTGTCGCGCGCAGGCGGAATAGGTTGGCAATGACATCTGTTTCGCGCGCAGGCGGAATAGGGCGAGAACGGGCAGCGTCTGCTTCACAGAGCTCGCGGGAGGGGAGTGTCGGGCCGAACCATAAGGAGAAGAGGCGATTTCGTTCTCTAGGCGTCGAAATTTTTGCGACGGGTTCGGGTTCAAAAACATCGTGAGTTAATATGTGTTTCCCGTGGAAACGGTGAGATCGTTTAGGGTTGTAGGATCGTACGATCCGACGATCCTAAACGACGATCGTAAACGACGATCCTACCGTTTCTATGGTAGGAGCGATCTAGGCTCCCCCGAAAATCATATCCCCCGTAAAAATCGTAAGATCGTACGATCTTGCATGCAAGATCGCGATTTTGACAACATTGAAAATGATTTGTTTAGAATATGTGTAACACATCTAGGACCATTCAAAAGGAGTAAATGAGAAATTGTAAAGTTGACCACAAATATTTGGGACAAGATCACTCACTCACAAACACACGCACGCAAACACGCACACACACAAATATGTAAACACGCAAACACACACGCACACACACGCACACACACACACACACACACAAAACACGCACACACACGCAGACACGCACACGCGCGCATGCAGGCACACACACACACAGGCACGCACGCGCGCGCGCACACACATGCATGACCAGCGACAGATGATGGGTCGACACATACCAGAGCTGGGTCAAGCAGGTTGCTGGATTGTTTGATTTCGTCCTCTGGTTTGGTAGAGATCGGGATGATATTCGCGCGTGAGCTTTGGGCCGATTGAATAGCATGACGACGTTATCTACTGAAGTACGCCATTCGTATAGGAGATCAGCTGTCGGCAAGGTTGTAGATGTCGGATGTCGGGTTCATGTTGGTTTGAGTTTGAAATGTCGGATGTCGGATTGCGGGAGATATATCCGAGATATTTTACAATGTCGGATTTTAATATTTAAATAAATTTATTCATAGATATCACACAGTTTTTATAAATATGTATAATTGTATACATAATGTATGTTTATAAATTACACAATAAACATATATACAAATAGTTTATGTTTATAAATTACACAAGAAAGAGAAGTCAACTGCAATAAACGAGATAAAGATCACCAAATGAGAGATAGATGAGAAAGTAGTCGATATTAGACTTAGAGAGATGCACAAAATGAAGCACAAAACAAATTGTTTTTGTTTGGTCTCCTCAAAGGGGACAGCTCAATGCACAAAGCATCCCTGCACGACGAGGGTCCAAGGAAGGATCCCGCCACAAGGGTGAAATGTAGGTATGCCTTACCCTGCATTTCTAAAAAAGGCTGCTTCCAGGACGCGAACCCGTGACCTCAAGGTCACACGACAACACCTTAACCGGTGTTTGGTCTCTTCAAAAAATGAAAAAAATTGCAATACTCTTGACGATATATCGGCCGCGAAATATCGCCTGATATATCAGGTTAAACAGATATATGAGACGATATTTTCAAAAACGACATATTTGCTTAAAATATCGGCGTCGTTGCGTTTTATCCCCAAAATCTTTATGTCGGCCGACATGTCAGATTTGTCGGCCGACATCTACAACACATGCTGTCGGTCGGCCGACTGGAGATATTGGCCATGTGGGTGACGTTAGAGGAGGAAGCCCGTTGGGAGCATAATGATACTGAGGGTCAAAAAGGGTGGACTGGTGTGGAAGCAGTGCCCTTACGATGTTATTTGATGCGACGTGAATGGATGTCGGTGTGGGAGAGACTGTCGATAGCGGTTCCCGGGCGTGCGGGCGAGTTGGAGAGGTCGTCAGAACAAGGAGCACTGGTGGTTTAGAGATGGGGATTCTGTTGCTGAAGAAGAGTGACATGGGTTGGAATGACCGTTGAGGAAGGAACTGAAGATGGAGAGGATGTCATCCATGGAAGCTTTGCTTCGATTCTAACGAACATGCAATGGGTCCGCAAGAAGGGCCATGGCAGTGGGGAAGGAAGAAAGCTAGATTCCATAGACCGAAAGAACGACAGGCGGAGAGCGGCAGGTCAAACCAGATGATGGCTCTGACTATCTCCAAGCAACGATGTAAAGCAGAATGACGACACAACTCATCGAGACATGCTTGATACCATCTCTTGAGGGCAGGTACCCTCTAAGAGCCATTTTCCAATGAGAGACTAAACCAGACTAATGATCCATATACCCTACTCTCATACTAGAGACTCCTTATATAGATGGAGACCCGCTACAAAACAAAAATACCTAAAAGGACGATTACATAATCAACTATAAACAAGGAGAAGTTCTCGAATCGGCTAAGGCCAGGGGAAGGAGAGTGAAGATGACAAAGCATTGAATTCACTGTCTTTCTTTTGGTGGACCATCTTTGAGACACCCCTTACATAATGAGGTTGGTCGTCTGAGCATGCGTGTGACATTGTCACAAGGTTTATACATATCACGTAAGCACAACTTGGAGTTCTTGGCCTGTTAAATTTGGATTCATGTATTCGTTGGTCTGTACAAGGCTAAAGTTATGCATGTCTGAGTATGTATGAATACCTTATGCTAGAGAATGTACCTTGTCCTCAAGGCAGGAGGAAATTGCCGGCAAATTCATGTAAGTCCATCCATGCAGCCTTGTTGGTGGACATGTCATGCCATTGGAATAAAAGTTGTGGATTGTTGTTGCGTTTTAAAGTTGTTAGTGACCCAAGATGGAATTTGGTTCATGGGTGTTGATATTCTTGGCTGGGATGTTGTGGCACCGTTGCACATTTTTATTTGCATGTGACCTGTCCAATGCGCTTGATAGTTGAAAATTGTCGGGCGATCAACTTTTGGTGAGTTGTTATATGAGAAGAAAGCTTGTGGTGCTGTGTCTAAAATTGACCTTCACCGCCATTTTTGCCCCATGAATCATTTTCAATTGAGCTTTCTGTAGTTGTATTTTAGTTGGTATGGAATGGAGTCTTGGTATTGGAGTTTTGTTACGAGGGGTTCATCACGAAATTCATTATGCTGGTAGGCAACCACATAGTTATCAAGGCGCGCGCCTACGCGCGCCTGAGGCGCCGGGCGCACCAGGCGCAGCCCGCCGCGCCTCAGCACAGCTGAGGCGGGCGATATGCCCCAGGCGCGCCCAGCCGCGCCTAGGCGCGCGCCTTACAGGCTCCCAGGCGCGCCACAGGCGCGCCCGGGCCTTTCAAGGTATTTTTTTTAAAAAACATTTTTGATATGGGCAAAAACATGATCTTAGATGCACCTGAGGCACCCCCTAGGCGCACTTGGGCGCCCAATTCGCTGAAATTGAGCGAATTCGGCGCCCAATTCGCTGAAATTGAGCGAATTGGGCGCCCAATTCGCTGAAATTCCACGATTTCGCTCAATTCCAGCGAATTGGGCGCCCAATTCGCACAATTCCAGCGAATTGGGCGCCCAATTCGCACAATTCCAGCGAATTGGGCGCCCAATTCGCACAATTCCAGCGAATTGGGCGCCCAATTCGCACAATTCCAGCGAATTGGGCGCCCAATTCGCACAATTCCAGCGAATTGGGCGCCCAATTCGCACAATTCCAGCGAATTGGGCGCCCAATTCGCACAATTCCAGCGAATTGGGCGCCCAATTCGCACAATTCCAGCGAATTGGGCGCCCAATTCGCACAATTCCAGCGAATTGGGCGCCCAATTCGCTCAATTCCAGCAAATTGGGCGCCCAATTCGCTCAATTTTTTTCCCCAATTTTGCGGCTCACGTGCCTCAGGCGCGCGCCTGCGCCTTGCGCCTAGGCTCCAGGGATCCTTTGCGCCTCGGTGCGCCTTGCGCCTTTGATAACTTAGGGCAACCATATATGATTTGAAATGGTTTTGTCCTATCAGCTAATTAATATTTGGAGTTGTACTGGAACTCCACCCATTTGATCCATAAGGACCGCGTCTTTGTCTGTTCTAATTCAATGAAATGAAGGTATGCTCAGCACAATGACGGTGCAGTTTGTTTGACTTTCCATATATAGATGGTAGGTCTTGGTTATGCAAAGTTTTGTATCATGGAGATGAAAGAGTTCAATCTAGAATGAACTCAATGAACATGAAATCCCGATATGGGCGAGGAAAATAGTGCATGAAATCCCGATATGGGCGAGGAAAATAGTGCATGAAGGCTATCTAGCAAATGAACAATTAAGCCACTGCAGGGGCCATGAATGTGTTTAGGCCGGGAAAATGACCATGTTTAGAAATTCGTTCCCTGATCACCACTATACAATCATAATTATGCAATTGCTGCAAACATATAATGAAGTTCTTCATTGCAATATCTTCCCAACTATTGCCAAGGATTGATGGCGATTGGATCGGCCTGACTTGAAGATCTCCTCGTACTTCATTCATGGGAAGGTTAGACAAGATTTCACAAATTCTTAAATTGAGTGCATCATGTTGTGCAAAGTGAGTTCCAATGGATCTTCATTAGGTAGGAAAGATGTGAGCGGCCTTCGATTGTCATGGAGTGGAACTTGCGGAATAGTTTGAGTATCCACACAAAGGAATCCACTAGTCCTAATTGGCCCTTGTAGAGCTGGTTGTTGATTAAGACAAACAATGAGCCATTGGCGTGGAGAAAAGCTGACCCAAAGAACGCAATTGTAGTATCTCTCTAATAGACTTGGTTTATATTATCTACTCTCCATGCCAAGTTGGAATCACACTAAACTATAGTTTTCATTTTGAGGGTGGGTGTTTGATTATGTGTTTGTGTATACGTTTTATCAATTCATTATATATTTTGTATGTCACAAGGGGCTCATCGTAATTTTGGAGTATCCTCCCATCTATTTATAAGTGGTGTGTGTAATCTAATCACACAACACACACTCACAAACATCAAATTGTTCTCAGTGCTATATGCCAGGTAAAAATAATAGTCAAGGGGAGTAATTAATGTGACAATGTACATTTTTGTGGCATGTGGGAAGGTGTTTGATTGCTAACTCCATAAGCCATACAATTTTCTCCTAATGTTGCTTTATATCTTTCTAGAGAGACACAAACATTATAGTATATATATACATATATATATTTATTTTGGACTTGGCGCACTGTTTGAGGTGTTGCCGTATGACCTTGAGGTCACGGGTTCGTGTCCTGCAAGCAGCCTCTTGCAAAACTGCAGGGTAAAGTTTGCCTACATTTCACCCTTGTGGTCAGACTCCTCCCCAGAATGGGATTCTTTGTGCACCGGGTTGCCCTTATTTTATTTTGGATTTGCAACATTCTCCTAAGCCTATTCTTTTCTAATGCAGGCATTTCTTCTCTTTCATAGCTTATACCCAATTCAAATTATTAGCATCTCCTGGATATTGTTAGCTATCGTTGAGTTCAAACATTAAAGAGGTTTATGTCATGGAAATAATCTATGAAATGAACAAATTGTGAAATTTGGTATAGTAGAGTTTGATGGCTTCTTGTAGATTTTCTTAATGGAAGTAAGATGCACAAATCTTGAGAAACATGAAGGGTTTTAGTCTTTCGGAAGCTGGAGGATTGGAACCTTTACCTTGCTCACTGGGTTTATAAGATGAAGTTTGCTCTGTTGGCATAGATGGCCTCTTTCTCTATTGTAACAGTCACTAGATTGGTGCTGATTGAGTGCGGTTCTATCAGGTCTACATTAATTCAGTAGCAACTTTAGGTTTGTTAGAAAATACTAGGAAAGATGATGTATTGACTCATGTAGGAGTAAGTGTTTAGTCCCAAATTATTTGTATAGTTAGATCTTACTCTCTTCTCTCCTATATATTTGTACTCATACTTGTTTTTCGGTATTCAAGAAGTATATACAAAGTTTGGAACTTTCTCTACATGGTATTAAAGGGATACGGTCCGGCTTGTCCATTTCTGTCCGCTTGGCCTGCTTGCTCACCGGGCTGTTTGGTGCCTGACTTCCTTCTTTTTTTCTAACCGCTGTTGCTTCTGTGAGGTTAGCGGTTTTCTTACCGCCCCACCCCCCTCTTTTTGCTCTCTCTCTCTCATGGTTCCACCCCCTCCTCCAGTTATATAACCTCTCGGACTGGTGGGCCCCCCGCCCCGCCCCTGTTCGCTGCGGTCTCTGCCCCTAGCCGAGCGACCTTCTTCTCTCTTCTCGATTCGGCTTCCTCTTCTTGTTTTACACTGCACCTTGGTCGCGGTAACTCCTTTTACCGCTGGTGTTCTCACCGAGACAGTGCAGTCTCCGCTCTTTAGTCGCTGCGACTTCCTTTCCCGCTGCTGCTTCTCCAGTCGCCGACGACTTCCTTTCCTGCACGACCATTTCTGACCGCTGCGGTTTCCCTTCTCGTTGCTTCCTTTCTAGTCGCGGCGATTTCGGTCTATTCCTTGTCTCGGCAAGCTTCCCGCATGAGCATATCCTGCCGCTGCGGCTTCTCTACATGCAGTGGGCTCCGCATTTTGGTCGCGGCCTTTGACCGCTGGTGTGTTGACACCATGACCATGCGGTTTCTCTTCTCCGCCCAGCTTTGAGGTTGCGGATTGTCTCCCTTAACCGCCACGGTCTATCTACCTGCTGCTGTTTCTGCACTTGGTCGCGGCCTCCTGCCGCTGGTGTGTTGCCACCGCGATCGTGCGATCTCTCTTCCGTTCCGCTTTGTCTGGTTCTGCTTGTGGGTTCCTTCTTCTCAAGCCGTCTCATAATCGAACACGACTTGTTCTTACCGTGCGACTTCCCCTTTTCTCTCTCCAGGTGATCTCTCTTCTCCAACCGCTGCGGCTAGGCCTTCTCTTCTTCCGGCCCCTTCCCGCTGCGGCCTCTGTCTTCTCTCCGCGGCTTGGCTCTTCCTGCGGCTAGACCTGTTTTTGATCTTTTTGCGGTCTGCCTTTATCCCCCCGGTCTTGTTCCTGTTCGCCGGCCTGTGCTATTCGTGTTGTGGTCTTCTCCTCACCGCACTATCTGCTCGGGTTTTTTAACCGCAACGGCGTGTTTCTATCCGTTGCGGGTTCGTTTCTTTCCGCACTGGTCCTGACCGTTTCTTGCCGCTGGTGCGTTGTCACCGTGACCGCTGCGGGCTGTTCCTTGCAAGATGATCAACTGTCCACCGGGCTCTGTGGTGTCTACTTCCGATGGTGGTACCTCCTGCCTTGCTCATAATACATCCTGGATTTTGGATTTCGGGGCCTCTCACCACATTACCTCACGGAAACCACCATAATATTTGAACTCCGTGCATCCCAAGTTCATTACTGTTGCTAGTGTGGACACAATTCCCATTTTTGGTGCGACAAATATTCACCTCACTCCCTACATTACTCTTCGCTCTGCCCTTCATGTTCCAGGCTTTCCTTTCAACCTTCTCTTTGTTGGTTGACTCACTACTGACCTCGATTGTGATGTTATTTTTTCTTCTAACTTGTGTGTTGTGCAGGATCGCAAGACGCAAACTATCATCGAAAAATGACGTCTGTCGAATGAGCTTTATATCCTTGACCCCTCTCCCCCAATGGTGTTGTCCTCTATTAGCTATGTTGATTGACATCGACGTCTGGGTCACGCTCCTCTAAACATCCTTAGAAAATCTCTCCCCGACGTATCCCTTCAAGAGTTCACGTGTGAGTCTTGTATCTATGAGAAACATCATCGCTCTACGTTCTCACCACATCCTGCTCGGAGTCCTGCTCCCTTTGATCTAGGACACTCTGATATTTGGGGAACCTACAAAATTACGAGTGTTTTTGGATATCGTTACTTTGTCGCATTTGTAGATGACTATTTTCGGGTGACCTGGCTGTATCTCCTTGGTGACCGCTATGAATTGCCCGGTGTATTCCGTACCTTCTTTATTGAAGCTCACAATCAGTTTTCCACTACAATTAAAACTCCCCGCACCGATAATGCCCGTGAATACATGAGTCATGCCTTCGCTCTCCTCTATATTGAGTTTGAGATCATCCATCAAACCTCTTGTGTCTATACCCCCAACAAAATGACATTGCTGAATGCAAGAATCGACACCAGTTTGAGGTCACCCGCTCTCTTATGATTCAAATGAATGTTCCCAAACAGTATTGAAATTTTGCGGTCTCTACCGCCTGTACTCTTATTAACCACATGCCTTCCTCCATTCTCAATTTTGCGGTTCCCTTCAATCTTATTTTTCCCTCCAAATCTCCTGTCTCCATCACCCCTCGTGTGTTTGGTTGCGTGTGCTTTGTTCATCATCTTGGCTCGTCCACTGACAAACTTGCTCCCCGTGCCACTAAATATATGTTTGTGGGCTATTCTCGAACTCAGAAGGGCTACGTTTCTTTTCCCCCCAAAGATCGCAAGATGGTTACTTCTGCTGTTGTCACCTTCCTCGAAAATCAGTCATATTACTCTCAACCAGCTGATTCTCCTCTTCCACCACCTCTCCCGCGGCCTGTTATCCATGTTTATTCAAATCTTCCATCGTTTCTTCCCACACCAATCCCACCTAAACCACCTACACCACCTGTCATTCGTGTGTACACTCGTCGTCCCTCTTCGTCTAATGCCCTACGGGAGCTGCCCCGCTCTAATGATGTTTTGCAGCCTGCAGATCCGACAACCGCTTCCACTGCCCACCCACTGGCCAACTATGTCTCTTTTCACCACCTCTCTCCGGAACTCCGACAGAGTGCTCTTTCTTTATCCTTTATCTCCACTCCTAATTCTGTACAGTAGGCTCTCCAGCATCCCGGGTGACGGGTGGATATGGACGAGGAAATGTCTGCTCTTTGGGCAAACCACACTTGGGATTTGATCTCACTTCCTCCTGGACAATCTTGTGTGGAATGTAAGTGGGTGTTTGCCGTCAAACAGGGTCCGGATGAGACAGTTCACCGGTTGAAAGCTCGTCTTATAGCTCGCGGCTTCACTCAATAACAAGGATTGAATTATGATGAGACATTTTCTCCAGTCGCTAAATTCAATACTGTTCGTGTGTTGATCTCCCTCGCTGTTCACCGCCACTGACCCCTGCACCAACTGGATGTCAAAAATTCCTTTCTTAATGACGATTTACATGAGACTGTTTATATGCAGTAACCTCTCGGGTTTGAGACCACGAGGGAGTCTCTTGTCTGAAGAAGTCTCTTTATGGTCTCAAACAGTCTACTCGGGCATGGTTTGACAAATTTAGCAAGACCGTTAGTGTTGTTGGGTTCACTCGGAGTTCGTCCGACTTCTCTCTGTTTACTTGTCATCGTCCAACGGGCACAATAATTTTGTTGGTTTATGTGGATGATATCCTGACATCTTTCAGGAATACAGATGATCAAACAACATCTAGCAACTGTGTTTCAAACAGAGGACTTGAGAAGCCTTTGATATTTTCTTGGTCTCGAAGTGGCTCGGAGACCTGATGGACTTGTGTTATCTCAGAGAAAGTACTGTCTTGACCTACTTCATGATGCGGGCTATTCTGGATGCAAGCCTGCTGACACTCCCATGGATATCAATCACAAGCTTTGTGCTCATGCCTCGGACTCCGATTTGCTCCTTCCGAATCCAGAGTATTATCGTCGCCTTGTGGAAAAGCTGATATACCTCACTGTTACTAGACCTAATATATCATTTGCTGTCGGAATTGTCAGTCGATTCATGCATGAGCCACGTATCTCTTATCTTCAGGCTGTCGAACGTATTCTTCATTACTTGAAGAATGCTCCTGGACAAGGGCTTGTATACAAGCCCTCTTCATCTCCCTTATCTCTGTTTGCATATTCTGATGCTGATTATGCTAGCTCTTTGGATGACCGTCGTTCCACAAGTGGATACTGCACTTACTTTGAAGGACATCTTATTACATGGCGCAGTAAGAAACAGTCCGTGGTTGCTCGCTCATCTGCTGAGGCTGAGTATCGATCTATGACAGCTGTTGTGTTTGAGCTCACGTGGCTTGAGGGTCTTCTTTATGATCTAGGAGTCAAGCTGCTATACACATTGCCAAGAATCCGGTCTTCTATGAACGGATAAAACATATTGAAGTTGACTGTCACTTCATTCGGAAGAAGGTTCAGTTGAAGAAGATAGAGTTAACACATGTTCCTGCTGCACAACAAGTTGCTGATATCCTCACCAAGGCCTTACCACAACGTCTTTACTATCAGTTCTTGTCCAAGCTTGGTGCCTACGACTTGTACGCTCCAGCTTGCGGGGGAGTGTTAGAAAATACTAGCAAATATGATGTATTGACTCATGTAGGAGTCAAGGTTGTCAGGATCGAGATCCTAGATGAGATCGTTTCGAGATAAGATCGGATCTGATAGTAGGGTCGGATCGAGGATCTCTTTAAAAAATCAGAATCGATTTACAAAATCTCGATTGTAGGATCGTAAAATCCTATGATCTGGATCGCGATCCTGACAACCTTGGTAGGAGTTAGTGTTTAGTCCCACATTGTTTGTATGGCTAGATCTTACTCTCTTCTCTCCTATATATTTGTACTCATACTTGTTTTTCGGTATTCAAGAAGTATATACAAGGTTTGGAACTTTCTCTACAAGGTTCTTGTTAAGTAGGTTTATTTACTTGAACTATAGATTCGAGTCCTTGGTGGGAAAGAGATTTTAATGGCTGAGTTGACTGAGCACAGTCCTCTGTAAGAATGTGATCCCATTCCTCATCTTCATTTGAATTCTCCCCTTGAAGATGGGAGTGGGATGGGGTAAAGCACCGGGTCTCATTGAAGATGCATTCATGGATATAATTATTTTTTGTTTGATGATAACACAACCTTTTTGAGCGCTGGAATGCCCAAGAAGATACATTTCAGCGCTTGCAAATCAAGGTCTCCACCATATTGTTTAATGTTTATGAATGTGTTACGCACTTACGCCCGGATAGCGTCCGACTATTTGG
The DNA here is from genome assembly GCA_039583875.1 of Platanthera guangdongensis. NCBI lineage: Eukaryota > Viridiplantae > Streptophyta > Magnoliopsida > Asparagales > Orchidaceae > Platanthera > Platanthera guangdongensis. The sequence continues at coordinate 5,311,182 of CM077151.1, read as the reverse complement.
GCGTCAATATGCGCGCAGGCGGAAAGAGGAGACAAGCGACAACGGGGCTGAACCAACCGATTCAGCCCCCTCTCACTAAGGCCGACGGTTTGGGGCTGAACGACCTGTTTTAGCCCCATGTGTGTGTGTGTATGTGTGTGTGTGTGTGTGGGGGGGGACCCCCTCTTGGCCTAGGGTATAAATATTCCCGGGGTGGTTCTCTTGGTTCATCATGCAAGCACAAGGTATTCTTCTCCTCACTCCTTCAAACCCTAATTTCTATCTCTCCTTCCTCTAAATCTCTATCTCCCTCTAGATCTCTATCTCCTCCTTAACATTTGGTATCAAAGCCTCGCTCCTCCGCCATGGTCACCACACGCACGCAAGAGGAAATCAACCAATTGAAACCCTAGAAGAAAACTATGTTGGATTGACAGACTCAGTGGCCGCCATCAAGGAAAATATGAGGGCGTCGACGCAGCGATTGGAAGAACGGATCGACGCTCGGATGGATGAAATCAAGGCATTGCTCGCGCAAACTGTGAAAGGGAAACAATGACGTGCGAAGAAACTGGTGGATCTCCGCAATCTGGACCGGAGACGGCGGGATCCCACCCGACGGTTCCGACAGGAGCGAAAGTAGCGACCGCGACTGGGCAAGGCCGCGGTTGGAAGGGCGCGACTGGCGACCGGTTCCATCCGAACTCGATCGGCGCGGGAACGTCCCAGGGTGGAACCGGGGACCACTTCACTGGCCGCGCCCCATGGCGGCGTGGCGGGGAGGAATCGGGAGGGGTCGGGCGACCTCCAGGGCAGGCCGGGTTTCCTCCGGGGGGAACGGGAGGGCTTCTCCCTCACCCGCGGGGTTTTGGACCGCAAAGAGGCTTCGGGGTTGGCGTTCCGTGGGGCGGCCTACACCCTCCGTTGGGGGGGAATGCATCAACATGGGTATCTAGGCGATTTTCCTGAACGAAGCAAAGGAGACCAACGAGCTATGGGCACGAGCAAGGGTAGCACAGACAAGCCGCTCCACGGGCATACAATCCTCCAAAATTAACCCGCATGATTTTCCCTAAATTCATCGGGGGGATGCGTTGGAGTGGGTGCAGAAAGCGGAGCTTTGCTTCAGTTATCAAGATGTACCTGAAGGGCAATGGGTGCAACTCGCATCGTTTCGCCTGGAAGGCGACGCCTTTCAGTGGACGCAATGGTTTTTGCGAGGCCGAGACTATGTGCCGTGGACAGAATTTGTGGAGGGCTTTACAACCCGGTTCAGACCCTTGGAGTACGAGGATTTTGAGGCTCTTCTCCAGAAGTTGCAGCAGAAGGGGACGGTGATGGAGTATCGCACGAAATTTGAAAATTTGGCGAACATGGTGCATTGGAAAGAAAGAACGATGCTTAGCTGTTTTGTCTCGGGACTCAAGGAGCACCTTCGCGATGAGGTGCAAGCACACATGCCCTACAACCTAAATCAGGCCATCGCCTTAGCTCGCATTCAGGAGGAACGCTTAAACAGGCAATGTCACAACCCGCATTTTTTCTGAAATTAAGAAGTATCAGAGTAGAAGAAAACGCGCGTTGTGATGCCACGTCGGACAGGGGATAACTGCCGACGCTCAGGCAACCACCAACTACTAAGACTATGAAAGTTCAAAAGCTTTAATGATAAAAAAAAATCAATTATATTTTAGAGGCCGTATCCCTCGGCTTCGTGGATCAACTAGTCCACCCCTCAAAATTATACTTATACGTAGCGGAAAAATACTTTATTCATCTTTTTTTTTTAACATCCTAAGAGAATGCAAAAGCGTCCCCAGGGGACACCTAAGACTATGCAAGACCCTAGATTTAACTTATATAATATATATAGGAAATACCCTTTTACGTGGTTTTGAAAGTAATGATTAAGCTTTTTAGAAAGGAAAACATGTTGTCTATGTTTTTGATATAATAATTATTTTCTTTTATAGGTTTTAAAGTAACTAGCAACCTAACATAAATCATCCCAGAAGCAAGTTGAATAAACTCCAAAACAGGAAATCTAGCAGTATAAACAAAGTACAAAGCATCTAAAAGAGAAACCACCAGTGGGCGCCAACAACTGACATGAATCCACTGGTGAGTAGGCATATCTGTACTACAAGTTTAAAGAAACTACCTCCCAGGAGTGAGGAAAAGAAAACTCAGCAGCAGCTATAGCACTAACAAACTCCAGAAGAAACCTAGCCGCTCAGTCGGCTATAAACCTGAACCTGAGGCATTCAAAGAAAAGAACGCCTCAGCAAAGCAATATATATATGAAAATGAAACAATAGTGTAAGGAAAAAGTGAAACAGGTGAGAGCTAAAGTAAACAAACGAAGGAATAATACTCGCTATGAGTGAGTAAAAAGGGGTGCACCAAGTGCACGGGTGAAGTCAAGCCTCACAAATCTCTGCAGGAAGGATTAGCAAAATAAATAAATCCTAGTATAAGGCTAGACCAGGAAGAGTCACCTAATGCTGAAGATGGACAAAATCAGAAATAAGGGCCTAGACTGGTGGCAACGGTCCAACCACGTCTAACAGGCCTAAACATCTCAAGGTGCTGTGGTGGTGGCATCGGTCCAACTCAACCAAACAGCTCACATTGTCTAAATAAGACAAGAAGTAAAACAAGGGTGGCGGCATCGGTCCGACCCACCTCAAATCACATCCTACTCCAGCACTGAGTGACTCGGGAAAACCCTTGCTAGTGGTTCCATGAGGCACCAAGAAGTCACACTGAACCCCTAACACTCTAGAGCAACCCACCTAAGAGCCTATTATACCAACCAACGGACTGACCGTCGAGTTGTCCAAGCAAGTAGTTTGACACAAATAAAAATGAAAGCAGAACAATACTGCAATTATGCAAGTAGTACGACATTCAATTAAACGTGTACCATTAGTTGGTCACCATCAAAAAATAAATAGGTTAGACACCGAAACAGGCATAATTAATTTGATATAAAGACATAATTAATTTGATACCCATCCACGCACGATTAATTTGGTACTAATATAAACGATTAACTTGAGGCTTCGAAATATACTCACTTGGGCAAGATCCAAAGCTACGACAATTTATTGAAAAGAGCAAAGCTACAAGCTATGTACTCGATTTGGGCATTGTTCAAGGCCAAACAAAAGGAACACTAAGGCTAAACTCTTTCCGATCGGCAAACCAAGTATTTGAACAAGAACAAGTTAAAATCCTTAACGAAATCCGGGCATGACTCAAAGTCCAAAAAAATGCAGCATTTAGACTAATACATCATTTGGTATAAAATTCGTTCCAACACCCCTAACCGTGAAACCGCAACATACAACAAGTGAGGATTAGCACCAAAGATTTCGGGTGAGTAAAAGCCTAGGAGGGAATCAGAAATCTGAAATCAAGCAACACAAAAAAAAATCAAGAGCTTTATATTGAAATTATTTTGACAAGGGCGAAGGGCGCACTTGTCTTGGTTGCCTTTGAAGAACAAAAAAAAAATCGGCCAAGCTCCCTCTTCTCAACCGCCGACCACAAGCAAAATGTAGGGAAAATCCTGGACAACCCAACCGGGAAGAACAACATCATAAAAAAACCCAGGAAAAACTGCACCCTAAACTACCGATCGGGCAAAAGATCAAGGAGGAAATCGCGAAAATAATACCTCCAAATGGAGCTCTCGGCTAGGGGAGTGAGGATCCGGCCTCAACTCACGTTTTCGAGCGAATCTGGGCGGAGGGCAGGCGGTCGGAGCAGCACCAGGTTTCCGCCTATTGCGCCTTTCGCTCGGGATACTGCAGCGGGCCGCCGGGTTGAGGAAGAAAGGGGAAATAAAACCTAAACCTAAAGCAATACCTTTATATATATAACCTACTAACTACTAAATTAATTTAGTGAATGTTATAATGGCAGCCAACCCTATAACCCACACTTATATGTATTCAACACATAATTAGGCATACACCCTTATATAACAGCACTCTATGTGCGTAAACCAACATTTATATGCACACTAATACTAATAGCACACTAATAAGCATAAATTAACATTGACACGAAATCATATATTAACATTAGCATTAACCGTCATATAACAGTACACACGTGAAAATCTACGATCATACCGCACACACACCCATATAAACACGCACATAAATATAATTTTTTTTATAAAGCTACGCACGCACGTGCACGTATGCATTAATTCGCCGGCATGCCTAAATCACTCGTCATGCTAAAATGCGTAATTATATGCATATGCTAAAAAAATGACTACCCGCTAACAAGCCACCGTCGAAACGACATGAAAATTAACGCTCTCGGATTCCGAACAAATCCGCACCGTAGCTAAACACTCGGGCTACGAAAACATCGGCGAAGTCGGACACAACCTCCGACGACCACACACTCGGGCTAACCTCACCCGAAGCCAAAGCACAAGGATTCCCTAAGAGCCTCAGCCGGGCCTCCAAAACAGACGCCGGCTAGCTGGGGAAACCATACAACAGGCTATAACCTCTAAGAACACCTAACGAGGTACTCTAACAACGGCACGAGCCGGAAATGCGCCAACGTAACGCCAAACAAGGATTTAAATAATTGCCGAAAAAAATTCGGGGGCGTTACAGGCAACATACCCGTACCACCGCAAAGCCTACAGTTGTCCCAATAGGCGTGAGAAGGGAAACTTCAACGGGTGGCAAACCGACAGTGACCTGACTCTCATGGGCCGAATTGCAGGCCAAAAAAGAGAAGGGCTTATGCTTCAACTGCAATGACAAGTTCACACCGAGACACAAATGCCAGAAGATACAAATATTTATGATTCATGAGGATACATGGGATGGGTGCCTTGCCGAGTTCGAGTGGGATGGGGACTTGGACTTAACGGAGTTTGGCGTATCCTTGCTGGCGATGGAGGGATGCAACGCTCCTCTCACGATGAAGATGGCAGGGAAAGTCAGCTAGGAGCGGGCGACTATTCTTGTGGATAGCGGGAGTACTCATAACTTCATTCATCCGGATGTGACGCACAAGGTTGGGTACGAGATCGATCGAGCAGCTGTTTTTCATGTTATGGTGGCCGACGGGAGCAAACTTCAACGCGAAGGGGTTATGAAGGGGCTAGAGTTACGGATACAGGGGTACGCAGAGCGCACGTACATCTACCTCCTACCCATCACAGGGTCAGACATGGTGCTCGGGGTACAGTGGCAGCAGCAGCTGCGAAGGGTGACCTTTGATTGAGAGCAGATGACTATGGAGTTCGTCCAACAAGGAAGACAATATTGTCTGGGCGGCCTCAAAACGTCTCAGCTGAAGGAGATCTCATCTCGCAGCCTGGAGCGTCGGGAGGAGCAGGGTAGTATGATGACTATGATTATGGAGATTACGACGACTTCCGGAGCACCCCTGGTAGTGCCCGAGAAGATGCGGGCACTACTGACTCAGTATGCAGTCATATTCCAGACACCTTGGACCTTCCCACCTCTGAGGTTCCGAGATCATCAGATCCAGCTCAAGTCCGGGGCAGAGCCCACTAATATTCGGCCGTATCGCTATCCTTACATCCAGAAGACTGAGATTGAGCTCAGCGTCCGGGAAATGCTCACCGTCGGACTCATCCGACCAAGTACTAGTTCTTTCTCCTCTCCCATCATCCTAGTCAAGAAGAAGGATGGATCATGACGTTTTTTGCATGGACTACCGCGACATGAACAACTCGACCATCAAGGACAAGTTTCCCATACCGCTGATCGAAGAACTATTGGATGAACTGCACGACGCCTCTCTTTTTACGAATCGACCTCAGGTAGAGTTACCACCAGATTCACATGCATGAGGGAGACATACACAAGACCGCATTCCGCACACATGACGGGCATTACGAGTTCCTCGTGATGCCTTTCGGGCTGACCAACGCCCCCTCCAGATTTCAAGCAGTCATGAACGAGATATTTCGACCTCTTCTTCGCCATTCCGTACTGATATTCTTTGATGATATCCTCATCTACAACACTAGTTGGTAAGAGCACCTCACTCATGTGGAGCGGGTCTTCTCCATCCTCCGCCAACACCAACTTTATTTCAAGCAGTCCAAGTGTTCTTTTGGACAGGAGGAGGTCAAGTACTTGGGTCATTTGGTCTCGGCGGATGGCGTCAAGGCGGACCCCAAAAAGATCGAGAGCATGCTGTCGTGGCCGCGGCCCCAGACTGGGCGAGCACTACGGGGCTTTCTGGGCCTCACCGACTACTACAGAAGATTCGTGAAGGACTATGGCAAGATCGCCAGACCCCTTACTCAGCTGCTACAGAAGGATGCTTTCGTTTGGCAGGCCGAGGCCGAGGCAGCCTTTCAGTCCCTCAAGGGGGCCATGACATCCACGCCGGTTCTTGCTCTTCCGGATTTCACCAAGGAGTTTGTGCTCAAGACCGATGCGTCAGGCGTGGGCATTGCGGCCGTATTGATGCAGGAGGGCCGGCCCCTGACATTCTACAGTAAAGCATTGGCACCCTGCACGTTGGGAATCTCCACATATGAAAAAGAAATGTTGGCCATCATTCATGTGGTGGCCCTGTGGAGGCCATACCTGTTAGGGAGACACTTCAAGATCCACACCGACCACCAAAGCCTGAAGCATCTTTTGGAGCAACGATCTCCTCTCCTCTCCAACAGAAGTGGGTAACGAAATTATTGGGCTATGATTATGATATCCTCTATAGGCACGACAAGGAGAACCTGGTTGCCGACGCCTTGTATCGCTTACTGGAGGGCACCGTTGCCCAAATATCGGGCCCCTTGCTCGACTCCCTCGATGACATACAGGAGGAGGTCATGCGTGATTCAGAGTTGCGTACCGTCGTGGAAGCCCTTCGATTGGGACATGACACTGCACCCGACTATCACCTCCAGAATGATAGGCTATACTATCAGGGCAAGGGGGTCATTCCCGCCCAGTCTGCTTGGAAGACAATCATGATGCATGAGTTCCACTCTTCACCGACCGGCGGTCACACGGGCGGTCACGCGGGCGTTCTCCGCACCCATTGGAGATTCCACACGCAAATGTTTTCTTGCAAGGGATACGACGTGATATACAACAGTTTGTGCAGCAGTGCGACATAGGTCAGCGACAAAAATATGAGACTACTTCCTCCGCCGGCCTACTCACACCATTGGAGATTCCACACCACATCTGGGACACCGTGTCCATGGGCTTCATTGACGGCTTGCCTAAATTTCAGGGCAAGTCTGTTATCCTGGTAGTGGTGGACAGCTATAACACCTCTTACCATTCATCCAACAAGTTGACCCCTTTCGAGGTCGTGTATGGCCGCTCCCCGCCCTCGTTGAGCTGTTATGAACCGGGAAGTACAATGTTGCCAACAGTTGACCGGGCACTTCGTGATCGAGACCGCACCCTCGCCACTTTGCGGGAGAATCTCCGGACAGCACAAGACCGCATGAAGACTCAAGCGGATAAACATCGCAAGGACCGGGAGTTCGCAGTTGGCGATGAAGTGTTTCTCAAGCTCCGTTCCTACAGACAGTTGTCAGTTGCCCGCCGAACAAACCAGAAGTTTGCACCGCGCTATTATGGTCCCTTATGTATCCTTCGCCGCGTGGGCCCTGTCAATTACACCTTGGAATTACCGGAAGGATCGCAGATACACCCGACATTTCGTGTGTGCTTATTGAAGCGGAAGATTGACAACACAGTTCAGGCGAGTCCTTTCCTACCCGAGGCGACGGTCGCAGACGAACTACAGCCACTCCCCGAGGACATCCTGATGATCAAGTGGAAACACCGTGACGCAGAGTACCGTTCCGAGATACTTCAAATGGAAGCATCTTACCGTACCTCACAATACTTGGGGGGATTTCATGGAGTTCTGGGAGCTTTACCCAGACTACCACCTTGGGGACAAGCTGGTTCTTGATGGAGAAGAGAATGTTACGCCTCCGGATGACGTCCGGCTATTTGGGCGTCAATATGCGGGCAGGAGGAAAGAGGAGACAAGCGACAACGGGGCTGAACGAACCAGTTCAGCCCCCTCTCACTAAGGCCCACGGTTTGGGGGCTGAACCACCCGGTTCAGCCCCATGTGTGTGTGTGGGGGGGGGGCCTCTTGGCCCCGGGTATAAATATTCCCGGGGTGGTTCTCTTGGTTCATCATGCAAGCACAAGGTATTCTTCTCTTCTCTCCTTCAAACCCTAATTTCTATCTCTTCTTCCTCTAGATCTCTATCTCCTCCCTAACAGAATGTGTCAATAAAAAAAATGCATCCAAAAGTTCAAAAGGGTAACTTTGTGATAGTGAAGGTCAGGATAGAAGGGGGATGGAAGTTCAAGGGATTTCTACTCTTAAGTCTACTTAATGAATCTTGTTAAGCTAGAGTGTAAGTGGGCATCTTCCTCCGAATTCTTTTTGGTTTGATTGAAAGTCAAGCACAAATAAGTAAATAACATTAAGAAGTTGCTTATTTTTCTACCCAGCTCTTCATTTTGATAGAGTACATCCACAAATGAGAATTAATTAATGACTCTTTTTTGAAGGTAACAAAGATGCGGGTAAAGTAATTCCTAGCATTATCTAATCTTATTCTCGTGATGGATACCCCATCTTGGATATTCATTTTGTAGAATGACGAGTATGGCTGACTTATAGTTATCTTTCATTAAGTATAGTCATGTTGTTCTAGTGCATGCATCAATAAATGAAATGAACCATCGAGCCCCAAATAGGTTAGGTATTCTAGATGGTCCATAAATATATTTACTTGTGAAAATGATTGAACTGGTTTTTTATTATTCATAGGAATGCTGTTTAACAAATTGACAAAAAACACAATAGACATGCGATGTCAATATTTTGAGTACCGAATGATACATAGTTATAAGTATTAGAAATTGTGGGTGCCAATTTCAAGGTGAAGTAAATTTTGGATTTGGGAGAGGTAGATGATGTGGTAAGGATCTCAACTGAATTGCATAATGAAAACTTAGTCTAAGGGTTACTTTGTAAAATAAACTCCATTATTGAAGCATAGAGATAATCCTTTCCTTTAACCAATCTAATTGTCATTCTGGTGAGCTAGTCCTGAAAATATAGTGAGCATAAAACAAGGTTATCTTACATTTTTGGTCCTTGTTAAATTTATAGATGAGAAGGAAATAATGGAAATTTATGTACTACTTGGAGCATATCATCAAAAGAAACGGTTGTTGTCATACTGATAAGTCCTTGCCCAACAGTAATGATGGAAGAATCACGGACTTCAATGACCTCTTTTGTTGTTTTATTCGTAAGAAACTTGGTGGAGCAATTAGTCCTATGATCTGTAGCTCTTTATTGTAGGATCCAAGAATTGGAGTGGGTCAAGGAGGTGCGATCTATGTTCCAAATAAAACACATTCCAGATAAGTTGATGATCATACTCCAAATGAACTAGACAGAGTATGTAATGTTCTTAAATTCTCAACCTTGACCTTGCTTAGGCAGTAGGAAGGATTCATATTTGGCAATTTTCAATCCTCTTACTTGATAGTTGATGCTACATTAAATGTTGGTGCTTCCTCAACATGAAGAGTCAAGGACATTTAAAGAGTAGGAGACTTCATGAGAAGGCCTTAAAGTTTACTTGTGTTTTACACAATATCAGCGATTATATGCTGTAGATGGTTTACAACACAATTGGAATTATGAGTTTGCAATGTTAGCAGTGTTACGGGGTTGAAAGCCTGAAACGACAAATGATTATTGATATTGAGTGTGGGCAAGCGACCAATATCTCAGTTAGGAAGCGTGGGTCAACATGCGGAAGGTCTCAGTGCAACAATTGGAGGAGGGATAGAGTACATATTATTTCCTAGAAAAGATGATTGCTTATTTGTGATAAACATCGACAATGATGGCTAGAGAAGAACACGCAATTGTCTCTCAACCACTAATGAAGGATGATGATTGCGAACACTTGTGGAGATTCGTTGTATTTTATACCATGATAAAGAGATTTAGGTACAAGGAAGCATAAGAAGAAAATAGATTGTATGTGAATATGATTGGTGAAGGGCAGCCTTGGCGCACCAGTTGAGGTGTTGTCGTATGTTACCGATAGGAAAATAACACTTGCAATAGAGGAAATATGATTGATACAATCACAAGGTATACTCGTGCCCAATTTCATGCGTCTGGTTCCTCCTAGAAGTCCCTCTCCAAATGGAGATCTCGAATCCCTAAATGATCAAAGATAACCTCCAACTCTCCCATGCCACCTCCTTATATAGGAGGGGGGGAGGATTCACATATCATTAACCATAATGCAAATAAATAACAATACAAATACAATAGTAAGTTACGCGCACGTGCGTAACAATATGCCCCTTCAGAAAATCGACCTTGACCCCAAGGTTGACGTGCCGCTTTCCAGCTAGTAGTGATATGCCTGCGGGTGGGCTGTCGTAGAGGTTCCCGGAGCTCCGTCTGGCGGTACATCCATGATCATAAGAGCATCAAAATTAGCCGTGCTAATCTCGTTCATGTCCTCTCCGATGAGGAACTAGAACTCCTTCACTGGAAAATCATGAGTAAGTGAGTAGGGTTGTTTGCAACGGTAACACAACCCCCTGCTCCTTAAGTCATTGTACTATTGGTTGGACAGACGGTGAGTAGGGATATGACGGTTGTTGCGTGGGCCCATAATGGGTGGGTGAGGTAAATGAGGTGGTAGTGGTGGATGTTTGGGCAAGGGAGGAAAATATGGTTGGTCGGGAGATTTGGAGGAGGTGTGGGGAAGGAGGATCCCCGGGTGTCGCCAGGCATTCAGGCTCCACTAGCGGGGAGAGGCCCCTAACTTGGTTGACAGTTAATGGTTGAAGGGTGCGGAGGCGGGCTCAAAAATGGAGTTGTAAGTTGTGCATGAAGTAGCCCAAGTAATGGTTCGGAGGAAGACCTGGAACATGGGTGACCAATTTGATGAATGCATCAACGTACGAGTCAATGGAGCCGGTATGAAGGACTCTGCAAAGGTGCTCGATCATGGAGCCGGAGTAGCGATGATCATACCCTGAATGAGGGCCTTAGTGAGAGTTGTCCAAGTGAGGCCAGGAAAGGACTGACGGAGCCATCGTACCCAATGGAGGGCTGACCTTTTCATGTCGATAATTGCTGTGGAGACCTGCTGTGACGGAAGAGTCTGGTGAATGTCAAAAAACTGTTCGGCGCGGGCAATCCATCTAAGTGGGTTAGTCCCGTTGAATGTGGGGATGTTGAGGCGTGGATATCTGGGGAGATAAACCCTTCAATGCGGGATCATCAGGGGCCAATGTGCTGAGGGATCCCAAGGCAGAGACAACAATTCAGCAGTAGGCCCAAAGGACTGGCCGGGTTGCAGTTTGTGGAGCATGGTCATAATCAACTTGAATTACTCGGCTTGGGCCTTGAGACCAGGTGGTGAGGGCGTGTTTGATGGCTTCCACGCGGGACTCCATCTGATTCTTTGGCATAGGAAGAAGAGTGCACAAGAGCTGGAGGTTCGCAGAAGAGCGCCGGAGTCGGTGGAGGTGCGATAGCTTGCGACGAGGAGAGTATGGAAGAAGAAATCTGATCGGCGCGACGGTCGAAGGAGCAGACAGAGGACTAGGACTGGAAGGTTACTGCGAGGGAGTGGACTGCTGGAAGATAGGGGAGCGGACTGCAAGACAGAGGAATTGATCGACACTAGCGGAATCTGATAGGAACGGGCGTCACTGGAGCAGGTGGAGTGGTCCACGAAGGTCGCAACTCGATCTAGCCGGTCACATGCTGGATTTGACAGAAACGATCTAGACGGGCTTGGTCGGAATCGATCTGTACTGGGGGTGAACGGACGCTGGTCGGGCTTGGTCGACACAGGCGTCCGTGAGGCTTTTGGAGAAGATTGAAGCAGACAACTCGAGCAGTTGTAGGCATCGGCTGGAAAGCTGGATCGCTGATGTCGACGAGGAGGGAAGCGGCGTAATCCCGGCGACACGCGATGCATAGGCGGGGCGACATGTCAGACTAAATGTTATCGATAGGAAAATAACACTTGAAAGAGAAGAAATAAGCTTGATACAATCATGAAGTATGCTCGTGCCCAACTTCAGGAGGTTGGCTTCTCCTAGAAGTCCCTCTCCAAATAGAGATCTCAAAACCCTAAATAATCAAAGATAACAGCTAACTCTCCCATGCCACCTTTTTATATAGGGAGGGGAGGATGGGGGGAGCTCACATATCATTAATCCTAATGCAAATACAGAGGGAGCGGATTGCTGGATGGTAAGGGAGTGGACTGTAAGACAGAGGAATTGATCAACGTTGGCGGAATTTGACAGGAACGAGCGAAACTGGAGCAGGCGGAGCGATCAACGAAGGTTGTAGCTCGATCTGGCCGGGTGTAGGCTGGATCTGATGGAAACGATCTGGACGGGCTTGGTCGGAATCGATCTGGACTGGCGATGGAAGGACGCTGGTCAGGCTTGGTCGACGCAGGCGTCCGTGAGGTTGTTGGAGAAGACAAAAACGGACGACTTGAGCAGTTGGGGACATCAGCTTGAAAGTTGGATCGCTGATGTCGACTAGGAGGGAAGCGGCGTAACCCCGACGACATGCGATGCGCAGGCGGGGCGGCATGTTGAACCAAATGTTATTGATAGGAAAGTAGCACTTGCAATGTAAGAAATAAGCTTGATACAATCACGATGTATGCTCATAACCAACTTCATGAGGCTGGTCCTAAATGATCAAAGATAACCTCTAACTATCCCATGCCACCTCCTTATACAGGGAGAGGGGGGCACATATTATTAACCCTAATGCAAGTACATTACAATACAAAATACAATAGTAAGTTACGCGCACGTGCGTAACATCATATGCCCTTGAGGTGACGGGTTTGAGTACTGGAAGCAGCCTCTTGCAAAAATGTAGATTAAGCTTTGCCTACATTTTACCCTTGCGGTGGGACCCTTACCCAGATCCTCGCTCTGCAAGGATGCTTTGTGCACCGGGCTACCCTTTTTTAACGTGAATATGGCTTGCATTCGAGTAGCTAATAAGTAACAAAGATAACACAATTGAAAAAAAATCAAATATTGGCATTCCACATCAACACATATGTAACGGCCCGTAGTTTGCCACAATTTAAATCTAGTTCTGAGCGGATTTTTCACAATTAAATTAACGCAACAAATAAAAAGAATAAAACACGAGAATGGCACCCGGAGAAACATCAACAACACTTTATTTATTCAAGGTAATATACAACCTGTTACCATTACACAGGGAAGCAGAAATAACATACTAAACATCTATATACATCAAAGACGAACTATAGTAGGTCTAACCCGTGGACGAACCGCGTCCTCTCTCTGGCTTTGATCAGTCTCCGCTGGTATCCTTCTAGCGGCCCCTGGTATGCTGACGGCCTGATCCTAAAAAAATCGAAAACCAATTAGTTTTGAAAACTAAGTGAGTTCCGTATCTTTTCAACTGCACTTTAATCAGACAAGAAAGTCAGCAATAATAAGCAGTTATTCAATTCTATATCATAACCGAACTATATCTAATCAAGAAAGGCAAGGTAAAACAGAACTCTTATTCTTTTCCTTCTTAATCATTTCTATAATTAATTCAGTTTGAAGTATATCGTTGATTCAAAATGCTGTAGTCTATCTTATTTTCTTCAAATCTGGACCCGTCGGCATATCACATCAATGTCTGTTTTAGGGCGCTCACACGCGCAATTGACTTCCACGCCTCCTAAATTGGACAAGTCTTATCTCAAAATTTGTAGGAGTACGGCCCCTCTTACGAGGTGTGAGAGTTCTACCCCCTCACGAGGTGTAGGGGTCTGTGGCTCTACCCCCCCTACAAGGCTGACATTTAGCATTTCGATGCGTCGATGCGTTTTCGATTTCATGTTCTTGTCATATTCGTTTCATGTGCATTTTCAAAAATAGGAATGAATTATATTACTTTTCCCTCAGAGTTTTTATTCCTCGCTAATATCTTTTAACGATTTTATCTTTTTCATATTCATATCTGAGCAATATCATTCAATCACATAGCTCGGAGTAAAACATATAAAATCAAATATTCGTAATCAACGTAGTAAGGACTCGCCCCAAGTTTTGCTTTGCCCTCGTCCCTCGTAGGATTCTCGTCGCGTCTATCGCTGGACGCCATCCTCTGCAGTATCAAGCAATCATCTACTTTAGGGTTGCGCCGAAAATAAACACGAACGGACTCCTAAAACGGTCACAACTACGACCTCTAGGAGTTGCCTCGGGAAGGACTAACTTTGGTGACACATCAAATATAATTTCCGCTCAATGGCATGTTAATCCAACCTACAAAAGGCGTTAAAACCACAATTCAGGCAGCAAATCGCAGCGAAAGAGCTGCTGTTAGCCGCACCTAAGGCTGCCCACAACAGCACCAAAGGCTGCCAACCGCAACAACAAAAGTTGCTAACATCTCCCCTCTACCAACAACCGTCCAGCCCACAAACTCAGCCAGCGTAAGGGGCATCAATCCCACTTCTTTTCCTCATCGAAACAACACCAACGAAAGCCCAAACATCAAACAGCAGCAAAGGAAGTAGACAAGGACAGAAACCAACAAATCCAAGCCCGAATCGAGGAAACCCTAACTGGAAAAACATAGCAAACCTTCAAATCGGAAAGCCCTAAGCACAACCCCTTCCAACTTTGAACGTAAAACGCATAAGTTCTTAACCAAAAGAAACAAGGAAGGGAGAAGAAAGCTCACCATGGAGGTGTAGCTCAGGGTTGCCGACCAACTACAATAAAGCAGCGGCTGTCCAGGAAGTCAGCGACAACAACAGGTAGGTAGCAGCAGCACCAAACCGCAAGAACAAACAAGGAGCAGCTATGAAGCAAGAAGAAGAAGAATCGACAACCCTAGCACCCCCGTTGAAAAGCTCCAGGCGGTGGAATGACAATGAAAGTATCGGGAGAGAAGAAATAAGTGTACAAGAGACCGCCGCCTATCTCTCTCTATAAATATATTATTTCCAGCCTCATAACCCAAAAGCCCAAATACAGAATAAAACCAGCCGGCCCACTAAGGGTCCAAACGGATCCAAAACATCCTCAAGCAATTTAAACCCATTAGACATAGACCCGACCCGGCCAACACACATGGGATTAAGCACCACACAAACTTCATACGCAAATTAATTGCAATGACGAAATTGAAACGATCGTCACACAATCAATCAGAAAGCTCGAACATCGAAAATAAACGTGCAACGTCGAATCGGCGCTGAAATAGTTTTCATTATCGGGGGATTCTTTTGTTTATCAAAATCCAATTATTTATTTATTATATAAATCGAGTTCAAGTCTTACAACATAAACCAGAAATTGTAAGGAGTTCTTCGAATAAATTGAGAGCTACAGAGTTAACCACGTCCAATGGATGATAGAGAGCCACAGTTCCAGCCATGTGTCTAGGATCCATGATTTAGTTCAACAATTCAACACATTCATTTAGCTTATTGAACATCATGAGTTTGATAGAAATATATTAATCTATAAATTTGAGAGCTACATACATTAACACTATATGGATCCTTTGTCGCCATTGTGCCTTATCTTGTCATAATCTCACTAATGCCTAAGTACATCATGTCTTTCCTTATAGTTTCATTCCAAGTCTTTATTGGTCTACCCCTCCCTCGTTTAACATGCCTAGTGACCAATATCTCACAACGCCTAACAGCTGCCTCTAATGGTCTCCTTTGTACGTGTCCAAACCATCCTAGTTGAGTTTCTCGCATCTTCTCTGCAATTGGTTCTACTCCGGTCTTATCCCTGACACATCCATTCATAATTTTATCCAGTCTCATGTGTCCACACATCCATCTAGACATTCTCATCTCCGCAACTCCCATATTTTGCTCATGTACACAATTCATTGCCCAACATTCAGAACCATAGAGCATCGCAGGTCTAATTACAGTACGGTAAAACTTACCCTTAAGTTTTAGTGGTACTTTACGATCACATAAGATCCCTGGCGCGCCTCTCCACTTCAACCAACCCGCTTGGATTCTATGTGTCACATCTTTATCAATACCTCCGTCCTTTTGAACTATCGATCCAAGATAATTAAAACACTCAATACGGGAAATATCTTGATCCGTTTTTTCTGGGTTTATTTCTCTTTAGAGAGTCATATCATAAAAAGTTTCTTATGCATTGAAACTCTAGTTCTGCCAATTAGCTTTACATTAGACTTCCAAATTGAAAAAGCATATCATTAAGGGAACAAATGCATGACATTATTCATTAATTAGTTCAATTTACTTCAAATGTGATGTAGAGTAGGCTACATGGGTGCACAAAACCTAGACTTCTAGGGGGGGGGGATGGAGATGTGACATACTTACCCAAATCTAAATGCAATGAAAATCGTCGGTGACAGCGACAAAGTAATTAGAGTAATGAAATTCCAACCCACGCAGATAATTAAAAGAACAAAAAATTAGCATTTAATAGGCAATTAGTTAATGGTTTTCCTGTATGATCAATAATTTATGCAGAAGGTTCTGGTGTTAAGGCATTTTCAGCAACACCTTTCACATATAGTATATGGACAAAACTTGTACCTATCCAGCTTGTTCATGTAACTTTCCCTGTCTGATGAGGGTATATTTTTTTAGTTTTATTTTTGAGTGGATAGTGATTTTTTCTTCCGTCATGCACCTCCAAATAATAAATTGTTTGGCATGCAAAAAATAACGTTTGTTATGTTACTACAGGTCATAGCTGACAGGGGTGGCGAGCTATTGTCAGTTACTTTTATATTCAGTGTTATTGTAAGTTTTCTCAACAAGTTTCAATTATGGCATGCCATTGCCATGTAATATGTTTTCATCTTCCGTATAGTTTTCAACGCAATACCTTTTTCCTAAAACTGTGTGTTGAGGAAAGATGAAAGAAACCAGAATGAATAAAATAGAGACTCCCGTATGTATATATACACGGGATTACAATCCACACCCTAATACCGGACAACATAATACATAAAAACACAACAAAAAAACAATAATTCTCCAACACTCCCCCTCAAGTTGGGCGTGCATCTGTCATGCCCAACTTGCCCAATATTCTGTCAAACAAGTTCTGACTCAACCCGTTGGTAAGCACATCTGCAAGCTGCTGGGTTGATGAAACAAATGGGGTACTCACAATCCCCCTAACTATGTTTTCTTTTATGAAGTGTCTGTCGATCTCCACGTGTTTGGTGCGATCGTGTTGGAACAGATTGTGAGCGATGTTGATAGCAGCTTTATTATCACAATCAATGTTATCAAGGCGTCACCTAGGCGACACCTAGGCGCCCGGGCGCCCACAAGAGCGCTATGCGATGCACGCCTAGCAGCACTTGTGTTAGGCGCCCGCCTAGAGGCGCATAGGCGCCCAGGGCGACGCCTGGACGCCTAGGCGCGACTTCTTCTTCTTCTGAATTTTCTGCTTTTAATCTGTTTGTAGGAAATAAATTTTCTGCTTCTGAATTTAAGACTCTATTACTTAATAAATTTTTAATCTGATGACCCGTTAATGTCTCATGTTCAATTAGCATTTTTGCTAATAAATGTAATTGTTCAACATGTTGAGCCAGAATATTTTTTGCAAAATTATATCCTTGTTCAATATTTACTGTCGAATGCTTATATTTTGTTGATAATGTAGAGAACTATTGACTATTTGAAGAGTGATTTTAGCTCAGTTACCCCATGTGAGTGAGAGTGAAAATAACCATTCCAATTATTTTGCATGTTGTGGTTTAAAAGGGAGTTACACTTTACTGAGCATGTTAAACGCTTTGGTCGCCTAGGCGACGCCTAGGCGTCGCCTCGCCTTGGTACACCCTTTAACGCCTTGGTCGCCTTGACAAGCTTGATCACAATAGATCCTGATTGGACAACCTGACTTCGCGCCAAGGTCCTTCATAACTGACTGAATGCACAACCCTTCACATATCCCCTGTGACATGACACAGAACTCTGCCTATGTGGTGGATCTTGCCACAACATGTTTCTTGCTTCTCTAGGTCACCACATTTTCCCCAACAAGAGAGCAATACCCTCATGTTGACCTCCGGTCATTAACTGAACCTGCCCAGTCCGTATCAGTATATACCTCTACGGTCAATGCCTCGTTGGGTGAGAACAAAATTCCCTTGTCAGGAGAAGACTTCAGATACCTCAGGACCCTGTATGCAGCATCTAGGTGATGAGATCTAGGTGAGTGCATATATTGACTAAGGACCCCTACAACATAAGATATATGCGAACGAGTGTGAGAGAGATAAATAAGCTTTCCCACCAGTCGTTGGAAGCCTGATATGTCATTGTTAGAAAAGCACATTTAATCTAGGCCCATTATGTATCATTTATTGTTTCTCTCCCCTCTTTAGTCTCACATCATGTATATGACCTTCTTCTCTCTTTCTCTCATCTATATATTTGTACTCATTCTTTGTATTTTATACAAGTGAACATATATACAAGGTTGACTTTTTCCTTCTCTACATGATATCAGAGCCACCGATTCTAGTTGAGCGACTTCCCCTTTCTTATCCGCGCGGTCTGTCTTTTGTCCGCTGCCCGCTCGGCCTCCTGCGACCTGAATTCCTGTCCGCTCCGCTCTTCTTCCGCTCCCTTTTCTTCTCCGTGGTTCCACCCCTCCCCTCAGGCATTTTATAGCCTCCTCCCTCTCTCTCGTCGGGTCCACCTTCCCTCTCCCTCCTCCAGACCGCTCTCTCTCTCGCTGCCCGTTCTCTCACTCTGCGGCCTGTCTCTCTCCCGACCTGTTACGGTTCGCTGCGACCTGATCTACCTCGATGCGGCTTGATCTAGCTTGCTGCGGCCTGCCTCTCTTGCGGCCTGCTCCAGCTCGCAGCGGCCTGCCTCTTCTGCGGCCGGCCTCTTCTGCGGCCTGCCTCTCCTGTGGTTTGATCCTGGTCGTTGCGGTCTTTTCTCTCTTTCCGCTTGAGTCTTCCCTACTCGCAGTCTCTTCACTCTGATCGCCGCTGGCCTCCTGTTTCTCGGACCGCTGCTGTGCTCAGCCAGACCGTGCGGACTCTTGCCTTCCCGCATTTTGATCGCGGTCTTCTCCTCTTTCCTCTCCTCGTGGCTTCTATCTGTCCGCTGCGGTCTGCTCTCTCTCTCCCGACCTTCGCCTTTGGTAGCGGCTTCCTCCCGCAGTTGGTGTCTTCCCATCGTGACTGAGCGGTCTCTGCTCTGGTCGCGCGGTCTCCTTTGTTGACCGGTCTGTTCTCCTAGCCGCCTCTCTTCTCCATGGCCTCCTCTGCTGATTCAGTTGACACGACGGTTCCGCCTGCTGACCGCCTGGCCTCCCTCCCGGAAGTCCGAGATGAGCTTCGTATTACTACAATCTCTCTGACCGGCAAGAAGAATTTTGTGGAGTGGGCGCACTCTGTTCGCCGTGTCCTGCAATCCAAGGGGTTCCTTCATTACTTGACCCAGACCGTTACCGGTACTCCTACTGATGATTGGTTACGCAATGATGGTCGGGTGCAGACTTGACTTCTTAATTCTCTTGATGACGAATCTTATCGCCTGACCATGTACCATGAGATGGCCAAAGGCATGTGGGACGAGCTCCATACTCTTTATTCTGGCAAGGATAGTCTCCACCATCTGTATGATATTATCACTGCTCTCCAGGCCCTTGATAGCAGGGGCGCGACCGATCTGACGTCCTTCGTTGCTCAGGCTCGGTCTCTGGTCGAGGCTTGGATCCACCATCAGCCTCCTACTCTGGATCTTGCTGCCCAACATGCCCAAAAGGAAGCTGTGAGTATAACCATGATGATGGCTCGGGTACCGCCTCATCTTCACAGTGTACGGTCTCACATCCTCTCCTCTACTGTTACCCCGTCTTTCTCCGATGTGTGCTCGATGCTTCTCAAAGTATCCCCGCCTCCGGATGTGCTCGGGCCTCCTTCTCCGGCCCTTGTTCAGCAGGCGCCTGCTCCATTATTTCCTCTTCCATCTTCCGCTCGTGGAGGCCGCTCTGATTCTCGAGGACGGGGTCGGGGTGGACGACCTCGGCCTAAGTGCTCGTTCTGCGGCAAAGACGGGCATCTTGAAGCCACGTGCTATCGCAAACATGGTCGCCCTACTCGTCTGCATTCCTCTGTTGCTGCCACCGACTCCTCTTCCACTCGTCCTGACCTCGACGAGGTTCGTCTTCAGCTCCAGCATTTTCATGGACTGCTTAGCCGCCCACCTGCCTCGGTTGCCTCCGCTGCCTCCATCTCCAATGAAGGTATCGCCTGCCTCTCCTCTGGCTCGCGATGAATCCTCGATTCTGGTGCCACTCATCACATCACCTCTGTTCGGCCGCCTCAGTACTTGTCTTCACCTCACCCGAAGTACATTACTGTGGCCAATGGGGCATCTGTTCTTGTCTCTGGATGTGCTGATATTCCCCTCACCTCTTCTCTCCTCCTGCGCTCGGCTCTTCACGTTCCGGGCTCTCATTTCAATTTACTTTCTGTTGGTCGTCTTACTAATGATTCTAATTTCTCCGTGACATTTACTTACTCTTCTTTTCTGATACAAGATCAGCAGACGCAAACTATCATTGGTAGGGGGCGGCTGCAGAATGAGCTCTACCTTCTTGACGACTCTCCTA